>VXAX01005465.1:1761874-1818676 GCA_013399835.1 Leptocoma aspasia
GAGATGTTAACCCCTTCAGTGCTTCCATCCTCCCTCCAGTGAGAAAGAAACAAAGATGAAAGCATATAAAGGAGTAACATGAAGACATGGAGTTCAGTGAAGAAGTCAAGCCCCAGATGGGAGGGATGAGAAGATGCCTTGATCTTGGACCTGAAATCCTCTTGTGAGCTATGGAGAAAAGACTCTTTTTCCCTAAAATGCATGAAACTGTGGGGAGAAGAAGGGTTCAAATTCGGGCAAAGGTCTCCATGCTGAAGTAAGCAGATGTTGAAGTAGCTGTGATCGCATGAGAAGTTTGAACAGAGAGAGGAGAGTGATTGAGACTCTGTGTCCCCAGGAGAGAAGAAGAAGATCTCTGTTCCCAGGGATGAAGATGATTTTTTGAGACAGATAATGAGAACTTTTGCCTTTGAACATCTCCTCTTTAAAAAGAAGACCCCATAAGTCAACATGGCCCATAAACAAGCCCTGGGAAGGCTTGTGGAAATGGGAGGGGCTTCACGATTGCCAGTGTTCCCTGGGCGGCTGCTCGTGAGGAAATTGAGAGCCACACGCAAACTGCTTTTTTCCTCTTGTGGAGAAATCTCCATAACATTAACAAGAGGGAATTCTCTCCCTAAGTGAATGGAAGAAAGACTATTTCAAAGGTGGTGAACTGACTGGAAATTTTAGGTTTTGTTTCTTTACATTGTCAGTGGGAAATAAAAGGTTGTGAGGGGAGGAGAAGCGTTCTGAAGGAAGAAGCTATTCTTACTACTTCCTTCTTTTAGTTACTGTTAATAAAACTTTTCTTTAAACCCTTTTAAAGTTTTGAGCCTGCTTTGCCTTTCTGCTAATCCTATCTCACAGCAGGAAGAGGGTGCACTGGCGATTGGCCAGCACTGAAACCACCACACTCAGTGGTGCATTGATTGGGAAAATTTCAAAATTGGGAAAATCTAAAATTGGCGAACCAAAACCACTACACAAAATTAGTGTTTCTGCCTGATTTCAAACTGAAACTGCCACCCTACATTACAGTATTTGCTACATAAACACAGTATTACCCCAAATTGCATTCAGTTAAAACAGGGAGAGGAGCTGTTCCTAAAGGCTGAAGTTATATGATGGAAAAGAGTAAACATCATACAATTTTTGATAGTTCATAATATAGTGAAAATGTAGAAGTGCACTGATGATTGAAGTCTTTAATCTATGTTTGGAATATCCAAGACATTAGTTTAAATAGCTGATACATTAATCACTATCCTAATTCAGTTTTAGATCCTTTGACTGGAAAAATGTTAAATACGGTAAAGTTCTAGTTCCACTGCCAATTACAATCTGAGCTCTAGCTATAGGAAAAAGACAATGCAGAGGTAAATGAACTATGGATTAATACTTACATAGCATAAAATTAAGTGTTCATGTAGTTGGCTTAAGCAAGACCATCATTCTTACTGCTGCCACTTGAGATTCCTGAATTAAGCAAATGTAAATTTATAAATACTTATTTTCAATATGGAACAATATTTATAGGCTGGTTTTATATATCCTTTAGAAAGCAAAGTAGGTGACATCCATTTCCCAGTATAGTGAAAGTTGAAAAAGAGAATATTCATTATTTGTTTTAAAGTTCCATTTTTCATTTTTTATTCAGCCACTGGGTCTTTTTAAACTTGTATGCTCTTTCTATGAAATGTACAGTGTCATATTAAGTAATATAAAATCAAGAATAATGCTTCTCTTTTTATTTGGTAGTCTTATCTGACTACATCTTTATGTTCTCTCTGTTCATTCTTCCCAAAATAAACAAATAAACAAAAAACTAAAATCCCCAGACTTCTATACTTTTTCCCTCCTGTGTTGATTCCACAATCCTAGTAAGCATTTGACACTGAGTTCTGCTGAACACACAATGTCATAATTGTTGGACCTGAATTTGGTCCAGAATAATGAATATTTTGTTTTCAGGGCTTCATGACTAACAACGTGAGTAAATACATGTCAGCATCATATGAAGCTGCACCTCCGGGAACATTAGTGAAATGGAACATTAGTGAAATTCTTGTATAACATATTGTTTCCACCAGGAAAACAAAAAGCTGAGAGATAGGTAAAATAAGCTCAAATGTACAATTTTTACATAAGTAAATTCCTTATTTGATCTGCCTTTCTTTGATGATGTTAGTAGGATTGCTCAGTTATATCAAAACATGCTCCTAAAAATGTTATTTTCTTAAGGACTTAATAACATTGCTCAATTGATAATAGACAGCACCATGACATAGCTTCTATGTGTATTCAAGGACCTGGTAATGTATATTTTTGCTACATACAGGACATCAAGAATGGAAAATTACTGAAGGTATCTCATGGCAGGGTTTCTACTGCTTATACTATAGCCATCATTTAACAAGTGCATAGAAAGTATTCATTAATTCTTCAATTAATTGATTTTTTAGCTTTCAAACTGGAGATCCATTTCTGAGCAGCTACACACTACGAAATATTGATCTCATGACTAAAACAATTCTGCTTGAAGCAAATAATCTTGAAATAGAATAATTTTTTTTCTCCTTTGACAATAATATATGATCACAGGAAGGAATATATTAACTTGCATATCTGCTGTAACCAGATATTTTGGTATTTGTTGTGCATTTCAAGGATTTGAAGGACTTTAATGATTTTTTGGGTAATGATTGGCTGGGTAATCAAAGGACATCACTTTGGGCCTGCTAAACATGCTATGAAATATTTAGTATTATGAATAAAAAATTTAAGTTAACTCTTGAAAGATATATCACTAAATTCCCCGCTAGTATTTAAGTAGTAAATAGTTAAATTCAATAATTCAATAAAACTCAATAAATAGATCAATATGCAATTGATGGGGAAGCTGATCCATCTGGGTTACTACATGGCAGCATCTTTCTTTGGAAAAGCCTGGGAAAGTCTTTTTGCTTAGAAAAGAAAAGCGTGTTTTTCTACTCATCTCATAAATCATTTTGACAATGAACACTAGAGATTATCTCAAATTGCTAAATTCACTTCCAGATCTGGCACTGCATCTCACCAGTTTTCAAAAACTCTTTTTTTTTTCCTTCTCACTATAAATAGAAGAGCAAGCTATGTAAAATAAAGTTTTCATTAAAGGACAAAGTATGCAGCTGCATAGTTTGATCCTTTTTTGCGCATTCTCAAATATAAAACCAAGAACTGCTATCCCTGTGAACTAATGTCACTTCAGAATGTAGTACAAATCATTGATGCTTCTCTATTGCCTCATGTGACATATTTTTATGTCTTGAGGGCAGCACAAATCAGAGCTCCTTTTCTCTAGGATTGACTTACACTGTATGTCAGTAATCTAGAATAAAATACAGCTTGATGAGCTCTGGGAAAATATATTTACCTAGTAAATATAACTTCATAATCAGGTCATCAGTATTATCTACTTTAAAATGAGCCCCCAAAGAATATCTGTCCCCAAAAACTCAGATGTAAAGAGGAACTCATAGATTTGATTTCACCTCTTGTAGATAATGGGCCATCCAGTTTCACACAGTTAAACCTGCAGAGTCTAGTAACTTTTCTGGGGTTAAAATTCCTTGCTCCATCTGTTTCTCAGTCTGAATGGAACGTGGTATAGGGGATCCTCTGCTTCCCAGTACTGTGTTTTTGCAAATGTTAAGTATTCTCATTTTTTTCCTCTCAATGCTAAAATAGGAAATAAGGTTGTAAAATTCTGGTTTATTTCTAGCTAGATTTTTAAAAATCTTTTTCTCTAGACACTAGTTTTATAAAATGTATTTTCTATGCTAGACAAAAAAAAAAAATAAATTAAACCCCATCAGTTTACTTCCTCAACTGTCCTTACTCAGGATAGTCAATTTATGTGTCATTGTTTAGGATTCAGTAAGTAGGCTTGGCTCTTTCAAGCTTATTATGGTATGGTAGGTATGATCTTCAACCCCTGAAATGTTCTGTCGACTTTTTTTCACAGACTCTAAGGTGTCAATACCTGTTATTTAAGAGAAATAGCAAGACTGGATGTTCTCTCATTAACCATTCTGATACCAAAAATGGGAAAAAAATCTTGATTTTCTAATTCTACGTAATCTATTGTGCCACATTCCATCCACTCTTGTCACAGAATCAGATTGGAAGTTGATAATCAATTGTTTATTTTCCATGATTTTCAAATGAAATGAAAAAGACATGAAATGAAACTGTGTCTTGAAGCCACTTCAGCAGTTGATCTTTATCTGTTGGTCTACCTAACATAAAATCTTTCTTATTAGGCCAGCCAGGATGACATATATATGCAGTTCTTGCATGTATCAAAGGTTGAATGAGTCATGAATATGGCACAAACACAGCAAGAAATGTGACAGCTTCTTCACCCAGGCAAAGGTCAGCTCAGCTTTGCTACATCTTTGAATTACGTCAGTGCCATACATAACTAAACTAAAAATCATCACTGTGATATTTTTTCCAGTCATTCACTGTTCTTCCTAGCTTCTTGCAACAGTTTAACACAATAAAAGGAAGGAGACATAGGAAAGCAACTTCTTAGGAAAGCCCTGAATGTTAATTCTTGATGAATAAATGCTGAAACGATAAATTTTAACAATTGGCATGTTTTTTTGCTTATTTTGGTATCAATACAGCACAGAACTTCCTGATTACTCCTTCTCTGTGAAGCAGATTTGAGCACACCTACAATTTCTCTCAGGATCCACTACACACTTGATGGGAAAAAATAAGTGCATCCAACTTGCTACATCATATTGCAAGAAATCTGCAACCATTTTATAGAAGAACACAGTTTTTTATTGTATGACTTTCCTACCTTGCATTTTCCCATTAATTTCTTCAAAAATTCATTTCTCCCTGCATTATGACAGTACTTAGAGAAGTAGAAGATCCACAGGAAAAAAAAATTATTTAAAAAACTCCTTAGAATGGCTTAGAATTCTTTTTTTTCAAAACATGCAAACGGAAACAACTTTTGTAGCCTAACTTTAATTTTCCAGCTGAATGACACATTTATGTTTAAAGGTCCATTATTTATTTGTGTTCAGGGTGTGTTTGAATGGGACAAAAATGTACTTCATAGTAATGATAAGATTTATTTGGCTGATCATTTCCATCTGGATAGATACTAGAGATTATACAGAGAATAAAAGCATTATGGACAATTAAATTGTTCATTTATGATTAAAACAGGATTCATCATATACCATTTCAACTTTTGGATGAATTCCTGTATTAGATTTCATTACACTTTATTATCTAAACATTTTACAGTAAACCAGTTAAACAGCCCACATAAACACCCACAAGCAAGATTAATAATATCTCCCCTAATCTTCCTGTCTTGTCTTTCAAGGAGAATCTAAAAAAGAAAGAATCCTAGATATTCTTCACTGCTGCTTTGAGTGTCTCACAAAAAGAACTCAGTCAAAGAGGGTGGACAAGTAGTTGATTAACTTTCTACATTCTCAGATGTCTGTGTTCTCTGAAGAGCAGTATTATACTCGGAAGTATTTTTTAATGGGAATAGATGTCTTGATGTCGAGTCCTACTACCTCCCATTGCCTCCAGCCTCCTGCTTCCTGTGCAGTCCTTACACTAAAGACTGTTGCTCCAAGTGCAATGATGTGGGTCTGGGGACATTCTCCTACGGTTCAGCTGTAACAATGGATGCATAAGTAAAGGGCTTAGTAAGCTTCTGATTTCAAATGCATCAGTTTCATATTGTATTTGTACAATTCATGTGATTTGTCAAAAAAAGAATTTGCACTGCTGAATGAACACACAGGTAAGGGCTTTCATAAGGGCATTATTAAATATTTCCTGATGAAGGAGACATAATTACTGAACTAACTAGATTATGCAACAGGACTAGAAGTTCAGAATATAATTTCTGTATAACTCCTCCTTTCATTAATTTCAGTTTTATATGGTTCTGTGCATTACTTATATTTTAAGCAGCTCTAAATAGTCATAATATTTATAGTTTGATCTAATTTTTATGTACTCCCCTAGGCTGATTTAATTGATTTCCTTTTTAAAAACAGACTTTACAGATTATGACTAAAATTAAAATCTAAGATTGAACTCCATATAGCACTACAGAAAACTGGTTCAATATTTCCCCTCATTAAAGAGTAGAGTGCCAGTTTTAGAGGGGAAGTAGCAGTCTGGAGAGCTTTTATATGCCAGAAATACCGGGTTAATTGTCACCTTGGCATGTCAGAGGCAATTAAGAGACAGGTGAAGGAAGGAGCTGCAAACTGGAGATAAGAATGAGCCCAATTCCACAATAATCACTTAGTTGGCAAAAATTGGTTTGCCCTAAGATATAACAACTCATGCTGACCCCAGTACTTTTTGTTATCTTGGAAATAAATGTACTGTACATTTAATGGGAACATGATACTGCTCCTGAAGATACTTAGTCAGATGTGTGGGTATGTGAGAAATCTACAGTGGTAGACCCCTATAGACAAGATAAGGATGTAAAATCACCTATTCCTTCGTATTTAAAAGAATCTATTAATTTCAGCTAGAATAAGAGAGAAGGACAAGTAAGTCCTCTGGGAAAATGATAGTTGATCTCATTTCGTTTTTCATGAATGTAAAATAACAACAAACTTATCCTTCATGAATCTTCACAATTCTTTCCCTGGTCTTTCTGTTATAATTTTACTCTTTTTGTTTTTCCATGGCAGCAGCAGTCAGACTTTCAATCCTTATCCAAGGAAGGTAAAATTTGTCCATCTGGTTAAGAAGTCTCCGGCCGCCCTTAATGAAAATTGCATGTTCTATTACAATTCAACATCAAAACACCGTGCCTATTAGTGTCATATGCTACTATTGCATTTTTACTTCTGAGCCTAAGGAAATATTTTCTTGAAGTCCCATGAAAAAAGTGCAAACAAAATTGGTGCAGAATCTGATCATACTGTGAGTGGCCAAGCATAATTTGCTTTTATATCATCTATTTATAACATAATTTTGCTTTATAACAGATAATAGCTTGCTGAGTTTTACTGAAGCAAGTACTAAGATTAAAAGGAGGATAGAAGAGCATTCATGCTTACAGTGGGCTAGGTAAAATTTGAGGATTATCCAACTTGTTTCTAGACGTACAGTGATAATCAGCTAACATCAAACACAGATGCTGAAACAAAGAATTATGCATTGACACATTTGAAATATTTTGCCTCCATGGTGAAATCAGTGAACAGAAATGTAGAGTGAAAGCATGTGATCTCATATACACACAAAATATTCTTTGTTTTGAACTGTTTTGCCCAGGCTTCTCTAAAGCAGACCGAGTCAGTTTATAAGGGGCACACTGAGACGTACTGTGCTCCCATATTTCAGGAGTTAAGTTCCCTTTATAATGCAGTCATATCTCACTCGCCTCTTTTTATTCAGAAATCATGGCTAAAAGTTCCTGCAGGCATAAGATTTAACAGGCTGCTTGTAGTGACTGACAAGTTCCAGCTGGGACCCAGAAAAAGGTAATGAAGCACAAATTTGATAAGCCTTCACTAAATAAATAACTTTCTTTTATTGAGATTTGAGTGGCTGAGGTGGTTAGTGCTTTGGAAGTGAAAAAAGACAGTTAATGTAAAATAAAATCTTATGATGTTTTTATTTTGCTTTTTATCACAGGACAGATAAGGCAAAAAATAGATCCATATGAATCTGTTATTTGGTCACTAGCAACTAAATGCAAATTTTGAACTTTAAAGGAAAAGGAACATATATTTCTATCAAGGGTAATTTGCACTGAAATTAGTTCTTTCAGACTTAAGTCTAGATGTCTTCCTTAGTAAATGTAACACTGTATTTACTTCTGAGATTTATTTGTGAAAAGATGTTTCTTATATTTACAGCCCTTTGCAAACAAAAGAGCTTTCGGCTCTTATAAATCTGATGACTGCTTTTATACTCTTCATCCAGATTTTTCTGAAGGAAGTTAATAGAGGTCATCTAGATAAATGATTACCCTGCAAAATTGGAGGACCTTTTGATCAGTAAATAAAGCTGAAGAAGAAAGATGTTATGGTTAATTCTAGCTGGATTGTGGAACTGTTTTATCAGGAAACAACATCCTGTGTGACTCAGGCTTGAACTACAGCTTTGCTATAAACTTTGCATAGAAACAATGCATAGATGAACTACTCCAGGAGCCCATCATGGCATATAATTGCTGTAATAAAGATAAAAATCACACAACATGTAATTTATTTCCAGCTTTTTGTTGCATTAATTATGGTAGTAACTAAAACTCAAAACCCCATTTTACTAAACCCTGTAAAAATTGATGACTGAAGAATGTATCTGTATTATTCTGACTAATTTCAGGAGGAAATATATGGACATTAATGGGAATTATTTTTAGAAAAAAGTTTAAAAAATAATGGTGTGCTGTGTGAAAAATAATATAGTTGTCTTTCCATGCAACTAATCTCCAGATTTTAGTAATGTCCCATAAAACCCCTTTCTTAATTATCACATTGCTGTATTTTTCTAATTCTTTTGCTTCAAGTGACATTTTTTTCTTTATGGGACCAAACGTAGGCTGCTTAACTTTAAAAAACCTTCACTGAATATCTGGTATGTCCTAATGAATATTGAAGAGTTAGCATCTCCACAAGGCTGTCCAATGGTGATGGCCATCTGTATTCACTAAAAAGGTTTCAGGGTCTGAGTTTCATGCATGCTTCATCAGCACTTAAATGGTCCCCTTCTGGATCTTTTTGGCTAATACCATCTTACCTCCTGCTACATTATCTTTTTGACATTTAGTAGCTGCACTTGCATTTGAGATTGAGTACTCAGTGGTTTCAGGTAGTAATCTACCACCTGAATTATTTTAGACTATCAACACTTTGATGGTGAGACTCTTTATGTTCTGCATTTGCAGAGTGTTATGATAATAACACAGAAAACACAGAGTTGACAGTGGAGTAAATCAGGACAACTGAGCTTTCAGAAACATTTTGGCTGACATAAATGGAAGAACTTCTTAGTGGTGTTAAAGGCTGTGGAATTAGAAATTCCAACTGGAAAAAAATGCAACCATTAGTATAAGAATAGAAACAAGGTAACTGAGGTTATTGGGATATCAATAAGGGAAAAAGGGAAACAGAAAATTTAATTATGTAGACAAATTTCATTGAGAATTATTGATCCCATTGCAACTTTTTCATCCTGGAGAAAATACTGGTATCTACAATTAACTAAGATTGAAAGAAAAAATATCCAAAAATTACAAAAATTATTGCTCTTTAAAAACAAAGCAAAATAGAAAACAGAAAAGCAAATTAGATGTTAATTTTCCTTAGTTTTCTTCAAAACCAGTTATTCACTGCGGTAATTTTGAAATGTGGTAAAGAGAAAAGTCTTTTATTATGTAAACACTCAGGCTTTTAATCACCAAAATCTGCACAATTTCAAGAAACAGAGACTGTAGAATTTGCAGTCCAATTTTGATGCTGATCTGGCAATGGGCACGGGATGACTTCAGTGGGGTTCTCCTGCCTATGGACAACCTGAAACTAGCAAACAATGAAGGAGAGAAGACCATGGTGAAAAATGCCAAATGAAGGTTCAGGGTTTCCCATGCAGCTTCACTGAAAACTTGGACTGTAAAAGGAAATAAAAAAAATATGTTATCAAGATGAACAAAATTTTGTGAAACATGTAAACTGCAGTTGTGATACTTCTAATTCTCTAGAATTTTGGAATGAAAAAAAAAATAGTTACACAAAAATTTATTTGTCTCTTTTTAGGAATACTAAAATTAGATAGTCTGGATTGGAACATGGATAAAATAAAGTTATGGTTATTGAGAAAGACCTTATTAAGAAAGAGGTTGCTGTGTGTGGACAAATGCACAGATTACTTAGAAAAAGGTGTGTTATTCAAAAGTAGTTCTGTTCCCTGTTTCTCCATTTGAGAAATGACTGAAGATGGAAATCTTGACTTGTGGAAACTTTGTCTTCTACAAATATAGTTTTAGTTGCCCTTCCAGAGCATTTAGTTAAAGGTGTAGGAGAACTTGCAGTACTGCCAAATATATGCATCCCACATAATGCTCTGTAGATATTGTGGTTTAGGAATGGTGTTCATTTGCTTGCTTTGAAATACAGGCTAAAAAATGTGGTAAAAGATATTTTAAAGGCTAGGTTTGGCATAACAAAAGGCATCTAAAATAGGTACCAAGGTTCAACTTATTCTAGCAGTGTGGAAACATAAATAAGCTAATTAAAATTTTCTGTGTAATTACGTCTATGTGAAAAAAAATCTAAGAATTTTAACATAGAATAACAGAAAATTTTATTTTTGTCATTCATTTTAATAATGAATCCATTTTTGTTTCTGTATTCCAATTAATCTATGTTTGGACCTTAGATAGGTTTCATAAATCTATGAAATTCTGTAAGAGTGTATCAGTTTCCTAAAATTAAGTTATATACACTTTAACACTATTCAGTATTTGTTTTCAGAATAAATAGCACATATATTTATAGCAACAAGAAATTATTTTTGTTAAATGTACATCTTTAATAAAACACTCAATTTCTTAATTCTATATTGTCTAAATTATTCCTGTGGTTTCTGGGAGAAAAACTCATGTAAATTTTAATGTGATTCTTGAACAGACACTTTAAATATCTTATATTTATATTAAATTTACAAGAAATAAATATATTGAAAAACAGTATGAAGATATTTTTTCTTATCAGGTCTGCCTACAAGAAATATTTGAAAACCAGTGCATTTAAAGAACTGACTTTCAACAGCCCATAAAGATTATTAAACTGCAAAAAGCTAAATTGGTTTACAGAAAAAGCTGCTTCTTTCTTGACTTACTAAATGGCATTTTGTCCCTCTGGTGTGCTAACATTATATCAAATTAACTTCCATTTGCCAGAGTTCTGCAACTGATGTCCTAAAATACATCTGAAAAATCATTCCACTACTGATTTATTTTTCTTTAGACAAATTTGCCATAGCACTGAATTAAACATAATAGGCTTTATAGTATATTTGCTGTTTGTTTCTTCATATAAACAGAAGACTGGCCAGCTTGGGGCTAGTCTGCATAGAGATGATATGAAACATTAATGTGAAGCAGTAGAAGGAATGATGATACAGTCTGTAAGGTAGTTAGGTTAAGGCTATCGCTTCCAACCATGAGTGCTTTTAGTTTGAAATACCTATAAAAAAATACTGTATCTTAATTATTCTCTATTTTTAGCAGAGGGAGGTGTAAAGAGAGATTTAACTTAATTTCCAAGAACATTCTGTTCAATTTAATTTCCATGCACAGTGAAATCCTAAATTCCTTAAGAAAACCAAGGCAGGTCTGTTTTGTCAAATTTGAAATTTTTTGTTTGGAAAAGCAGCCTCCATTGGCAAAGAAGAGATTAAAATTCTATCCTTTGCAGCTGGTTTATAGCTGGAATATAAATGTGTTGCTTATGCATGTCTCTTGCAGTCCACTTAAGAGTAATGTAAAATCTCCCATCATATCTCTCTTATTAAGACAGCCTGAGAGAGTTGGGGAGGTTCAGCCGGGAAAAGAGGAGGCTCTGGGGAGTATTTCAGTACTTAAATGGACCTAAAAGAAAACTGGAGAGGCAATTTTTAGATGGACATGTAGTGATAAGACAAGAAAGAATGGTTTCAAACTGAAAGAGGGTAGGTTTAAGGGTGATATTTACCCTCACCACCTTTATTCAGAGGGTTGTGAGAAACTGGAACAGGCTGGCCAGAGAAGATGTGGATGTCCCATCTCTGGAAGTGTTCAAGGTCATACTGGATGGGGCTTCGAGCAAGCTGCTCTAGTGGAAGATGTCCGTGCACATGGGGGAAGTCTGGAATTAGATGATCTCTAAGGTCCATTCCAACTACGATTCTAAGTGTGACCTGTGTTTAAAACAAGATTCACAGAGAAAACTAAGTCAGGACCCCCATGAAATCATTTTTCCAATAAACTCAAAAACTCAAAATTAAACAAAGAACTAACTGTAAATGAAGTATAATTTAAAAAAAAATTGCTTTTAACTCCACAACAAATTGATTTGTCTGTTTCAAGCTTCCTATAGTTAAAATGGAATGTGAAATGTAGCAGATTAAGACTTTATTGAATTTGGAAAACTGACAATGACCTATCACTCTGTGATTTAGAGAGAACTGTCTGTCTGGCAATTACTTTCTAATAAAGTCTTGGTTTTTGTAGTAAATTGAAAATAAATACAATTAAAAATGAAAGTGTATGAGCATGACAACTGAAGTTGAAATGTGAATATATGCACATAATAAGGTAGACTAAAGTGTTTTCCTTGTAGATATAAAAGTAGCATGTAAAACAAAATGAGGAATTTAGGTGCCAGAATGTGTTGTCTATTGTTATCAATTTCTATGCAAATGCTTGCATAGAAACAAGTAAGGTATTTTGGGATCAATCTTATGTTTACTGGATTTCATAACAAAACTTATATTAATTTCAATTGAATGCTAGGTCAGACTCTGGAAAAATACCAGTAAAACATCTGGCATGACCAGACAGAGAAAGGTTATTGAGATGAAGTGGTATGTAAAGCTTCTAAGAAGCCTGGTTATGAGGGTGTATATCTTGCAGGTTTCAGTACTTGTAGTCTGGCTCATCTTGCAACTAAACAATTTTCTGGAGAGAACTATCAAAGCTGTCCTAGCATGTGTAAAGTCACATAAGCTCGTCACAGATACAGGAATGACAGGGGAGGGAGACTGTTATCAGCAGTCCTGTAAGGAAGTGGTAGACAGGGTTCATGAGGAGAGTGACGTGAAACAAACCAGAACACAAAATCAACAAAATAGGGCTTAAGCAGCGTCACTTCAAGCACTGGTGTGTAAGAAAGAAAGTGCCAGTAGGCACATTATGAAAAAAGCATCCTGACAATTTCAGGGAAGCAAGCATGTTGGGGGTCCTCTCTGAAGTGCCTGCACACAGGTTGTCACAGGAAAAAGGGAGATTTCCTCCACCCTTAAAAAAAGGGTGATTTTTAGTGAGGACATTTCTTTGACCCTTAGTGTTGGATTTGTCTGTCAGCATCTTAGGAAAGCCGAAACCCTCATGCCCAACCAATCTGTCTGCATCCCCTTATGAGAACCCTTCACTGAACAGTCACTGGATCACAGGGCAGTTCCACTGACTTATTCAGGGAAATACACCAAGAGAATAAGGTTCACCCCTCAGCAGGTGTTTCCACTTTTTGACCCCTTAATGGGTCTTCCACTTTGAGTACATTCCCGCTGATGGCAACTTCCAAAGCCCCTGAGGTACTCACACTAACAGTTTACAGAATAACACTATATTAATATAAAATTATGATAGGTTAAGCTTCAAGGATTGCCAGTGATAGTATATGACTGCAAAAACGTCAGAAAAGCTCAAAAACACAGACAAGCTCAAATCCCCAATAAAAGTATTCAGCATGCACAGAGTAAGGTTCTTACCCAACAGGGGACAAGACAGGTTCAGCCCATTGACTGATCCCAGCAGTTATGATGGAGTCTTCCCTAACTTTTCACCAGTCTCAGCTTAGTTTAAAATTATTTCTTTATATTGAGGTGGAGCTTGAGTGATTCTTGTCATACCTTTGTAACTGATCGGTGTAAATGTCCCGCTTCACTCTTAAAGATAGTCAATAAAATATAAAGTGCATGCCCAGTGAGGGGTGGTCATACCATGGAGGCAGGTAACTTTTGGATGGACATGTGATTAAATATTACAAGTAGGCTGTAATGAGCTGAGTTCATCTGAGAAGAGCAATTTCAGCACAGTTGTTGGCTCAGCAGCAAGGTATCTTCTCCTATGTCCCTTGGATGACTGGTGCTATGCAGTTTATTGGCTGCAAACTAGACAACATCGAGTTCCCCTACCTGCAGAGATTTCAACAGAGCCTGGCCATGATGTTTCCACTCTCCTCTGCTCTCCACTCCATCCCACTTATCAGGGGCTTTATGTTGCAGATTGTGTATATTAGGAATCATGATAGGTTTTGCACATGTCACCCACACTTCATCCAGGGAGTAGCAGCTGCACTTTGCCCTATAATTTCTATACTGTAATAACTCTGATGGGATGTGAATATAACTTCTCAGTTCCCGCTAATTTCACCACCAGCCATCCACCACCACTTCCAGACAAGTGCACACAGTGTGGGGAATAAACACGAAGAATTAGAGATCTGTGGGCATTTCTGGGACTATGATCTTGTTGGGATCACAGAGACATGGTGGATGGCTTGCATCCCAGCTTGGAGTGCTGCAATATCAGCATGCGAGTATATCAGTGGCAAAAGAAAGGTTAGGGCAAATGTGGTTCTGTGAGTGAATGGTGCAGGAACCCTACTGACAGAGGACATTGAAACAGGTGAGATACTGAAGGCCTTCATTACTTCTGTCTTTATTAGTAAGACCAGCCTCCAGAAGAATTCCATGGACGCAGAGGCCAGGGAGAAAATCTGGAACAAAACATACTGTTCTAAGAGAATCAGTTCAAAGAATATTTAAGCAAACTTGTCATACTTAAGTCCATGAGCCCTCATGGGATGCACCCAAGTGCTGAGGGAGCTGACTGATTTACCAAAAGTGTTGTGGATCAAAGATAAAGCCAAGCTTTTCCTCATCACTGAAATATGACATAAGGAATTTTTAAAACTCCAACACAGGGCTTGAAGAAATTTGAGCATAATTGGTCTGCAGAATTAAATTGTACAGAAGATATAAGAGAAGGGAGATTGAAAGACATAGGTTAGTTACAAAGATGTGCATACGTATAAAGTAACACATGCAATAAAGAAGGATTAGTGTATGCCAGTTAATGAAAGCAAAGGAAGTTAGAAAACAATATCTACACATACTTAGAAGGAAAAGATCATTGTGAAGAGGCAGAAAATCTCATAAAATACAGGAGGGAAGAATTAGAAAAAACTCTGAAGATTGAATTTTTAAATTGCTATTTTCACGGTTTTTTTCTCTTTAAAAATGATGAAAGAGTATAATATAAGAAATAACAATATGAGAGCGTATTATGCAAGAAGCAGAAACAGTGATTAATGATAATAGCTGGAGAGACTGAGACCAAAGAGTAAACAGGGTATCTGCCCACATGCTGTTTGAACAGTGAATAATTCATAGAGAGCAATCAGGATCCCACTGCTGTGAAAATTATTTTAGGATCCACCTTTTGCAGCAGGAAATTGCCCTAGTAGCTAATCTTTAAAATTATGTTTACAGTTTTCTTGGACAGAAGGAATGTCAGAAACAGTGTAAAAGAAATACAGTGAGTGGTAAATTACAGGACCAGTAGGACTGAAAGATGTAAATTGCCCTGTTCCTCACGCCTTTCAGACCGAGAACTCTGAAAACTAAGCCAGGTTTGTTAAATACCAGCTCTTAACTAGTCAGATCCTGAAGTTTTTGAAGTTTTCTTTACTTGTGACATCCAATTAGCGTGACGACACAGTTCTGAAACATTTGTCCATAGAACATCTACTGCTGAGAAATCTTCAGCAGCTGAAACTTCAACTTCTCTGTTATAATTGATCTAGGAAAAGTTCTCTATGGCAGATACAAAGAAAGAATGTGGAAATGAAGCTAAATCTATGTGATAAATTTCTGTAGCATAGTTCTTTTGAAGACTGGCATAAGAATATCTTATTGACATGTTTCAAAAAGTCTGTGTGTAGCTTTTCTTATACGTGCAGAGGTGTATGTATGAAAGCATTCATATTTATGCATGCTCACTGCTTTTGCTTTCACACTAGCACAACCCATAAAGTTTTACTAGCAAAGTTGTGCAGCTATAAATCTTCTTTGACTAGTACATCCCTGTAAAGCATAGAAGAGTTTTCCTTACAGAAGAACAGAGTAATGGTTTGACAATTATGAAAATCACTAAATAAAACAATTCGACTGTGCCATTTAGCAAGATAATTAAGGGAAAAAATCCCCAAGGTCGAGTCTATTAATTTCACTATGTCTGATTAGAGAAGCATTTTTCTTTTGGTTCATTCTTTCATTTATGGTAGCCTTTTTATAGGGGATCCTTTATTTCAAAATCTAAACCATAAGGAGAGGAAAGGTATATGCATCTAGATAGATATACATTTCTCATGGAAAAATGTGAAATGTTTCTTTTCAATTCATTGTACCTATTTATTAGTGAATAAAACCAGTAACTAAGAAATGCTTCAATAGCACAGTGGATGATTAACATTTAATCTGATCTCATTTTAAATCATTCATATAGATTAGTTTATATGAGATTCATTCACCTGTCCTTATGCTAGTCATTTTAAAAATAACTTGCTGCTTGTCAGTCTGCTAAATAATGAATTCTCATCAGTTCTGTATTCCCTTGAGAGTTATTTTGAAATGCAATCTGTTATGTGAAATACACGTTCCTGATTAAAAAGAAAAAGACATGAGAATATGAGCTCTAAAATCATGGTGTCGGTTTTTAAAATCAAGCCTTGCAAAAATTTTTCTGCTACCAGTAAGCAGACATCTGACCTTCTCAGTTTCTTGTGATCCTGCCCAATCCCTTTCCCTCTTCCCCTTCCCCCTCCCAGCCTTCATCCTGCCCCTTGCCAGGTAGCTGCCAAAAGCCGACTCAATGTATTTCTTCTCTGTTTGGTGCCCTCTTTCCCCACATCATTTAGCTCTTGCTAAATGTACAGCCCTGAACATATTTTGATTTGGAACAAATATCTTGAAGAAGCCCTAGGTTTTACAAACCCAAAATAGTGTTGCTTCAGAAGACAAAACCATCCTGAGTTTGTCAGCATCCTCACTAATCCTGGTTTTCTTTGACAATAGACTCATTGAGACTTTTTATCAGCTAATTGCTTATGGCCTGAAATAAAAAAAATTTGATGTGTTATCTAAAGTAGAGAAGGACACAATCAGTCCCATGCCAACAGTTTGGCCATGACCAGTGAACATGAGAGAATTCTACTCATTTTTGAGATTTCACCTGTATTGGCTGTTGGTTGTAAACTGTGCAAGCAGTGAAGGGCTCCTTGATAAACTGCCTGAAATAATAAAGAGGCTGCTAAACACATCAAACATTGGTGCATTCTCAAAGCAGAAAAAACTAAGTCAGAGTTTAGTGGTTTGTATTTAACCATTACTGTTTCTAGAAACATGAAAGAACACGTAGAACTGTCATGTCTATATTATACATTGTCAGGCTCAAATTTAGGTCAGACATCACTAAATTTGCTTCCCAGATTTTTAAAGAAAACAAAGAAAAGTTTCAGTGACCCAGTCTTCAAAATTTTAAAATCCTGATTTAATCCTAAGAGAGCAAAGGATTCTGCTAATTAAAACTATAGTAAATTTAGGATGCTGAAGTTATAAACACTTCATTTTCATATCATAATCCAGAATCACAGATGCTTTAGCCAGAAAGCTTCCCTGCTGGTTTTTACTAAATCTTTCCTTTTAGTCATGTAATTAATTCTTGGTTTTGTTTGTGTCAGTCATAGCCTATTCTTTTTCCTTGTTTAGTTCACTCCATATTTCAATCTACCAAGTCAGAATCTTTGAGCTAATCACACAAAGGCTGTTGCTGGCCTTATGTACTATGCATTTATTGAAGGCAACGCAGGTATGCTACTTTGAGTCAAGTACAGGACAGCAGACAGTCCACATGCACTCATTCATGGCCTCAACTTACATGTATTAACATAAACGCAAACAACTGGGATGTAAGTTCTGTTCTGAGCATTCAGTGTAACCTTCCTTACCACTCTGACTTCCCAAGCCTGCGCAGTCTGGGTTTCACATAAGTTTAAGCTGAGACTACTGTGACAATTAGTTATCTTCCTGTCCTTATGGCTTCAGCTCTAATTATGTGATCCTAAATCTTTTTTATATGTAACCTGAGTGGTTTATTTGACTTCTTTGTGAAGCTTATCATGAGCAAGGAGGAAATTAATCCAGCAACAAAACAAGCAAGTGGCTTGTGTTCTGGTGTTGACACAAGTAAGAAAGAAGACATTTAGGGAGGGAGCATGGTAGATTCATATTCTGAGCTTATAATGCACCAATACACATATTTTTTCTTTATTACACTATATAAATATTAGCTCAATATAACCAGGATGACATTTATGCAAATGCATTTCATATGATCATTCCACATTCTCAGTGATTAGATTTGTTTCTTCATCCATTTAATGTTTTGTATTTTCTGCATCCAAATAGTAATCATCCTAATTTCATTGCATATTTTACCTGTATGGTGTGCACATCCAGTGAGCAGGCACTTTGGTAGAGACAGAAATAGAGTAACATGGGAACACTTGCTTTCTTTAGGTTTATCTTATGTCATTTTTCTGGGTTGGGTGTTTCCAAAATCCTGACATCTTCAAAAGTAAGGGAAGCAGAGAAGTACTCTTACATGGTTGAAAGACCTGAACATGTGCCCTTGATACAGATTCTGACATCCTTGTATTGAAGTTAGCTCTTGTGCTTTTGCAATTTTTTTACTTCACTCATCTTCACACTTTCATGATGAAGGATTTTCCTTCCGTCTTTAATCAGGCTTCCTTTCTTTTAATTGCCCAGCGGAATACAGCAAGATATGATACAAAAAAGACCCTTAGATAAAATAAATACATTCTGAAGTAGGCATCAAGAGAACAATCAAGACTGAAGTTAAATTTCTGCTGCACTTTAGGCTTTTCATGCCAAATTCTGCCATATTCCAGGCAACAGGGAGTTTTGACCTACAGTCATGTCCAGATCCACTGAGAAAGGCATCTTTCAGTCAGCATAAAGAATTGACAAACTTAGAAATAGAGACAGAGATGCAACATGTTAAGAGACAGAAAACAGTTTCAAAAAAATATTTTATGACAAAAACTTACAATGCTGCCAACATCAATATCTGAGTAGCTTATCTTCCTGCTATACACATAATATTCAAAACTAGGTTTAGAAAGGTTTTAGCTTGCATTGATAAAACATTCCTTAGATTCTGAGTCCTGTGTTTGATAAATGTTGTTTCGTGTAAACTTTCACGGGAGAGTTCCATGACATGATTTTTTACTTTACAGTAGCCAACACCAAAAAATGTCAAGACAAGAAAATAAGTGATAAGCTTATTTAACATCTTGGAATCAATGTTTCATGAAATGCTCTTACAGACAGAAAAAACAAAGTTTCTTTAGACAATTTAAACCTTGTGGGGTTTTTTTTGTTTGGTTGGTTGGTTGGTTGGGGTTTTTTGTTAGCTCTTTTTATTTTTTTTTCCTGAGAGTGATGTTTCTGGGTATGAATTTTTTTTCCAATTAGTTTTATCTTTATATTTATTCTGCATTCAGCAGTTCTCATAACTTAAAACATCACAGAGGAAGATGATGTACCCAAGCTCTTAACTTCTCTATGTTTTGATGACTTAAATGGAGGAGATGTATGGATGCAATCATAACACATGTAAACCAGAGTCTACTGAATCCATACCCCACACATTATACTTTATGGAC
This sequence comes from Leptocoma aspasia, assembly GCA_013399835.1. Taxonomy (NCBI): domain Eukaryota; kingdom Metazoa; phylum Chordata; class Aves; order Passeriformes; family Nectariniidae; genus Leptocoma; species Leptocoma aspasia. Next base: position 1,781,434 of record VXAX01005465.1, read on the forward strand.
TAGGGCTTTTGTATGTATGGCTTTTGTTTCCTGGCCAAATGTCTGAAATATTATTTGAATAAAACTTCCTACAAATACATCTTAATAAAACAAAAGGAAGTTGTTCCAATTCATCAGAATAAAAAGTAGAAATAGAAAAAAAATTGTCGAGAAATTATTTAATAATTTATAACATTTATTTCAGTATTAAGAAAGGTCACTTTGACATAAAAGATAAAGAGCACACTTGGAACAAAATATACTTCCTTCAGAGAAATGTTTATTATTCGCTTTACGTTATGGATCATTGCTTAAATACGGGCGACTGGCCACAATAACACTTATCTGGATGAAACCTCTCATTGAATCAAGATAACTATTTATGTATTTTAGAAGAAAAATTTGTTTCAGCTTTCTCAATACACAGTAGAAGGAGTCCATGTGATTATCCTTAATAAAAAGAGAGCCGAAAGGGACATAAAGTTATATCTGCCTGTCTCAAGTACAATTGTATGAACATGCAGCTAAAAGAGATAATGTTCATACCTGTATTATTATCTGAAAAAAAAAAATCTAATCCAATTGTTGATGCATTCTCCTCATACAGCAAGGAATGGTTAATACTGATGAGGATATGCAATGAACAGAGAGCAAACATACAGGTTCAGGTATCAGAGTAGGCATATGGCATCATTCGGAACCTGTAAACAGCTTCTGCTTCTGAGCTCACTGATGTTTGCCCAACAGTTATAACAACAAGGCCTAGAAATATTTTGCTTCTTAATGCTGCAAAGCAGAGATAAGAATAATAAGATTCTAAACTCATCAGCATATCTGAAAAATGAAACCCTGGTATCTGAAAACAAAAATCGTAGTTCAGAATCTGCCAGTCAAGCAATCAATATGTTCAGAAAATTGTCAGTATAAAATAAAACAAGAATAACATAAAAATTAAGAGATAGGTTCTGTTACCAGTCCCATCACATTCCACCACCCTCTGCTCTCACTAGATAGGGGTCCTTCTGAAGTACACTCCATCCTTAAATTAAATGAGACTGCTACCAAAAATTATTTAAGATGGGCTGATGAAAATTGAATAGGTATTAAAGAATGCCATCAATAATGGATTATCACAAAGCCAGAGCACACACTGACAAATAAATAAAGTATATTTAAATTTGAATTTTAACCATGAGATTAGCACTGTAGGTAGAAGAAAGTTGTGATGAAGAAGTCATTCACTGAACACATTGAATTTTTGGAAAAGAAAGCTGGGAGGAGTGGCCAATACCAAAGGGGGCCATGTGGCCCTTGAGAAGGACCTTGACAGGTTGGAGAGATGGTCAGAAAAAACCAACCAAGCTTCAACAAAGGTGAGAGCAGGTCCTGCATCAAGGAAGAATAACCTGATGGCCCAGTACAGGCTGGAGTTGACCTGCTGGAAAACAGCTCTGTGGAGAAGGACCTGCGGATCCTGGTGGACAACAAGGACCTGCTGGGTTCCTGCTGTCCATGAATCAGCAGTGTGTCCTTGTGGCCAAGAAGACCAATGGTATCCTGGGGTGCATTAGGAAAAGCATTTCCAACAGGTTGAGGGAGGTGATCCTGCCCCTTTACTCAGATCTGGTGAGGCCACATCTGGAGTTCTGTGTCCAGTTCTGGGATCCTCAGCACAAGAGAGGCATGGAGCTCCTGGAGCAGGTCTGGGGGAGGGCTACAAAGATGATGAGGGGACTGGAGCATTTCTCTTATGAGGAAAGGCCAAGGGAACTTGTCTTATTCAGCCGCAAGAAAAAGTGACTGAAATGGAGCTCCTCAATATCTATCAGTATCTGAAGGGAGGATGTCAAGAGGATGGAGCCAGGCTCTTCTCAGCAGTGCCAGCAATAGGGCAAGAGGCAATGGGCAGAAACTGGAGCACAGGAAGTTCCACCTGCATATGAGAAAGAACATCTTTACTGTGCAGGTGACCATGTACTGGAACAGATTGCCCAGAGATGTTGTGGAGTCTCCTTCAACAGAAATATTCAAGAACCTTCTGGATGTGCCATGTGGTCTGGGATGAGCAGGGAGGTTGGACCAGGTGACCCACTGTGGTCCCTTTCAATCTGACCCATTATGTTGTTCTGTGATTCTGTGTTTTCCACTGCCTGAGAGTGATGTCATAAAAAATTACATATAGATTAATTGAAACTTTGGTAGCTTTATGTTTTACAGTGAGCAGGTAGATAGAAACATGTTAATTCAAGCACTTAAGAAAAAAACATTCTTGGGTGTTTTTCTGCTTTTTTTGTGGCCATCTATCTAGGGAATCTGTGTAACCCATACTGTCCTAAAAACTTTCCTGTTATGCATAACAGAGAAACAAAAGGTAAACATTATCTTCATTTGACAAACCATAATCAAGAATTCTTCAAATGTACAGTTAGACTGTGAAAAGGAATAAACAGATAACAAAAAAAAAAAAATTAGCTGAATCTCCTAGTGCTAACTTCTCACATTTTTCTTACTCAATTTAATTAAAATGTTCATATCAACCGTCCCCCAAAAGCCAAATATGCGGAATAAACTATTTGTTCACATCACTCAATACAAAGCAAAACTGTGATTTTCTGAACACAACCAATTTCATACAGAATTACATAACAGAATCACACATAGCTTTTCATTAAGTCTCTCTGACTTGAAGGATCATGAAGATCACAATGCCAGAAAAATGGTTTAGCATCTAAATCCGAGAGGTCCCTAAACTGACCTCTGTATTTATGACGTTGCATCCAGAAATATAAATATTTTATAATTCATATTTACCTACTTTACACTATATAGAAAAGTGAACAAGTGGGTAGAAATGCAGATAAATGAGAGCTTGAGAACCTTTTCTGTCACTGTTGGAGAAGTTGGAAGATTGGTTGATGGATGAAGGAACAGAATTGGGATTAATCCTGGACCAGTATCTCAGCCCCTCGCTACAGAGTCATAAGTTCTGAAGGACTCTGCTAAACCCAAAATCCGTAAGACAAATTCTGTTTTGTTTCCCCGTCAGTCTGTTCTTGAAGACATTGTTTCACAACAGTTACAGTGACCTCAATTCATATGCCTTGAACTCAGCTTGCTCTCCCGCAACCTTCCTCTCCATTCCTGTGTTTTTCTATCTTCTCCAGAACTGCTGGTAATGCAAGTATGAGGTGAACTAATCCCCTGACTAGTACTGTACTGGAACTTTGATCTAAAATCTCACAAGACATTCTCTTAACATTTCTTTGGAGCCACTGGCTCATGCAAATACAATTTTTTCCACTCCAACATTTTAAACTGTGACATATCTTGCTCAAGGATTTTTTTTCACCCATTTTGCAAATAATACAGAAATTGTTAAATGCAAAATCCCTGTAGTTGTAGCTGAGGAGAGAGAAGTGACTTGACTCAGATTGCCATAGGCTGCCTCCTCAGCTTTCCTCTGACCTGGGACAGGACGTGGTGAAAGGGAACAGCTGTTCCCTCAGGTAGGAAAATCACAGTAGTGTGTTAGTCAGTGGAGAGGCAATACCTTAAATACCTAACTGTCATTTTTGAAATTTATGCTATCCCATTGCTATAAAAGTAACTTTTTTTCCTGACCACTGACCAAAACTACTCTACTTGTACAATGGAATATTCCCTACAATTGCTGGGAAGAAAGAAAAAGTTACTGCATTTTGTATGAGTTGTTGTAATCTGAAAATAAAATATTCTGATATTGTCTGATAGTCCTAACTTCCCTTAACAGGAGTGGCTTCTATGCTGATGCTACCATTCCTCTTCTCTTAGTGGCAGCATGACCTTTCTGCTGAGGAGCCTGGCTTCCCATGCACGAGTTTCTGTGACCTTTATGGGAGCCTTGGTAGGATGCCTTACAGACACAATCAGCACACTTCCCTCTTATACTTAGCTGTACTGCAAAACGTTTTTATGGAACTCTTCTGTGCATTTGAAACAATAAAAAAAAAAGTCAAGCAATAAGTAAAACTAAGGGTTATTTCAACATGCAAAAATCTGAATGAGTTAAAATCAAACCAATGATAAAGTAACAAAGATTATATGCAACTAATCAATGGAGGGTTCAAACACATATTCTTTTCTTATTCAGTACCAAGGTTATTTGAATTTTTTCCATTAATATTAACCACCCAATCTTCCATCTTTCTCACCTATTACCAGGACTTGACAAGGAATTCCTGTTACTTTGAAATGTACCAGTATAAATTCTGCTTGAGTCTTGCTTTTCTAGGAGGTTCTACAAGCTCTAAAAATCTTTTTTCTGGTTCTCCAGAGATGAGTGGAACAAAAGAAAAGGATTTATCCATGTTCCTTCTCTAGCTAAGAAAGCTTTTGGTTTTATTTATTTATCATTGCAAGTGAGTCGTTACCTAAAAACAATAGCAAAAAATGTCACAGGTGGTAGAGCAATGCCAATGATTATTCTTTTAATGTAAAATAAACTAAAAAATTCAAATGGATAGAGGGCAGAAAACTTGGTGAAAATAGTGCAGTGCTACATACGTGAGCCAAGAGAGGACAGAAAAGGGTATTGGAGAAACTTAGAAAAACTCATTGACGACATGCACTCTGATTGTTAGATATTTGGTCAAAATTACATATTCAGTCATACAGCTGCCAAGCTGTTTAAACTAAAATTGTGCCTGTAGCCCTATAACAATAAAAATGGTGCGGTAGCTAAGACTTTTTAAATTTAAATGTGTTTTAAATATGGGAATTTTTCAGAACGTTAGTAGTGTCGGAAGAAGCAGATTCAGTTTTAGGCTCTTGTAGGTATATTTAGCAGAGATATGTTTATTACTCTAAAAGAATTCTGGTTTAAACACTCTAGTGACTTAGTTATAATGATGTATGTGTACAGAAATATATGACTCATTTATAAAATACTTCTAAGAGTCTTTTTTTTTTTAATTAAAGAAGCTGGTAATAAAAATTTTCAGCTTCCAAGTTTTCTTAAAACAATTAATGAAATGTCTCAATTTCAATTTCTTTTGCTTATTAATATCTTTCAAAATATACCAAAATGAATGACATTGCAGTAATCTAAATAGTAGCTAAATTAAACATTCAGCTTAAGTTCAAATGAAAAGAACAAGTAGTTTAATGAAAGTGGAAAAACTCTTAAACCCACAGCACAAGAGAATATGAACAGGCATTAGTTAATCACAGAATAAAGAGGCATATAAACCAAAAATAAAATCGGAATGAATGTGAATAGTACTTGCTATTAGGTGGGATTTTCAAAGCAGACTGCATGTAGGCTTTATTGTGTTTACATTGAAGCCAGTGATAAAACTCCCACTGAATTAACAGAGAACGGATCTAAGCCCACACTGAGCACTTTCAAGATCACCCCACTAACAATACACTAAACTATCAGATGATGAAAAGGAGCTTCAGATAGCAAGTAACAACCTTATTACTTTATTCCCTGAGAATCTAGTAAATTCAGAGATTACTTCAAGTATAAGCAATACATAAAACACCAATGTTCCATATGATCAATAGCAGATTTCCTGTATAGTGTTAGAAACAATGGCCTACAGGGTGATTGTAAAAATATTTTTCACACTGAAGTTAAGCAAAATGGGTAGAATGAACATTAGCATTTGGGGTATCCATAACCTCCCAGGGCAACCCGTTCCAGTGCCTTCACCAACCTCATAGTAAAGAATTTATTCCTAACATCTAATATAAATTTCCCCTTTCTCAGTTTGCCCCCATTACTTCTTGTCCTATCACTTACAGTTCCTGATGAGGAGTCCCCTTCTGACTTCTGTTTAGGGCATCTTCAGATACTTGAAGGTTTTTATGAGGTCTCCATGCAACCTTCTCATCTCCAGATTGAACAGCCCCACCTTTCTCAGCCTGATCTCATCACTAGAGGTTACATTTTCTTGTGCTAGCTGGTACCTTGAAAAGAGCTAAGGACAGATCTACTGGTGGGTGTTGGATGCATATTGGCAAGCAAGAAAGCAAGAGTGTGAGTTTGAAGGACCTACATGTTGTGTCGCCAGCCTGGGACCTTGACAAGTTGGGGAAAGAGGTTGACCAAACTCTCATGAAGTTCAGCAGAGGGAAGTACAAAGTTCTGAAATTGGACAGCAGCAGCACCATGCACCAGTACATGCTGGGAGCCAGCTGGAAAGCAGCTGTGGGTCCTGAAGGACACCAAGCTGACCATAAGTCAGCAATGAGCCCTTTCGGAAAGGAAGGTCATCAGCATCCCTGGCTTCATTAAGCAGAACACTCCTGTGGGCAGAAGATTCTTGTCCTCTGCTCAGCCCTGGTGAGGCACGTCTGGAGCACTGTGTCCAGTTGTGGAATCCCAAGAACAAAATATTAGAGGGAGTCTAGAAAGTGCCAGCAACATTATTAATGGCTTGGAACATCTCTCCTAAGAAGATAGCTTGAGGTATGTGGGAATGCTTAGCCTGGAGAAAAGGCAGCTCTGTAGGGGCCTTATCAATATCTATAAAACTTGATGGGACAGTATGAAAAGAATGGATTCAGGCTTTTTTCCTTGTTGTCCATTGACAGGACAAGAGGCAATGGGGAAAACTGAATACAGGAAGTGCCATTTAAATGTAATAGTTTTGTTTTTGCTGTGAGGTTGTTTCAGCACTGGCACAGGTTGCCCATAGAAGCTGTACAGTTCTCCATTCATGCAGACATTTGAAACCAGCTGGACATGGTACAAAATAACCTGCTCTAGCTGGTTTAAGCAGTTTGCTGGACTAGATGGTCTCCAGAACTGCCACCCAAACTCTGTGGTATTAGAATACCAGTGGAAGAACACTTGATAAGAACTTAAAAATGTGTAGTTTGATCTTCTGGTTAGAAAGTACACCTGAAAATTCATTAATGTGATTACTTTTGTGTTAAAAAAATAGTAGAATATCAAACTTCCCAGGAGTATTATTTCTTACTGTGGTTTCTAAATCAGATCCTGAAGGATTAGACATATAAAGGGACTTTAGTATAAGAAGGTATTTTAAGGATTAGGAATATTCAAAGATAAGAAAAATCGATATCTACAAATAAAAAGATGGAAATATTATTTTTTTAAAGGTAGTCCAATCAATTAAATTATGAAGCAATTTTAAATCTGGAGAGCTAATTTACAGAACATGTAATTAGCATATGCAAGTAATTGCTGTGAGATACTATCTAATTCTGAGATTAATGGGATTAATAAGAATGAGAAACGTTAATATGCACAGCTAGAGTAGAGGATAATAATGTGTCCCTTGTGCTAAGAGTCAAAATTAAAGAAGAAAATCAATCAGGTTCCAGTAAAATACATTATAATTACTATACCAGAAGTCTCATGTAATGATATAGTTTTTCCTGTTGTTGAAGCACCTGATACTGACCTTTCAGTCACTTGCCTGGAATTTTTTGTCAGAATAATTATAGGGCTCAAAAAATTCCCCCAGAAGTAGTCTATCCTAAAGAAGGAATCTTTATCAGTTCCCTTAGGCACTTGTATCAGATCACTTCAATCCTCCTTGGATAGTTATCTGGATCCATACACCAAAGATTTAAATATATGATACCTTGATCTGGAAAATTGCCTATAGTTTTGTCACTCTTTGATGCATTTTAATGTCATCACTGTAAAAATTAGTAGATTGAAGTTATTCCAATATAATAATTAAATTGTATATCAGTCCACATTATTGGGCAGTTTGCCATTCAAAATAAGGATAGCATATTAACCATCTCTAAAGCAATAACTTCTTCTGTAACTTCAATTTAATAATATATCAAAAGAAATTTTTCATCCCAAATAGTCAATGCACTGAAAATTATTAAATAATTAATTCTGAAAAAGTATCACATAACATGCACTTGAACTAGTCTATGTGGGTTGACAGAATGTGTGATATATAAGCATCAAGATAGGAAAAAGAAACCACCCAGACTCATTCCTGTATAACCTGCTCTAAGTGACCCTGCCTTGGCAGAGGGTTGGACTAGATGATCTCCAGAGGTTCCTTCCAATCCTAATTATTTTGTGAAGCTGTGATTCTGTGACAAGAATTACATTTAAGATGATAGAAAATATTACACATAAAGAAAGAGGCTACTTATTTCTTTAACATGAAAGGGCTGAATATTTTTTTCAAAGAATAAATAGCAGAGGGAGGAAGGAATAGAAACAGGAGTAGAAACTGAAGAAGAATGAGAAAAGATGATGGTATACAGGATAATGTTCATAGGACATTATACCAGTAAACATATATTTACAAAATCTACAACTAATAGGGTTGCAAACTGTGCAGAAAGAACGAGGTAATTTTAAATACCAGATCTGGTATTAAATTCCTGACCTTCCAGAGTATATTTTCTGATCAGTTTGGTAGTGCTGTAGGTAGAGGACAAAATAAATATTCCAACTACACATTTAGTGCAAATTAAATACATTCACTTATGGAGGTTTGCCAAGTTATTTACCCTATTAAATGTATTTTCAGTCAGTAGAAACCTCAACCTCACATTTTATTTAAGGAATTTATCAAAAGTCTCACCTAAAGCTCTCAGGAAAGAGAAGTATTTTCTTACACCTCTTTCACAATTCACTGAACAACTTTTGGTCTGGCTTGGAATCATATCATAAATTACGATCGTTGATCATGATGTGCCTCTGGATAAAAAAAGCCTTGTCAAGTTAAGGCATGCACCAGTTTTTGTAGACATCAAAATAGAGTGGAGTGATTTCACTACTATTTTGAGTTATTTCTGGGTCTTCAGTGGAGACAGCCAGAGGTGATTAACATGCTTGAACTTTCAAGCCAATGAATGTGATCAGACATGCTGGATATATGACAAAACCAATCAGAGGTATTTTTATTCATGATAGGCCACAAACTGAAAGGCAAAACATCCTTAATTCATAGAAGGCCATGTCTCTGTACCAAACATAATTTATCATGTTCTCCACAATCAGGAAATCAATGAGAGAAGAGTACAATGCAGAGGCAAAAAAAGAGAGCATGAGCTAAGAAGTTCTTCTGAAGGACCCACTGTGATTGTAAAAAACAAGAAGAGAAAGAAAAGAAACTCAAAAGCTCTACAAAATTAAAAAGAAATAAATAAGCAGTGAAATGCAAGCAAACAAACAAACAAAAATAGAACCCTAAACCCACTCCCCCAAAAACAGCTGAAAAAATATGGTCTTTTCAGCCCTCTAACCTATCCCAGAGTGCTCAACTGAGAGGAGCAGAACTGCCAGCAAAATACTTTTCACTTCATATGAGTTCAATTAAAATCAGATAGGAGCTGTCAGACTGGCAAGCAAAGTGGTGGGTACAGCTAGATAAGCTTTCATGTTTCCAAGCTGCTTAATCGCAGTTTAGAAATTCATTAGTAAATCAAGCCCCTGTATGATGGAAAACCTGTTCAGGTCATGTAGTTAAGTCAGGATTCAAGTGGTTTTACTGATTTATTAATGAGGTGTAATTAATTGAGAATCAGCAAACTATATATTCAGGATCAATATTAGCAATAGGACATCTAAACCACAATATTCTAAGTGTTAATATGTGTCAAAGTGCCTTCTAAATACCTTATATAATCCTGATAAATCTTAATCAGCCTTTTGACCCCCAACACAGTAAAACAGGCACATGTACTTCTTCAGAAGCTGTGGGTGATGCAGCCCTGGGCCTGCAGGACATCCTGCTCGTGCCTCCTCCTCGGGGAGATGTGAGTGTACTGGCTGCTCCCATATTCTCAGAGGGGAGATACCCTAAAATCCTAGGGGTGCAAGTCACCAGGTGCCCCCTTGGTGGCTGTGGGTGACATGGAGGCTGTGACTTGGGGCTTAGGCAGAGCCTCTCGTGTCATGGGGCCACATCTGAAAGAGTGACACCAGTGCCACTGTTGCCCTGCTCCCTCCTTTACCTATCACTGTATATCACTTGTATATCTGCTTAGATTACCTTTTCCCTCCCCACAGGTCTCTTAATTTCCCAGCTGCTGTTTAATTGGACTGATGGCTGTATTCCTATTTACCGAGATAACTTTAGGAATCTCCCATTTAGATGATTTGGGCATCCCACTCACGCACACTCTTACAGGCCTGTTTCTGTCTTGCTGGCTGCTGTGATTCTGAATGCTTTGTCAAGGCTGGGCCAACCAAGTACACAGCAAGTTATTAGCCATCAAAACATACCATGAAGATCAAAAGTGGCAATGGGACAGAGCTGTTATGCATCTCTAGTTTCTATGCTTCTGTCATATTTGCACAAATAAATTCCATGTCTGCAGAAAAAAAGTAGTGAATCTTGTTACCAAAACATAGCATCTGGTTTTTTCTCTCTTGCTGTGGCTCAGGGTTCCTGAGCAAGAATCAGTAGTGATGGTTGACCTTAATATTCTGAAAGCAAGTGAACAGCAAGATTAAGGTTTTTTTGATGAAGGGTTTTCTGTCGTTTCATAAATATTTTAACAGTTCTGAGGGAGAATTGCAATACCATTTTTTGAACAGAAAAGAGTATGACTGCTCAAATTCAGAAAATATTTACAGCTGTACTGAAATCCCAGCAGTGAAGAGAAGAGTACAAAATACAAGTCACAACTTTGAAATTGCAGAATAAATGATGCAGTTATGATACAGTGAAAGGAAAAGTAGAACAAGTGTAGTTATCAAAGTGAAATTGACAATTCCTTCCCTTTGTATAAAATTTAGTGGAGAATCAGTAAACACATTGATGCTCTACACTTTGTTAACAGCTGTATGTATTTGCTCTGCTTCTGCAAACCACCCAAATTAAAGGTAGCTTGATGCATGTGAACACCTGTGTAAAGGAAAAAATCCATTAAAAGCAAATCATTATTTTTCAGGATGGTTTGGTTTTAATGACAAAAAGCAATTTTTGCTTCACTGCCCAGAATGTCTAAGTTCTTGCACTCTTAGCTCAGAAACCATTGGACTTTGAAAGTAACAATGGAAGAATATGTCAGCCTAAACAAACCTAGTGGCACTGTTGATTCACTTCTTGCTTGATAAACTGAATAATCACAATTACATAGGTGCATGAGAATAGAAAATACCTATACCTTTTAGTATATGCATGGTTAAGCAAAGTAGCCTTATAAATTTAAGCTGCAGTTACATGTGCATAGTAAGTAAACAACCTAATAAATTTTACAATTCAAAGAATCAAGTTAATAAATAGTTACTGGATAATTCTGTATTTACACTGTCTTATAGCTTGAAACATGCTGTATTTTCCTCTAATTGTAAGAATTTTTTCCCCAATTTTATACACATTTCATAAATTTCGTGTGTATTCCCATAAAACAAATAAACAATCAAACAGAAATCCTGCCTTACAGTTGCAGAAGTCTTATTCTTTAAAAAAAGTTAAAACCTTTATTTTAAATGTTGTATCTAGATTTTTTGTCATTATATTTGAAATCATATTTCCAGTTGCCTTATGTGCTATGAACCTGTGGAAGTTCACTCTAATATTTTTCCTCACAAAATCTAAATTTTTANGTTCTGTGTGGAAAGCTCTGCAATTCCTCACAAAATCTAAATTTTTATTGATATGTTTATGAATTTTAAACTTAGTCAAGGTATTCAAAACCATTGTATATATTTTGTACACAGCATTTCTTTTGTTCATCTGGTAAATGTCAGAGCAAATTGCAGAGAAAGGCAGTAGATGGATCCATATATCCAACCTATGGAATTTCTAACAGCAGAAATTTCATTGATTACTGATGATTGCCAAGTGCCTCTCCTGTATTTCTGCAAAGCAATCAGAGAAATATTAGAAAGCATCCACAGTGCTGTTCTGCTATATTAACTCTTAGATAATAGCAGGGGTGTGTGGGGACCCTTCTTGTCACCCCTCTAACGAATGCAGCTAGCATAGGAGGGAGTTAAATTCTATAACTTTTCTTTCTGTTTTACCTAAAATTCACATCTCTTAGCATCTATTGGACTTGCTTCTAATTTTCCAGGTATCTGCATGTGGTCAATGCAGCTCTGTAGCTCCAGAGTATATGCCTACCTGCAGATGAGGACCAAAATCCCAGGGCCTGTGGTAAAGCAGCACTAAGGGAAGCATTTAAGCATGGCCTATATTTAGAAGATAATAACAGCTCCAGATTAATTGACTGGTGCTAAACTGGCTAGAAAACATACAAGGACAGACATAAAGGAATTATAAAAAATGCAGTTTAACATCAGCTTGGAAAATTTTTAAAACTCTGAGATCAAAGTGGAAGAGACTCATGAGAAAAAAACAGTATAAGTGTGGGTTGTCATTGTGGTTCAGGAAAGGATCAAGATCATGCATGACTAGTTTGTTGAAATCCTTTGAAATTATTGCCACCTCGGTAGACAAGGTGACACAGCGGGAGCTCTCGTTCAGGGCTTCTCAGTAAAAGCTCTGCAACCACTTCAGGGGAGTCGTGCTAAACAAGGTATTTGTTTTAAAATTGAAGACCGAGGAGAAGTTGAACACTAGGAAAAACAATGCTTGTAGTGATTGTGTTAGTAGCTCACTCTGTGTTTTGTCCTGAGATTTACCAGACACTTTTTGCTGCCAGCAATTAAAGCCATGATCTGAACTCGCTGCAGCCTGAGTGGACGATGAGCAGCCTGGCAGCACACACCACCTCAGAGCATCAAAGGCAGGGAAAAAAGTGCTGCTGTCCCTTTTACCATCTGGACAGCGACTTACTGCAGATTCACCTCTGCAGACTGATGGCAAGTTGTTTTAGAGGGGACACATCTCTCTGCACTGTGCATAAAGGGCAGGGGGAAGGCAGAGTGAGTTTTTGGGTAGCCGTTCGAAGGAGAATGGGGCCATTCCAGTCCAGACACAGACAGTTCCAGATGGCGCCAGCCCACCCATGGCAGGGCACAGCTGAACCCCTCTGCCTAGTGGGAGGTGCATCTGGATCAACTTATTTAAGAACGAATGGTAAAACACTGAGAGAAAAGGGTCAGTGACATGAGAACATGAGGTTCTTCATAGCAGAGCTGGCCATTCCTAGAGAGGGGCTCTAAACCATGGAGAACTTGCACCAGAGAGGAGGAAACAAGCATCAAGAAAGGAGCAGAAGCAAAGCAAGGAGCATCAGGAGACAATTCTATACCCTGACCCCAAACCCCTGCCCCATGTATCACTTCACCAAAAAGAAAGAACATAATCTGTGGCAACAACCAGGTTAGAGGTCTGTGGTGAAGGTGAGCTGGGAAAAGGGGGAGGAAAGATGGCTTTAAGGGCTAAATGTTTGTCTTAGTTTCCAATACCTAAATCTGTAATTAAATGCTTTAAATTGAATTAAATTCCCCAGAGTGAAGTCTGCTTTGCTTGTGACAGTAATTGATGCATGATTTCCCTGCTTTTATTTTGCCCTATGGGTTTTCTCACTCTTCCTGTTTTTCCCTGTCCTGTTTGTGGTGGAGCAGCAGTGGCAGCAGCCCCACTGACTGCCAGGCAGGGCAACACACGGTCACTCAGCTTCAGATAACTAAAACTTTGGTTATCTAGTCATCTAAGCTGCTTCCATAAGAAGAGCTATTCATGGAGAGAGATTCATCTCATTTAAGACAATGATCAAGGAAATGCCTACACATTTTAAGAAGGTTCTAATTTATAGTTCTTTCCTTTCCAAGACAGTGACTTGATACAATATAATTTGTGAAAGCATAGGTTTAATAATCTGCTGCCCAATAATGAGAACTATTATCTTGTAGCAGGGAGACCAGTGCCTCAAATTTTTTTATATTTATTTTAATATTTAATAAATCAAGCTTAGCCCTGAAATGTGTCCAAGCCTGTGGCAGTCTGGAGTAAGCAGAAAAATAAACCTAGAAGTGCATGTTAAAATTAAACACATTGGTAAAATCTTCTTACCAAAGTATGCATTTGTAGATTATCCTCTTCAATGGGCATGAATCCCGTTTTAGATACCTGCATACTTTATACATGAGGACACAGAACTCCACCTCACAGCAGGAATGCATGTCCTTGCTTATGGAAATTGATACATTGGGCGTTATCTTAAGAAATAGTACTCTTAAATTCTGTACTTCATTGTTAGTATCTTCAAGTAAGCCACTGTCTAAATTAGCATTATATTTGATATAATCAATGGAGTCTCTAGAGAAAATCAGCTGAACAATGAACACACATCTACTGAGGGTGAAGTGAATAGTTTTCCATACTCTTTATTGTATTGACCAGATACTCATTGGTTATAAAGGGAGATTAAACTTGATTCAGGTGTCCCAACACAGGCAGCACCTGTCATTTAAGCTATCCTGGGATGTTCACTTCTCCATAGAGGTGGCAGACACAGTATTTTTGGGACTCACACCCATGCCTATGCTCTTTAAGAGCAGTAAGTAAACAGTGACAAGTGACAGGAAGCTATTATACTATACCAAATTATAACAGATACATATGTTTGGGGGTCCTAACTGAACTCTTGACTGAAATGGAAAGAATTTTATCTTACTGGATCCTATGTTACACACTATCTCTAAATCAAATGGATGTGGAGGAAAAGGCTGCATAATCATGCAATCTGTAGAAACATGATATGCCAGCTAAGTGATTTGAGAGGTGAATTTCCAATTGAGTATGTCCTGGCAAATCTGCATTAGATCATAATAATATATTCAGAAATATGGAGTCACTTGCTTTTGAAAATTTGGCCTGTATCTTTTAGGTGATTTAGGAATTTATTTATTGTTCAACTATTTTTAATTTAATGTTATTTTAACTTTGAATATGCGCAGTGAAAAGTAAGAAGCAGGTATATAGCATATTAAGCAAAGGCTGAAAACGTTTGTACTGCATTTTGAGGGAGAGCTGAAAGGGAGATAACAACTGAATATTCCATTAATATTTGAAAAGCTATTGTGCTGTGCATACAGTTTCCAAGATAGCAACGAGATAAATATGCAAGAAAAGCTGTTTGCACTTGTGATATGAAGCAGTGTTACTATAGATCCCAACCTGAGAACATCTGAAGAGCAGCCCCAGGGGAATGCTGCAGGCAGCTAGCTGATGTGAGACTGTCAAAATTCAAGGACTTTCAGGACATTTTCTTAAACGAAAAAGAGACTCAAAATTGCAAATTTACTTCTTTGAAGCACTTCTGTTTCATCTGTGGTGATTACTAGGACGTTTTGCTTTGCCTAAAGATTTCTCTGAACTTAAAATAGCACAGACTAAATTCTTCCTCTCCTGTTTAGACTTGGAATTCTTAGATGTCCTTACAGTAAACAGACAACTATTTGGGAGGATATGAAGAAAATAAATACTTTTTCATATTTTAGTTTTAAAGGCTATGCTGGTTCAAAATTTAAAATAATTACTACTTTTTCTGGTGGTAATTTGTCTACAAAGAGTGAAAGAAAATGTTATTAGAGTATTTTCAACTATATTTTTGAGTCACTGTAGGTAGGTCTTTTAAACAGCTTAGATTTCTCACTGTGCAAAAAGGAAAACAAAATTCATAGCACAGACAAGTGTGAATCTGGGTCATGTTTGTTCAGCTATGCCTCTCATGTCTGAAGTCAAAACCCTATTTCCATACTGAATATAAAGAAGGTAGTTGTTATCTTGAGACTGTTTTTCACTTAGTCTTTAACACAGACTGAATGGCCAGATTAATTCTCACTACTAAAATGCCATCACATGATTTACACTAGCAGGCTCTTGCTGTGAAGTTTTATCAGGGAGCTGACCGGGATGCAAAGACACAACACCAAAGATTAAACTACGCAGCTCAAGAAATGTGGAATTCCCGTTTGCATAGTATTTTTTGTCCTTAAAATAACTTTCTTTTGGATGGGCTGTGGTATCTGGTAAGTCTCTCCACTTCCCTGCTTGTTAGAATATTTTTTCCCTCTTGATCTCTCCTTGTCAACTGTCAGAACATGAGTTCTTAGTTGATTATTTTCCCTTGTCTTACCTGCTAATAGGCATTTTTTTTACTTACCTCAATAGCAGTCATCCTTACCAAAGAAACAATGGAAAAAAAAATTTCCTAGTTTCATACAGTTATAACTGTTCATTTGCAGTAGCAGGCAGATCAGTGGAAACAAGATAGAAGACCTCAACTCATCCCAGTAAATATTATTTCTTTTGAAAATATTTGTTATCTTAGTTCAGGAACCTTTTCAGAAACCTATTTCTTTCCACCATTTTGCTTTCTTAAAGATTTCTGACTCTTTTTCTTATATCTTGATTGAACTGACATTTAAGAAGTCCTATTTTTAAACACAGTAATCTACATAAACTAGTACAAAAAATTATGCTCTCTAATGACAGTTTGTTGTCTTCTTTGAATAAGTTTACTAAATGCATTCAAAATGTTCAGAATTCAGGCAAGAAATATTATCCTGTTATTATGTGAGCAATCTTGTATTAATCCATATTTTACCACTTTTAAGCATATGCACTTACCCAGACATAAAATATTCAATATTCTGATAAGCTGGTATTTGTTGTAAAAAATATAGTGGGTTTAACATCTTGTCCTAGATTTTAAGAAATGGGCTTTTTGTGTATTCAACTTTGCATATACAAATAATTGAGCTGAATTTCTGCATGCATAATTCATAACAGGTGCAAATACTCTTTGGGTGATTAGATAAGAGCTAATATTTGTGCTCACAGTCACTTTAGGCACATGAATTCGGGTCAGTGATTTGTGAACACAAAATTACTCAAACAGCAAAGGCAGGTAGACAGACATATGTAAAACCAGACCTTGATTTTGCTGACTAATAGAGGGTAGATTTGCTCCTGAAAGGTGCTGAAAATTTGTAAGAAATTCTGAGAATTCACTTTTCGTCTTTTGATCATAAGAAGAGCAGAGTGATCAGCACCTTTCAGAACAATGACATCCCCAAAACACCCTTTATGAGGGAAGAGACTCCCTTTCAGGCTACAATTCAGAAAGGATATGTTTAACTTAAAGGGCAAGTGAAGTGTCAGTGGATGTGTTTATGTGCTTTAAATTGACTACATATTTAAGTCATTTGGTAAATAATGAAAATTTTTAAGAGGTTTGTAAAGGGGCAACAAGCAATTAATATCAAAAAGCCACAGGACATTCAGGAGAAGTAAAAGAAATTTACCATCACACACTTGCTAGAGAGCATTAAAGCTTTGCATGGATGTTTTAATTCAAATGTAAAGTGGTATTGGGTAACTGTATCTTAATCCCCCTTTAGCTAGTGAAGAAAGGTCATTTTACTTCTGCTTGAAGGAAGTTACAGAAGGTTTTAATATGCTTTAATTTTGTTTTATCTTTTCTGAGTAAAAGCAGTAGGGTATATTTAGGATGAAATGGCTATTTGTAAGTAAATGGCAGCTCACTGACTGCAAAATATTTCTTATGAAACCTCACAGGCTCTGTCTGACAGGAGGCTCAGCTGAAAACACCAGCCCTGTCACGCAGAGGTGCTGAACTGAGGGCTGGAGGTTCCAGGATTTGCAGTTCAAACAGAAGATCAGCTCCCAAGCTCTGCAAAAATGAGAAGCAGAAACCCTGGTTGAAGTCAGTATTGCCAGAGTTTTATAAACCCTGCTGCAGAGCTCCAACTGGGCTGCACTCCAAGAGCATTCAATTGGATAATAACCAAAATAAAATAAAAATGAAACTCTCCCTGTAACCTGTTCTGTTCCTCACTATTCTTGCAGACTTATTTTAAAAGACCTTCTAAAGAAGGGCTATTTGCTTAGAAATGAAAAGCTGGAGACTGGTACCAATAAAATAATTTTTGAGTTTGTTTGTCTGTTTCTTTTCTGGACTGAGTTCTAGATATCTCAGTTATATCTACAACAGCCAATTATATATCATTATATATGCATAAAAATATATAATACTCCATTGTATATACACATTAGTTGTATCTGTATTAGAGGAAGATTAATACAAGGACTGAGAACATAGGAGAAATTTTAAATGTGATTAGCATTAATTTCTATTCACCAATTTGCCACAGAACCTGAAAAGAAAATTCCTTAATGAATAATAACATTAATTATGCACAGTATACCCTAAAACAAAACTGGGATAAAATGTGCAGATCAAGATCTTAATTAAAATATTGTATATTATTATTTTGGAAGGTTGTTTAATTAGAAGACAGTGGTAATGGTCCTCATAGTAAAGCTGTGTTCTCACACATGAACACAGTGTTTTCTAGAGAATGTAAATGAAGGTTCCACCAAGTGGGAGAGGACTGATGTCTGTGCTCTGACCCTACACAGATGTCAGGCACTCAGTGTGCGGCTTTGGACCAGAGCACAGACTTTGCAGCCCTGTAAGATTGTATTCCTTCTTAACAGGAACCTGGTCAGAAATGCCCAATGTTAGTATGTGACTGGGCAATACAATTGAGTTTGCATTCATGCTACTAGGCTGGATTCTTCATAATTACTGAGCAAATAACAGTTTGTCTGGTACTGTTATTTTTTTTTTCCTGGTGTTATTCTCAGGCATAAGTCTAAGAAAAGAAGGAATCTACTACTGATGCAAATAAAAAAGTAAAACTCATTTTACCAAATTACACAGAGCTCCATCCTGAACTTCAGTGATTATGAAAGAATATAGACAGGCCTTCTAGGAGGCAGAGAAACAAGAAAATCTCTGAACCATGTACCATGAGGTTGTCTCTCCCTGATGAACTTCAGAAAATCTGGGCTTCTGTCTGAAGATGAAGGCACCACAGAACCTCTTTAAAGTATATAGTAGAAGGGAGCTAAACCCTTCATTTTTTAATACAGTCCAGCTAGAAAGTCTCAGTGTTACAATATCGTGTTCAACACACTAAACTACATTTTTTCTTATATGGAGATCTGTGGAGGTCCTTGGTTTTAGTTAATCACTTTTCATCTACTTATATATATCATGAGCAGCTGCAAGAAACCCTTTTGCAATGAAACTGGAGGCATTTTCTTTCTAAAGCAGCTATTTGTGAAGCAGCTTTTAATTGTCTCTAAAAACTGTACATTTGAAGACGTCCTGTCTTGGGAACACTGATGATTACAGATGAGATATCCTACCTCAAAGAAATTAACTGGACTGCTTTACTAAATTTAAATTATGCTTTGTAAACTGCATAAAATAGAAAGAAACAGTGTGATTTTTGTATAACTCTGTAGGGCAAGGAGTTCCTATAAGTTCTGTATGAGTGCCTTGGCTTCATCAAGATGAAGATTAAATGTAATCTCACCTCAAAATATCCTTTTAGGGCATTCTTACACAGCTTGAGTTGAACAAGGCAAATTTTAATTCCTTAATTCAGCTGCTGAGGAGATCACCACAACAGAGGAAAATTCTCAGCTGGTGTATGTAGGGAAGGCTTGCCACACACAAGCCACACAAAAATTCAAAGACAGAGGAAGGTCAAAAGAAAGAGAACTGAAGTCAACACTATGTGGTGACCCTGGTATAGTAAGCATTCACTGCTTTCAAAAATTAATTAGGGAAGTCCTGGAACTTTTGGGTTTAATTCGTCTGCAATGCAGTGGAGAGATCATGTACCTGAAGGAGGAAAACTTCCCTCAAACCACAAAATCATACAATGTGATTAATGAAATATATGTAAGTTACAAAAATTAATTTGATGGGTCTTAATAATGAAATAGATGATGAGGAATCCATGATTACTGCTGAGGTTTTTTTTAATGGTCTTTTGTCATTCTGAACTTTATTAAGTTCATTGTAGTCGTTTAACCTATATATTATTACTACCCATAGCAGGGAAATGTAACGTAGTGATTCATCTATAAAGACTATAGTGAAGCAGGTGAAAAAAAACCCTGACAGACACTGACAGACAATATAACCTATAGAGGAAAAGATGCTTGGTCCAAACCATCATCATTGAAGAATATAGTTTTTATTGTATTATAGTATTTATTGTGTGCCTATGTAAATCTTCCTGAAAGAAATCTCTATGAGATTAATATATTTTCCCTTGAAAATATGTTTTCCCTTCAAAGTTTTACTTCTGTTGTATCTGGACTTTCTAATGACAAAAATGATTGATACCAAAACATGAATTTCACCTTAGTGTAATTTCTTATGTACCTTACATACGTCTAGAATTCTTGGTTCTGTGTGTAATGGGAACAGAGTTCATAGGAGTTGGAAGAAGCATCTTTTAGTCTCTGTTTCAGAATGCTTGAACCACCATATATTTTAACTTCTCAAGCAACTGGCAATTTTTTTTTTTTTTGCCTTCAGAATGGCAAAGGTTTGGCTTTTGAAGCTGCTGACCTGACACTTTACAAGGATGAGTTCCTCTATTTGCTTTTTTTTCTGTGAGCTGCCTGAATAATTTGGAACCAGTCACTTCAGGTTTTTGTGCCTTGGTCTCCCTACTTTTTTTCTGAATGGATTTGATATTGACCTAGTTTTATATAAAGTCCTATTTCTTTTTGCTGTATTCAGCAATTGAATTTTCTATTATCACCAAAGCAGTAAGAAAATCTGTGGGTGAAGTTAGACACCTATTTTTCCTTACTTGTGTTCACTTCTGGTGAATTCAGTGGTAAAGCACCAACTGACAAATAAGTGCAGAACATTTTAGCCAGCATGTGGTGCGTCAGATGCTGAAATGTGATGCTATGTGGCAGTATTTTATCACTAAACAGCATTGTCACACAGCAGACACAGTTGCCTGAATTAAAGTGGGCCCAGAGAACCTAAGCTAAGAAGAGCAATACATTTAACTTGATTTTTGCAGCTCATAAGAAAGGCAAATAATTTAAAACATGAATATTTCTCTTGTCTCTTTTTAGGCAAAACATTGCATTTTCATTTTGTCAGCTTTGATTTTATTGAAAACATTGGAAATTTTATCACAACCTTGATGGATGTTTAATTAATCTTAAAATCACTTACATGTTAGAAATTAGTCTTATTTCAACAGCTCTTAATTTTATGACTAACTTATATCTGTAAAAGGAAGCCTATTAATGCCAATGTTGTTATTCCATGCATATGATCTCCTGATAACATTATTAAAGTGTCTAAAACAAGGGAAAATTAATACCCACTGTTTTCTGTCAAGGTTAGATATCTCAATAGAAGGTCCTTTAGGGTTTAATCACCTTGTCTTCATGTTTAAATAAATTTCAAAATCTGTCCCTGTCTGCAGCAGTAAGACTTACAACAGCAGAATTCGGTATCACAGGCCTGCTATTTATTTTCTGAGTCTCATATAAGTACACGATCCTTTTGTTTACATAGCTGTTTTCAGAAACAAAGATGTTATTTTTATTTGTGTATATGGAGTAGCCTTGGAATTCAATCTGATGACCCTTTACAAAAGCCTGGAGAAGGCTCCTGCCTGCACTCTCCTCTGTAAGGATGTCAGAGTGTGAATTAAATGTTCCAATTTTTTTAATAGCTGTAAAAGGCTGAATGTAAGTAGACTTTGTACTGGTTTTATGACTAATGTGGGAAACTAGCCAAAGAGGGTTCTGAAAGGTTAGAATGACTTTGATAGTGTTGGTGCCCAATCATTGCATAGAATATTAATGTGACAGACAGGTGCTCTGTAAAGTCCTATTTTAAATGAGGTAGAGACTTACCAGAAAGAAAAGATATTTCAGAGTCCTAGTCTAAATAATTTCATTGTTTATAATTCCTTACCATTGGTTTCCAAAGACAACAATTACTTTCCATTGTAATATTTTGCATGCAGTAACTTTATGGCTATTTTACAATATATGTTGCCGCTATGCATAAGCATTAGATTGCCATTGAACTAATTTTGATTTAATTTGACATGTCAGGAGCCTTGACTCAACGTGTTACTCCATAATCATTTAACCAGTGTCAGTAGAATCCAAAAGCTAATTTTATACCTGCACTGAAACCTTGACTATGAAACAGAACTCAGACACTGACACAATTATTTCATTCTGGTTTTAGTGACAAATTAAAACTGACAAAGAGGAAAGAAAATTAACAAACTTTGAAAGGGAAGCATGTAAGTCTAATGGATTAATCTCTAAATTCACCTGCCATCTTTCTGTTTCTCTAATAATCCTCAAAAAAAGAACTAATGAAGTACAATGAACACAGAAGATTTCCACAGGTCTCAAGCACAATGGCATATTTAAAAATCTACCAGTTTTCCCAATATTAGCTCATTTGAAAGGTACAGTTTAGCCACAAGTATTTACTTCACGTGAAATACAGTCTACAAAGACTCATAGCAGTCGCAGGTTTTTAAAGGTTTATTATTTGAGGAATTATAGAACTTATTAAATAAATGCATGGATCTCTGTCACAAGCTACAGGTTTCATTTGCTAATGTGAGAAAAAATAATTTGTTTAGATATCATTGATTCTGGTTTTACATTTGGTAGACTTATAAAAAATAGGCATGGTGTGGCTGTAAATACACTGAATTTCATTATTTGCATAAACATTCTTGTCAATAAAATATCAATTTCACTGTACCTCCCTGCTTCTTTGGGGCAGTTTCCAACTCCTGAACAAGTTCTTATCTCAGTGGTCACAGACTCACATTTTGCTCTTACATGCTTGTCTCACTTGCTCCTTTAATTTATAGAAAGTGTTTCATACTCTAGTAAAACACTTGTTTTTGACTACATATTCATTTTGCTATTTTGCTCCTCTGTTTGTCTTTTATCTCAGTCTTTTACTTTAATCATACTCTAGTGGTTCCTGCTTTAGAGACAATTACCTTTACTTCAGAATCCTTTACATAAAGATCTACTTTTCCTTTTTTTTTTTCTTGAGAAAAATGAGCAGTAATTAGCAAGGTGAATTCCAGGGTTCCTCATTTTCTAATTTGTGCCTGGAAGTGGAGTGTATCATTTCATCAAAATTCCAGTTCTCTAGACTCAAAAGCAGCATCATGAAGTAGTGCTTGGCTGTACAATTCTCATGGGCTCCATATTTATTTCCTGACATTCTCTTAATACTGCTCTTTAAACCTTCTGCAAAATATGGCACACCTCTAGATAGACACAATAATGTAGATTACAGTTATGTGATTGGATTTTTAAAAAGGTTCAGGAAAAATAACTTCAGGAGCGATGAAGGAGTAACAGAGGGTAAACTCTAAAACAGAAAGGGAAACCTAGAGTAAAGTAAGAAGCTGTGACTTGTCCAACAATTTTCAGCTGTCTGATAAGTGTTGAATGCTGCCAAAGCTTCACAAAATGAACAGTGCAGATTTGCACATAGCTCAGTCAAATGATGATTTTGCACATAGACGTAAGTGTGTCTGTCAGGATGAAACTTTACAGTTACATTTGAATATCGCAGCATTACTGTACAGTGGCATTTCAGCAAGTTTATTTACTTGCCAACTTAATTTTATTGGAATCCCTGAGGTAAGATAACTTGAACTTTTCCCTGTTTTCTGGCTGGTTAATTTTCTTTTTAATTTTTTTAATAGTTTATTCATTGATTAAAATACCAACCCCCCATGCCATTTTATAATTCTAAAGGCAGTTACTTGGTTGGTTTTGTTTTGTGATTTTTTTCATTTGCTTTTTGTTTGTTCATTTGGTTAGTTGGTTTGGTTGGTTTATTTTGGGTTTAGTTTGATTTTTTTTTTGTTCATTTCATTGATTGGTTGGTTTGGAGTCTTTTTGTTTGTTTTTGTTTATTTTTGGTTTTGTTGTTGTTTTGTTTATTTTAATTTTTGATTAACCCAAGATTTAGATACCAATTACACTGTCTGGTAATGGTAAAAACTGATAGTTTTTAATGTAGAATGACAGTACTCTTCTTTACAGCAAGCTGCATGTTTTAATTACGTATCAGTTTGGCAATGCAAGCCATGAAAAACAGAAATAAATCACACTGCTGCTTAGGCAAGACATTGTCATTTTGATAACAAACATACATTTGTTATCATGGCACTGGAAATAAAAAAAGCAATAATTACATCAAGACTAACGAGCAGTCAAGGTTATCTGAACTTGTTAGTACCCAAGGGGTGTGTGGCTGGATCAGGAGGAACAGAAGCACAGTAAGTTCGAAGTTGCTGGTACTCTACATTGGTCATGGTCCTGGGAGAAGGTTTGCTGATATCCCAGACTTGATGTTCCCTTTGCTGTTCAGGTGGCACATTAGCAATATGCTTAACACACACAGACAGATCTAGATTTCTTTAAGAAAGTGCTCCTGGAGGATAAAAATAAATTGTCTACTAGCTTTTATTAGCTATTATTAGACTATTGAAATTCTTTGTCCAGGAAATGACACCCCTATGTTCTGCTTGGCCTATAAATATTAAAACCTATGTAAGGCTTTTGCATCTTATCTAGATTCTCCTCCACAGATTAGGATCCTTGTCTAAGTTTGAAAGATAGGTATCTGCTAAGGAAGGCAGGAGCCTCTCTTGAAATGGAAAATGTAAACTCTTGTCCTGGCTTTGCATGGGAGGCATTTCAGGAAGTATTGTGAAACTTCTAGCTGCTGGAAAGTTGTAGCAACCAAAACCACTACAACTCCCTCCCTCCAAATTATTATAATTTTGAAATTAAGGGGCTCTCAGGCAAAGATATGGGAGTAGGAATAACAGTTCATTATTGGGAAAAATAAAAATGCAGTGATATAAAACAACACTGACAGAATCAGAATATGACCTGACACCCTCTTGGTCAGGGTGTTGGTAGCAGTCCCATTAAATGGTGGCTGCTCCTCCTGCAGTGACAGATGTGGTTCTGTTGAAGCAGTGATCCTGAAGAAGGGTGTAGGTTTCCTCTGAAGGTCCAGTGATGGTGTAGATGGGCTTGGTCTTCTTCTGGGAATCCCGTGGGAAAAGGCTGACTGTGGTGTTCCAAGCCTCAGATTATATCCAGGTAGGAATTCTTGGCTCCTCCCTCTGGGCAGAGCATTTCCCAATGGAATGATGTAATTTTATCAGTCATGCAGTGAGACTCAATGGCCCATTAACAGAAGATAATCTCCTTGGAGGGAGGATGGGTTATGGAAGAGACAAAGAAAACTGCCCCACCTGGTTTTAACAGGTGGCCCATTAATAGAAGATAACTGTCCCACCTGGTTCTAACAGATGGCAATAGAATACACACCCCCAGCCACATCTTCCATTTGCAACCTAAGACAATCCTAAAACACAGGAGTCCAACGTGTAGGATTTTAGGTTCTTTCCAGACATGTTGTAGATGTATTTTGCATACATATTCTATTTAGACTTTTTTACCTGCCTTAACAGCAAAGTGCCTATTTTTCTTCATTGTATGAGGAAAATTTTTGTTCCTGATAAAACTTTACACCAAAACAAAGAAAAGCCTTGCAATGTTAAGGAAGGCCTTAACCGTATCTTCTTTGACTCATTGTTCCTAATGTTCTTTTCAGGCATGCAAAGCTTGAATGACTAAACCAGGTATTTAAGGCCATAAAAATCATGGTTCATTTTATAAGAAAAATAGTCCTCATTTTCTTGTGCTTTCTAATGTATTACTAATGTCCCTTCTCTCTTTCAATGCCCTTCTCAGACTATAGATACAAATTTTCATTATGTTTTTCAAAGGAACTGGACCTCATTTGAAAATTTGTTGCATTTATTGTTCTGTAATATTGCTTATACATATTTTAATGACCATTATGACAAAGTTTATTCCTGTTTATCCAACATAAGGCAATCGCTACCACTTTATTCTGAAAACTAACCTGAAAGCCAGCTTACTGCATGATCAAAGCTATCCAAAATCTGTTATACCCCAGGGAATACTGTGTCCCCCATAAAACCCCTACTCAGTTCCATCTTTCCAGTTTTCTTATTCAACTGTCATTTTTTTTTTTCCTTAGGTAAACCATCATCCCCATAAGATTGGTATTGACATCAGGGTCAACTCTTGCCCTGTACTACTCCTAGGCAATTAGAAAATGGAAAGCAAGTAAGGAGATGAATGGTAGACATTGGAGGAAGTCAGATGACCTGTGCTCTACAACCAGGTTTTGTAACCTGGTCTCATGACAAAGGAAGAAACAGTAAAAAATAACATAGAAAAATAAACCCAAATGTAGCAGAAGCTCTGTCTATTTAAGTGTTACAACAGTTTCCTAGTGAGGGTGATTAATGAAAGAGTTTTGGAAAAAATACAGAAAAATCAACATCTTCCATTGTCCTCTCTCAGCTTCCAGGATCAGAGGTATAACATGCACATGCCAGCAGCCTGTATTCAAGAAAGGAAGAAGGGTTTTATTGCTTTTTATTGGAAGGAATCTAAATATTAAATTAATTTCAGGTCTTTGGAAAAGAGAAGACCATTATAACAGCTTAATTTGATTTCTTGAATAATATAGTGTTGTAGGCACACAGCTTGTGGCAATTGGAAGTGGGGATGTGGTTGACTCTCCTTCCTAATGGGCCACAGCTGTGTAGAACAGGTGCCTAATATTAGAGGCAATGAGCTGAGTACTGACCAATCAGAAGAGAGCACACAGGTGGGATGTATATACGTATTTAGAGGGTATAGGAGGCTGAGAAGAGAGCACACAGGTGGGATGTATATATGTATTTAGAGGGTATAAGAGGCAGTGCTTCAGAGCCCTGAGAGGAGAGAACAAGCAAGGTGAGGCAGATGCCTGAAGCCTTCCTTAGTGCTGCCAGTAGTTCCATTGTCCCTCAGCTATAGTCTGCTATAAGTGGCTATATTCAGTCATAATATAGATCATAAAATGTTATCAAATGATTCCTCTGTCATGCCTTTTAAAAGTGTTGATCTTGATTTCAACTATAAATCCAACACACGTTCCACTGATCCTCATGTGTATATATATGTATGAGTGATTAATTCTTTATATATTAGAACTGTCCATTTCCATTTCATGTCCTTGTTTAGATAAATATCACATTCACACAGGCACCTCGTTTTATTCTTTTCTTGTAAATCCAGAAGTCAATTTTGGTATTCACCACTGACTTTTGATTCACAATTTTTCATCTTCTTTATATTTCTCTCTTCAAACCCACTTTCCAGAATTTTACTATTTTAAAATCCTTGCTTGTCATCTTGTGTTTCAGATTCCTTGCCCGATGTTCTATCTCCTGATCTTTGCTCCCTATTGGTTTTCCAAGCTTATACACTTTTCTACCTGGCTTTCTTAGTAGAAACACTGTGAATGTTCCTAGGTGAGATGGGTTGTTCTTTCAGTTTTTAATAGAAGAGTAGCTTGCAGTAGCTATGGAAGGGAAAATTTGTTCAGGTTTGAAATTCTAAACTGAAGAATCTCAGAATGTTTGCAAACATACAGGTCAGAGTTGTTCATCTTTCTCCTGAGCAAAAAGTGTGACATTTTAAACAGCTGGATTTATTTACTGGATCTTATGGTTCTGGAACCTGCAGATCTTAGTGCAAGAAAGTATTCTTTGAATTAAAGAAAGTGCCATTGCTTTGAAATCATCCAGTGAAAACTGTTCCAAAAGAATTATGTTAAGGAAGTGGGTAGCTTCATTAACAACTGAAGGCACTGGTGAAACACATCTTCCTTTCTTAAGAGTAGAGAGGAATTTGGGCATTTTCTGTGGAAAAAAGACTGAAGTAAATTTCCAGAATCCTTGGAGAATGACACTGGAGTGATCAGAATTGGGAGTTTCATTGTTGTTAATCTTCTGGCTCAGATCCATACCCTGAATGATATCCTTTTCCAAAGGACAAGACTGTCTTAATAGAGCACTGCCTACTTAAAACCTAGGGCAGACTCCATCTGTGACTCAGAGGTACAGGAACAGAAAAGATTAATGACAGGGAGCACTGAGCATCTTTCTTTATAATTTCTTTTTTCTGCAGCTTCAGTAGAAATCAGTGTCTATCCCTAATTCTATGTATACCAAGTGCAATAGTTTTTTCACTAAAGTGATGTTTACCTTTGTTGTGAACAGATAATAGAAATAATAAAAAGCTACAAGTGAGTCAGACAGTACAGTTGTATGACATTTTCTCTAAGTTAAAGAAAAGTCATCTGCAGTATTGTTGTGTTATAAAATAAGGGCATTGTTACACTATGTAATGGAGTTTTAATCTGGAAATATCTGAGATTTTTGTGACTTAAAAGGTAGGTGGAACAGTATTTCCAATTCATGAACAGGTACCTCCTGTTCAGCCAGGTGCTAGCTGTGGATCCTATTCTGAGGCTGCTCAGCCTCACCCTCTGCTGTGGTTTAACCCCGGACAGCAGCCAGGCCCCACACAGCCACCTGCTCACTTCTGTGCCAGTGGGATCGAGGAGTAAAAGCTAGAGAAGTAAAAGTGAGAAGTGTAAAGGCTAAAAAACTCATGGGTTGAGATAAAGACAATTTAATAAGGAAAGCAAAAGCCACACAAAGCAAAACAAGGACTTACACTGCTATTCATAGGCAGGCAGCTGTTCATCCATCTCCAGGAGAGCAAAGCCCCATCCAGTGTTACTTCAGAAGACAAATTTCATTACTCCAAACATTCTTCCTCCAGCTTCTTCTCCTAATTTTTATATACTGAGCATGATGCCGTACGGTCTGGAATATCCCTTTTGTCAGTTTGAGCCACCAATCCTGGTTGTGTCTCCTCCTGACCTCCCAAGCACCCTCAGTTCCCTCACCAGCACGGCTGTATGAAAAGCAGAAAAGGTCTTGGCTGTCTGTAAGCCCTGCTCAGCAACAACAGAAACATGTGCATTTTATCAGCCCTGTATTCAGCACAGATCCAAAACACAGCCCGGTACCAGCCACTGTGAAGAAAATTAACTCTACCCCAGCTGAACCCAGCACACCTGCCCTTAAAAGAGAGAATTTAAATGCTTAGCACAGACCTCTGACTTGAGCAGGTTCCCCAAATCAGCTATTATGGTGTACAGCTTTTCAATTTTGAAGTACCTTTGTGAACTTTGCTTACTGTATTTTCCTGTGAAGCTGTGTGAAGCAGCACCACCAGGAAAAAGACATTGACCATTCTGGCTCCAGATCTGAATTTGTCAGATCCCAATAGTAGAACACCTGGAACAGTGGATCAACGTGTTTGGCATTCTGAGTAGCTATACTTAATGAAAACATGACACCTGTAATGAAAATCCACACAAGCTGAAAAGACAAATATGTGCTTGTCAAAAGAAAGTCTTACATGAGCTAGGTCACTTAAAGCTACTCAGATTTTGGTCAATGCAGCTTCTCTGAAGGTATCTGGAGATCAAATCTAATTGAACAGTAAAAACACTCACCTTCACATATGTTTTGGTCACTGCATGTGAAAGCCAATAACAACTTCCACCAGAATGGGAAGGGTGCTTCAAACTGTCTTTTCATTTGGCCTGTTTTCAAAAGGTTAATGTAAGCCTGCATATAAGACTCTCAAGAGTCAGTTTCTTACAAAAGACAGAAAGAAGTCTTTTGTGGATGGTTCCAGTTTGTAAAGATTGAAATTATACAGATTCATGGAAAATGTATTGTTTAATTTTATTTTCACCATTTGAAAATTTTACTTCTTAATCTGAATTTTAGACATGACTCTGTTATTGTAACCTGTGGCCATTACTTCCTATTCTAACATGAAAAAGGAACTAAACTCTTACTGTTTGTAATGGGTTTGTTGACTGCAATAATTTTCATCTTTTACTTTCATCTCTACCCTTTCTACTATTTTAGGATTTTTTTTTTAGGTCCTTGCAGATCATGTTTTCCAAACCTCTGTCCATTAACATTGCTATGTCATAAACTCTTCCTAAATGGTGTATTTTATTTGATAATTTTCCCATTTGAGAGGTGTTTTTGCTTTATTAAATTTTATAGGTCCAATTATGACACTTGATAGCTGCAGTGCCAGACCTTTGTGGTGCTGGATAGATAGGTATGATTCTCTACAACTTCTTAGGCACATGTCACGTGGATCAGGTTTGGAATATGATTTTTCTAACATGTTTTTTCTTGAGTGCCTTTGTCTTTTCTTATCACTGAACCAGTGAATCCCATTCCAACTACTGTCAACCTATGCTGCAATCATCAATTCTATTTTTCCATGTGTGTTTTTATTTTTAATTTCTTTATAATCACATAATCTACCTAGAGTAATGTAAAATAAAAAAATAAAAAAAATAAAAAAAAATCTGTAATATTTCTCCATCATATTTTAGTTTTGGGAATTTTTAAATTTAGCATAAGAGGAGCAAGTCAGAAAAGAGAATTTATGCTAATATAACATCACTTTTCTTAAAGAAATTCTGAGAAATAATGGTACAACACAAATAGATAAGGAAAACTAAATTTTATCTCAATACAGTGAAACACTCACAGCCAAAATGAAAGACATTACGTCACTGGTCTGACTGCATACCTAATGTATGCCAACAACTTCTCCCAGCACAAGCTATGCTCTACAGAGATCATTGAATGATCCATAAATGGCCACCATGGCTATGTCAGTGAAAGTCATCAAAATAGTCCTGCCATAAGATATTCAGAAATATTTCCATTTTAACAACTACACATTGAACTCTCTCCTCCACCAATACACTTTTTGACTTTTTCCGGCTATAACTGGTCTACACAAAGCATCTCTGACAACAGTTGCAGTCAGATCTGAGGTTTTAAAGGGTTTATAGGGATTTTTCTGGCCTTCTGAGTTAGAGTCAGCTTTAATGCATTCTGAGGGACCATTAATACTCTTATTTTTCTTTATCATATGAATGTGAATGAGATAACTTGTGTCATGTTGACTGAAAATTAAGCACAACTACCATACGCATCATAAGAAATGTAAAATTAGTTGTTTGATATATCTTATGGGTAGGGATATGAAGAAAAATAATTTATTAAATTCTCCCTGATTCACATTTTTAGTTAATGTTCAGGACATAATGGTAGAGAAGTTTGACTTTAGTGTTTACTCTGATGACCTGCTTTTAACAGTAAAGACTAAATTCTTGAGAGAAAAAAAGTCTTAATATTCCAGGAGTCCCTAGCAGTTCTCCCAGTCTGCCTTTGCCAACAGTTATAAGAGCCATTTTCAGTTATGGGATACTATATACTAAATTTAGTATCTTTTAAAGTTACTGAATTGACTTTCTAGTATCACTAGCAATTAATGAGATTTTAACATTTTTGAAGTATATCAGTAACATAAGAATTTCATTGATTTAGATTTTTAAGTCCCTTTATGATCTGAGTATCAGAGAAAAGCTTAACAAAAATATTTGTTTAAAGGTTCAGATAAGTACTAAGGGGTATTACAGATAAAATATATTAAGCACTTGGCACCTCCTTAAGCAATTTTGGAAATCCGCCTAGTAGTTAATGAATCTTTAGATGATTAAATAAATTTGTAACTAAGGTTTTATGATGGGTTTAGGGAAAGTGTTATTTTTGATGTTGTTTGAGATTTTATCATAAATATTATTTTATTTTAAAAGTTACATTAAGAACAAGGTTTTCTTTTCATAAACTTATTGTATATTAGCTATGTCTGATGAACAAATGTAGAAACATAGATATTTATTGATTTAGGTTTTCCAATTATTATCAACTAGAAATTATTGGTACTGCAACTTCATCAGTTAATTAAATAATTGACTAAGTCAGTGTGACATATCATATACTTTTACCATTCGAAGTGGCTTGTAGAGACCAGCCCCTGCTATTTCTAAATATAAGAAAATGCATTTTACAACAGAATGTGAAAAACATAGGCAAAAGCTGATTTTTGAAATTAAAATTTCCTATATAAATATTTGGGAAGCACTTTATGATATTAAGCGCTTTGTAAGTTTTTTCCTTAACTATATTGCTGGTTTTTTTTAAAGCCACATCACCAAGCTGCCCATGTCTCCTTTGACACACATCTTTTTATGGCTAACTGTTCCAATTGTTTTGTTACCTATTTTAACAATATCACAACTAATGAGAAAACTGACAAGTCACTTTTTTCTGGGACAGAGAGGTCTTCAAATGTCTATATAGTGTCTAACAATCACTGTGTCTTTGTCAATGAACACATAGGAAGAAAATATTTGAGGTAGAGCTTCAGATTGAGTTCATATATTTTCAAAGCAGAAGTCTTTAAAGGAATAATGGACAATCTTAACTGGGTTTAGGGCCTTATAATTTTTAACAGTGCTCTGCAGTTTTCCAGACACCTGAATTACATTTTTCATCTGGGATGTACTAAATTCTCATAGTAAGGTAGAAGTTAACATAAGAACTTCGGAAAGACATTTAATTTCACTTTATATCAAGGTATTTCTGTCCTGAAAGAATCCATTTTTCTTTTCCTTTTCATTTTCAAAATATATTTTTCTCTTTCTCAAAAGTATCTGAAATAGATTTTAGTAGGTATTATCAGGCTAATATTGGTAGCAGTTAAAAATTCTACCTGCAAAATGGGTACTTGATCAATTATACTATTTTTGAAAAGCAAGTAATGTCTCTACTAAAATAACTGTTATTATTATTAAAAACAAAACAAAAAAATCAAGACATATTTGAAAAGGCTTAGGGCTTATATATTTCCTCAAGTTCTATTCATTAATTTAAATAGTTTTGAATTTCTCCCAGGAATTAAATAGAAAGTAAAGCGAAGTGACATTTTAAGCTATAGTGTCCAATGTATATTTTCACTCAGCAATACTTCTGTTTGCTATAAACACTGTAAATGTCAAATGAGCCCTAGATCCTCTTGATTACCAGGTCACTGCTTACTGTGATGCTGATTTATCACTTTAGAGTGCAACAGAGTTTAGACATTACTTATATGCATAGAAAAAGCCTCTGTTTTTTGCTAACACACAGGTTGTGTTACAAGAGTGCCACACCAAGCCTTGTGCTGCCTGTATTTTCACAAGATGTGAGACTTTTATAGAAATAAAATAATAGGGAAAAAACCCCAAAAGCTCAGTTCTAGGAAGTTAAGAACTCCACAGAACATTTTTTTTTTAATTTTTATTTTGTCCAGTCTGATGTCCCTCCTAAGAAATCACATAACAAGTGTTTTTCATAGCAGTGGTGAAACGCATCAAACTATCAAGGGTCCATTAGAGATATGAGCTTATCTAGAAAGGAGAGGATAGTAGGCAAAGAGGTGGTTCCAATACAAGTAGATGATGCTATATAATGTTCTTTTTATCTTCTGGCATTCTCACATGGGAGAGAGTTCTGATGAAAGCAAGAACATAATTTACCTGTATTTCTTTTTTTTTTTGTGACAGATTTTAGTACGTGGAATATAGTTATAGAACCATAGACTATCCTGAGTTGGAAGGCACCCATAAGGAACATCAAGTCCAACTCCTAAAATGTACATTTTGAAATAATTTGATTTCTAAATGGCTGGACTTTTTAGTCATGACTAAGGGTTTTCGTGTGGTACTAAGATTTACAAGACTATTTGAGAACTAAGGATTTTTATATGCACATGATTTTATAAGTATCTCAATAGAAAGGACTAATAAACGTCTAGTAGAAAACTGGGTCATTGTCCTACATTTTAAACGTGTATATAAAACAGAAAAAACCCATTGCTCTATTTAGGAAGAAAGAAATTATTCATCCTAATAATAAATGCTCCCCAAATAAAAACTTCTTTAGAGTCTTATTTTTAAAATACATATATCTACCTATCTCATCTGCATTAAGTTAGCCTCACTCTCTTTTTTTGCCATATGTCTTTCAGACCTACAGGATATCAGGAAGACGGAGGTGTCTCAAATCTACCTCACACATAAAATACAAAGTACAGAGATTATACTGATAAAGACTTCTAGGGCTCTTTCAGTCTCTTTTCTACAAGAGATGGTTTCCTTTAAGTAAGAGAAATAGATTTCTGCTAAATTCCGCTGAACATTTGTTTTAGGTATGGACATTTCATTTTGAAAAAGTGAAAAAAAAATCTATTAACATGGCCCACTGCAGAAAAGCAATGCAAAAGCACAGGTGCTGAATCACATGAGAAGCATCTGCTGGACCAGCTGTTGCCACCATTGCAGTGCAAGCGGGTGCCCAGGAGTATTTTCTCCTGCAGTTTTGTTTGTTCATTTGGGAAGAATGATAGGTGATGGACTGCCAAGCTGAGATGTGATTATGGTATTAAAGAGTGATTTGGTTGACCTCAGGTGTACCATCTTGTTAGTGACTCCCATGACTGGACTGCTGCCAAGACATATTTGCTGGGGAGTGGACAGATTTATTGAGTGTGACAAGAGGGAAAATAATGTCTCTTTGTTGTAATGGAGAATTGGCATCAGCTGTTAACCAAGAGAGCAAGATGACTAAACCAAGCAGAGATGACTAAATATTTGTGATAGCCAAAACTCTGTGATAATGACTAACCTTTGTGTTAGAATGCTAGCTCATGAGTGAAAAATGCACCTAAGCAGTACTTTATTTTGAATAAGAAGGCTGAAATGAAGAAGAAGCTGATTTTTCTGAGCTGTTAGACATCTGCATCTGTCTTGAAATGCAGTTACATAGATGCCTGGTTAGCACTTCAGGAAATCAGGTGCTTGGTATTTTATTTCTGTTCCTAGGAAGTTGTGATAGAAGGGCATGACTGAGACACTTGGGTTACATGAGAATGTCCAAGAGCATCAGGTTCCTCACAGTGTGAATCAGGGAGTTATCATAGCATTAAGTGATTATGCAGGAAATAGGCCACAGACTAATAATCAGCCAGAATGTTTTGTAAACTTTTACTGAGTTTATCGACTGGAGAGAGAAAGCCTCAAGTGTAGCAATCTTCATTTGCAGTGTATATTCTTCAGGTATTTTCTATTGCTTTGGGAAATCCAGCTATTCTAGTATATTACAGAACACGTACCTCTTTTCATTGTACAGTCCAAATGCTGCAAAGAAATTCCAAAGTAGGGTAGGACTTTGTACTCCACATCATTTTGCAGGAACTGAGTTTCATGTTTAAACTCCACTTAAAGATCACCTTTTTTCAATTTGTACTAAGAAGTCAGGTTTACAGGTGTGTTGATAAAACCATCTCCATGGGTTTATGTAAAATTTTGCACAGGCTCTTGCCACTGAGTGCTGTATTATTTAGATTGGACTTTCCATTTGTATCAATATTTTCATCAATAGCAGAGGACCATTGCTTATGTTGTTGTAGGTGTATTTTGCAAGCAGCTAGTGAGGTCATGAAATTAATTTTGCAACAGCTTATTCAAACAACTGATGAGGCCAATAGTTTAGCTCTTCTCATTAGTGTTGTATATGAACCTTTGCCCCCAACAGTGAAAGATAAATGTTTAATTTAATCAGATACCTAGTTCCCTTTATTAATGGATTTCCAGTATGCATTTGTAATGCTCTGTTTAGTGTTACGGGTTTTTTTGCAGATGCATTCTCTACACTTGGCTGTTAGAAGTTTTAATATCTTTAATAAAATGTTCTATAAATATCATTACTAAAATGCAAGCCTGATAGCAAACTGCTAGGAAACTGTTTACACTGTCAAGGTCACAGTCCAAACAATTCATAACAGCTATAAATATTTAATATGAGTTGGATACTCAAGGATGTTCATACATTTATTTCAATGTTTTTCTTCTGTAGTGCCCAGTGCATGTTGTTTCTTAGTGATGATTATATGAAGTCTATTAAGAACACATAGAAAAAAAAAATTTTTTCCCCATCTGCTAGTCTACAATCTCAAAGTAACTGTGCATTGTAGGCCATGGCATGCAAAAAACATATTGGAACAACATAAGCCTCTTTCTCCCTTGCGTGTGCTTTCTAGAATGGGAACAATGGTATCATGCAGGTGTATTTTGACACATGTCAGGAAGATAAGACTTCCTAGTCTAATCCTAATACTAGGATGACTCCAAATACTAGGAGATGAAAACTCAGCTTTCTGGAAAGTAGCAGGAGTTTTGTCAATGGCTTCTTCAGAGTTAGAGGTTCCCTTGGGGAAGATATGTTTTGAGGTAATTGCCATGTTTTCACATTGTTAACTTTATGTTAATAGTATTCAAAGCATAGCTATTCTCTTTGGGTAATAACGGTGAAACTAAATGCTATCCCTGTTTTGTTTTCTATTTCCTCACACATAAGGGTTAAAAGGGTTACATTGATATTGTAATCAAATATCTCTCATGCATACATCACACCTCCATACCCACTGTTCTTATTGCATTGTTTCATTTATTGCATAGTCAGGAACTAGAACTGGAGTTATGGTGGTAGTGCTGTGAGTGCTGTTTTCATTAGCTCTTCCCTTCAGAAAATTCATGCCAGCATTTTTTCCTGGGGTATTCTGGATTGTATATATTTTTTATCAAGCGCACTGTTCTAATTTATTTTCTTTTGAATGACACTTAGGCTAGTGTTCCTTTTAGTCTGCGTGGAAAAGCACTAGATATATCCACAGCAGTTATAATTATTAAAACAACATTTCATTTGTTTATTTATATTTATTCCAATACTATAATCTGTAAGAAAATGTGCCTATTATCTTACTCTACATGTACAGTACAGGAGAATTCAACATCCAGTTTTACTTCCTAGTAGTGATAGCCACACCTAGAATAATAAAATTTGTCTGCATCTCAATTGGCAGTAAATTTCTGCTGTCATAGATCCTTCCTGCTTATCAATGAGTCTAGCTCCTTCTTGCCTATTTTCTTCAGATACTACTAAGGTATTAAGGTATTGAGTAGGAACAGTTGTTAAGGTGACAGAGAGAATAAAAAAGGAAAAAATGGTATTCTTTTCTTCATCTGGAGAAGGAATCTGAAAAACACTTATATACTGTATGAAATAGCTACACTTATATCTCATCTTAAATGAAATTAAAATTAGGAATTTCCAGTTCTGATTTTCCTGTATGTCTTATAAGACGGTTTTGTACAGAAATGTCTAGGAGTCTTTTTAATCTTTGAGTTAAGACACTGGAATAGTTATATATATATATATATGGATTCTTCTCCTAGTTGTAACTAGAATGCTTTCTAGACATTAATGTTAAACAGGTGTAACAAGAATGTAAAAGGATATCCAAAAATGGTATTACTGCTTTGTCTGAGTTTATAATGACTTTTTTTTAACAAAACATTTTATGCATATTGTATATTAGAGTTTTCTAGGCATTGATAGAATTTCAGAGGAAAGAGTCAAGGTAGGAGAGACTTGAACTTGCCAGAGCAATTGTCTTTATTTATCTTGGTAAAAACAATATTGTTTTGTTGTTTCGTTTTTTTTTTTTTTTTTACTTTTAAATTTAAGATTATACAGCCTAAAACT
>VXAX01005465.1:1820836-1859232 GCA_013399835.1 Leptocoma aspasia
TTTTTTTTTTTTTTTACTTTTACATCTAAGATTATACAGCCTAAAACTGGATAAAAATAAGTATACTTTTCATTCAAAAAGGAAATGTTTATCATTTAACATATTGCAGGAAAATTTCAAACATAGTCTTTTTCACTTATGATGTTATATTTTGCATATAATTTTCCATATAAACCAGGTCTTACAACCTTCACTTACCATCTTCAGGACATAAACAAAAACACCTCCCTTCAGCCACTGGAAGCAAAAAATGCATGTGAGGACTTGCATGTTATTTACTATCTTGCTTACCTTTCCAATTCTTACCCAGCTTGGGGTTATTTTAGTTACTTCAGAAAAAATGTCTTGATATAATAGAAAATAAATCCTCCTCGAGGTTCACAGAATAACTCAAATTACAAGGCACTGCTGAAGGTCATCTAGTCTAAACCTACTAATCAGAGGAAGTCTGATTAAATTACATTGCCCAGGACTTTGTCTCATTGAGTCTTTGACACTACAAGTGATGGTGATTTCCTCTTGTCCTGGAATGTTCATTGCCTCTTGTTTTATCACCACTATTTGCATTAAAGAAGAGCTTGGCTCTGTCTTCCAATCAACACCAACAAGGTCCCCCCTGACCCTTCTTTTTTGGCTGAACAAACCTATTTCCCCAGCTTCTCTTTGTAGGTCATGTGCTGCAGCCATGACCAGCGTAGTTGCCCTCCATGTATCTCACTGTGGCATGTCAGTATCTCAAAACGAGCACACAAATGGACACGACAGTTCACATGTGCTTTCCTGGCTGCCAAGGAGAAGTGAAAGCTCGCTTCCCTTGCCTCTTGGCTCCATTGCTACTAATGAAGCCAAGGGTACTGGTGGATTTCACTGCTGCAAAATCACATTATTAGCTCATGTTCAGCTTATCATCCAACAGGATGTGAGGTTGTTTTCTGCAGAGCTGCTTCCCAGATTATTGACCCTTAGCCTGTACTAGCTTGTAGGGCTATTTCATGACAGGTGCAAGACTTCACATTTCCTTTTCACAGAACCACAGAGTAGCTGAGATTGGAAAGGTCGCTCCCTACAGCTACCTGAAAAGAGTCTGTAGTGAAGTGGGGGTTGATGTCCTCTGCCATGTCTCAAGTGAAAGGATGAGAGGAATTTACTTTAATTTGCAAAAGGGGAGATTCAGATTAGTTATTGGAATTTTAATTTTTTTTCACTGAAAGGGTATTTAGGCACTAGAATAAGTTGCTCAGGTGGCAGATCACCATTTCTAGAAGTGTTCAAGAGATGTCTGGATGTGGCACTTGGGGATATGGTTTAGAGGTAATTATGGTGGTTGTAGGTTGTCAGTTGGTATAGATCATCTCAAAGGTCTCTTCCAACCTTGATGATTCTGGAAAGGACCTCTGGAGGTCCCCTGATCCAACCTCTCTGCTCAAGCATTGTCACTTACAGCTATTATCCCAGGACTGTCTCCAGATGGTTTTTGAATATTTCCAAGAAGAGAGAATTCACAACCTCCCTGGGAAACTTGTTCCAGTGTTTGACCATCCTCATAATGAAAGTGTTTCCTGATGTTGAGATGGAGCCTCCTTGTTTCAGTGTGTGTCCATGCCTCTGGGTCTGTCACTGAGCAACAGTGAAAAGAGCCTGACTCCATCCTCTTTACACTGTCCTTCAGGTGTTTATATATAGTGATGATATCCATCATGCTATTTCATGTTTCCAGGCTGAGCAGTCCCTGTTCTCTCACAGCTTTTCTCCATAGTAAAGGAGCTCCAGGCCATTCACCATCCCTATGGCCCTTCACTGGACTGTCTCCGCAGGTCCAGGTCTCTCTTGCAAGGAAGATTGCAGAATGTCACACAATACTCCAGATGTGACCTCACCAGTCCAGAATAGAGGAGAAAGTTCTCTTCCCTCCACTTGCTGGCAATACTTTGTCTAATGCAGCCCAGGACACCATTTTCTATCTGTAGGAGAACATTGCCAGCTCATGTTGAACTTGGTGTCCTTCGGGACCACCACGTCATATCCTGTCAAGTTCCTTTGCAGCTGGGCTGCTGATTGAAGTTCATAGTGATTTAGCCAAAATTTTAAAAGCCTTTTAAATTATCTTTAAGCTCTAAGGAATAGTAACCAACTCTGATATGTTGTCCTATTTGAAAGAACTAAAAATACTACAGTGGAAGCAAAAACTGTGAAACATAAATCTAATTACATTTAAGAGGAATATTTTATTTTCAAGAACTTCAATGAAGAAACTGTGCCTAATTGAGAAGGTTCATACAGAACTTAGGAATTCCCTTCAAACTGTAATTTCTATCAACTGTAAACATTTACATTAAACTCTGGACTATCCCCCTTGTATTTTACTCTCCAGGACACTATAATTCAAATGCAACATCAGTGGATTTGGTCTGTCCCTTATTTCTTCAGAAATCCCTCCAGGTGTCCATGCATGCAATATGTAGAAAAAGAAAACAAGATAACAATACCTAGATTTTAGTTAGATAAATAGATTTTCCACCTCACAAAAATTCAGGCTGAAGATCAATTATCTCATTCTGCATTTTTCTCTCTTGACTGTTCCTTGCTTGTGAATCTGTGTTCCACTGGAGAACTTTTACAAGATTTCAGAAGTGGTATACAATATGCAGCTGCCTCATCAAAGGCATCTATTACCATTTTAAATCCCTCACTATAATCAGTCCTTTTAGATTGGTCTGGCAGATTAACAGATTTTTCAGTGGTTCTGTACCTTTCTTTAGTGGTGATGGAAAGCAGATGAGATATCCTTGGATTCCTGAAATTGCTTTAAACGCTTACCCACATCCAACTTCAAAAAGCTTTCCAGTTTTTCAGGGAGTGTTTTAGATTGTTCTAATGACAAGACCCCTAACAATTTTTTTTTCCTTATGTAGTAAGTTATAGACAGTATACTAAAAATTAAGTTCTATTTTTACATAAGTATGCGTAGTACAGCCATGGAGGTTGAAGAATTATAGCTTGATATTTTATTGCCAATTATTGATCCTACATGTATAATTTATAGTAGTGCATCACACAAATTATGAAGAAATTTGATTTATTGTTGGCATGATTGCAGTCTTAACTGGTTTTCTCCTAAATTTAAAAAAAAAGTGTGTGTATATATAAACAGATGTCCTTTTCTTTTTAAAAAACTTACTCATATAAAGGATACAAAAAATTCTTGATTTACAGTTAATTAACTAAGCTTTCATATTGACATTAGTTGATAAGAAAACTAGTCTGCTGCAGAGTGATGTAATGAGACTCAATTAATTAATTCTACAAGGGTCTGATTTGACTAGAAGAAAACTATGAATTCACCTGGATTTCATTTCCAGACAAGACCATCAATTTATAGGAAGAGTGCAGGCTTTAGTCAAAACTGCTAATCTGGAGCTTGGAAATCTTTTAAATGACAGAACAGCTTTGCAAGTGTCTGTGAACTGTTCAGTCCAGAGTGTTGTGCTGCCATTCAGAAGGATCCTGACAGGCTGGAGAAACGGGCAGAGCATAAAATTCTGAAATTCTATAAATACAAATGCAGGGTCCTGCACCTGTGGAGGAATAACCCCATGCATCAGCACGAGCTGGGGGATGACCTGCTGGGAAGCAGCTCTGAGAACTCTTTTCTTCATGGATGTCTCACTAACATGCAACACGGGTCACAGAGACACAGCACAGTCACAGCCAAGAGAAGGTAAGGAAGAAGCAAGTTTTATTTTGATTTTCATATTATATAGAGTTTTGGGAATGACTATCGATTGGAAGGTGAAGTTACCACCTCTCCAACCACACTGGTCAATGATAAAGTTCATCAAACCTTTCTCCTCCCAGGAGAAAGAATGAAAAACAAAAAGACAGCTAGAAAAACATATGCATGTTTGCAAAAAAGCAGCGTGAGAGACTCTATCACAAGAATGAAAACATCAGAAGGCTGAAAATCAGAGAGACACACGGGAACATAGCTTCCACAAAAGCAGCTAAAGATGCAGGTAGTTTCTCTTCCTCCTCTCCCTTTTTCAGTGAAACCAGCCAATGGCACTTTAAATAGTTCACTTGTGGCAGCTGGGGTTGTAAGGGAGCCTGATGTCTCACGCACAAACAAGAACCTGAGTTTCCTGTCCTGGCATGAGTGCTTAACTACAACCTGACCTGCCACCTTTCATTTCCTTCTGACAATATTTGAAAGAAAATGGGAGCTTAAATGCCTTCTGTACATCCCTTTTTGTATGAATCAGATGAGGTTGGAAACATGCACCGTTCTGAGGTTCTCGAAGCGAATAGTCACATTATTTTCACCAGAGAGACTGAGACATGAGGGAAGACCCTAACAAAGCTTAAGAACCTTGGTGCTAAGGTGCCACCTAAATTCTGCAGTAGCTGAGCAGGGATTTTTGGAGTACTTCACACTTTTTGGAGTCCTTCACTTTTCAAGATGGAAAATCTTAACTTTTGCTCTGATCCCTGTATAGCTATGTAAGTTGTATTTTGTTACTTCTGTGTGTTTGTAAATAGAGCAGATGGACTGTTGCACTATGGACATACTGGCTTGGTGCTCTGTTTTTCAAAAAAATCGGTTCATAAGATGAAATTTAGAATTAAATTGAAATATAAATAAGGAAGAAGTAGAAAATTCTAAAAAAGGCCTATAGCATTTTTAATGTAATTTTTTTTCTCTTTTTTTTAAGGTATGAACAAAGAGCACAACCATAGAAAAATGATGTAATGTTATGAGATGTCATGATTAAAGCCAATAGAAAAAAATGTTATTTTACTTTATAATAAAAGAATATTCCCGCTGCTATCACTAATTTTTCTTTCTCACATCTAAGTTACAGGGTACATATGTCTGAATTTATGGTTCTTTTTCCTGGCAGCTGTTAAAATTGTTTTTAATAAAAAGAAAGCAAAATTCTTTCAAACTGCAGGTGTCATTCATAGTGTTACTGAAAACGATCTCTGAATCTATTATTGTCAGTATTTAGATCAGATTTTATGAAAGAGACCTTCAATCTCACTTACCTAAATACTCAAGAGAGTTCAGTTATCTTTTATATATCTTTTTAAAAGTAAGTTCTAGATTTCAAAGTTGGTCAATAGCTCAGCACTTTTAATTTTTATAAATGTAGCTGTATGTGATTTTTCAAATCTAAATCAACTAATCTGAATGGAAAACATTTAAGAGCATCTTTGTTTACCTTTAATTTAATTAAGAATGAAGCTTTTTTGGGAACGCTGATCCCAGTTACAGGTACTGAGCACATCACAATCTGACTTTTTGAGTATCTTTTAATATCCTCATTTCTTGGGGTTGCAATTAAGTTGAATGTCATTGAATACATTCTTTGAATGAATTCCCATGATAATTTTGTGTGAGTCTATCTGATGCTTTATCCAGGTTTCTGTGGAGGTTTTACACTATTTTTTAGCTCAATCATGGCTCCTTTTGTTCAGTTGTGTAAAAACAGCAATCAAGACTGAGACATGGGAGGATCAAAAAAAAAAAAA
Organism: Leptocoma aspasia; assembly: GCA_013399835.1. Taxonomy (NCBI): domain Eukaryota; kingdom Metazoa; phylum Chordata; class Aves; order Passeriformes; family Nectariniidae; genus Leptocoma; species Leptocoma aspasia. The sequence goes on from VXAX01005465.1 coordinate 1,826,366, forward strand.
AACAAACCCCTGAGAACAAATATGTTATGGAAACTGCCACTAAATTTAATTGATATCTGGTCTGTTAATATATGATGCTTCAAGGAAACATCATCAGCTGGTTTCAATTTCATGCAGTTTCTTCAATTAGTAGTTGGTGAAAAACATTTAAAAACCCCTGAAAGTGAGATATAAGTTATAAGGTCTTGAAAATTTTCCAAATGCTATCGCAAGGGAAAAAAAAAAAAGAAAATAAAAATACCTTTACAGCAATATTAAATTCTGGTTCTTTGGTTGTTGGTTTTTTCATGAATATTTGGCTAACACTTGCAGACTTTTCCATTGGATTATGATTAATCAAGTCATCTTAGGCTGTTATTTTGGTGCTGATGGAAGCCAGGAAAGATTTTCTGGTTCTGCTTGAGATTTCTCTCTTTCAATTTTTTTAAATTTTTTTTTTAGCACCCACTGTTAACAAAGAATCTCACCACATGGAAACCTACATATTTGGCCTGAAAAAAACTTTGTCTTTACTGAAAAAGTAAACAAGCTATTTGCTTCTGCAATATTATGGTTATTAATATTATTCCTTTAGAAGAAACAAGCTTACTACTGAAGAGCAAGATAACCCTTCTTATGGAAGTCCTTGAGATAATCACACTTGCCAAGCAAGCAATATCATTTTATTTTGTAAATTTATGAGAGGCAAGAATGCATAGCTTGAATATTATTGGTAAGTACTAGAGTAAGGAAAAAGGAAAAATTCCTTAAAATAATTATTTCAAATAGATTAATTGCAGAGCATTTATCTAAGCTTTTTAAAACTGACTAAAACAGACAAAAATCTGCACTGGTAGCATAAAATGTTAGGTAGCTTGACCTGGGATATTTCAGTTGGAAAACTGTATTATTTGAGCCTTTCTGTTAACACACTTTGGCTTTTGAATAGCGCTTTCTTCATTCTATAGTAATAATAATTTAGACTATCTATGGTTCATAGCATCCTGTTAAAAGATGTAAGAAATATAGATCATGACATTACCACAAGTATTACATAATAGTGGATATTTTTGGCAAAAAATTTACTACTTTTTAAAAATAATAGGTGACCTCCAGGGAAGCTGTGAGTAGTCAGTATCTATCATGAACATCACAATGGTTATGTGCATTTTCGTAGTTCCACTGGCCAGCGTAAATTATCTTGACATTCCACGCAGTTTATCTACCACTCAAAGCTTTTATTTAGTTGCAGAAAAAGTTGCCTTATCTCATTCTAACTAATAGCATTTCATGAGAATTATACATTAACCTATAGGTAAAATGATCAGGAGAGTAAGGTCTACTGGGGTTACCATGGTTATCTTTCTTACATTGAACACTGCTGTGCTGTACTCCACTCAACAGCCCAAGGAGGACCAGTGCTCCAACAACCAGTATTTTAGATCTTTGAACACCTAGCACTGAAAACATTCACTCAAATACCACTGGTAAAATGCCTTAATAAATTAAGAGTGCAATCTCAAATTATGCTGTAATCTGATGCTTTGGGTTTGGTTTGCTTGGGGGTTTTTTTGGTACAAAACACAATATAGATGCAATTCAAAAGATGAAGAGTGTAAATACATCATTATGGATCGAATCCTTCCTCCTTTCAATTTGTATCCAGAAAATCAGTGTGACAAGAAATGTTAAAAAATATTAATATATTTTCTCAACTTCAAAATTGTAGCTAAATACTCCATGTCATTATCTCTGAAGCAGAAGAAAGGCCTGGTTTAGACAAAGGAAATTTTCTGACAATATTAACCCAAATGCTACAATATAAAATGAGCTTCTATTGTCACTAAACAGCTCTGTCACTAAATTTGCAACCTAAAACCTTTAGGTTTTAGACTTAGCAGGAAACATCATGAGTAGTCTGAGTAGTCAAAATATAATTTATAATTATACTATTGTATTTCAGAGCCATTTCTTCTATTTGTCTAGTCACATTCACATTGCACTTTTACTAAAGGCCTGTAGATATTGTAGAGGAGGGCTTTTCAGTCTGCTTAATAAGCTCTTAAACAAATACAGAATATTCTGGCTTTTTTCAAACCTCTGGCTGTTCAGTCTGTGGCATGAGAAATACAGGGCATGCCGGTGACTAGCAGGTCTCTGTGCACTTGAAGTGTGTGGCAGTACAATAGATCAGCTGCTTTCAATAATTCTATTTATCAACTTTTAATTAGATCCTTTGCAGCTACTCGTCCTTTGACCTGAACTAATTCATCATTCATTGTGGTTTTAATAGGTTTCATAATAATAACACTTGGCACTAATATAATGATTTAGATTTTCAAAGTTTAACATTAAATGATTAACCCACAGAAAGCCCTTTGGGAGTTAAGAACAGTAAGTAAATATTTTATTCACTTTATAAAACAGGAATTTGGGAAACATTGAGTGATTTGTCCAAGAACAGGGAGTAAGTGAGAAAACACTCCTTAAACAGAATCCAGGAGAAGATGATAAAGTGGGCTGAAAGTTGATACTTGCAGTCAATTTTACTAAAAATTTTGATAATTTGAAACACTATTTCCAGATTTGAACTAAACCATGGGTTGTTTCTGAAAGTAAAATAGAAGTAAAATACAAAAAAAATACACTTATCTATAGATATATTAACTTACAATATATGTTTTAAAATAAAAGTCTTATTTATATTTTTTTTCTTTTAAACATGTCATAAAGCTGGTTCTGTTATAATTCTATTCTTCATGCCACATCCGTAGCTTTAAAATAGTCTGTGAAAGTTACAATAGACAGTAGTAAAACAATTACATAACTTTTTGACTTATTGAAAAGTAAGAAAGGTAGCTACTTCAGAATGAAATATTTTGTTTCCATGCGGACACTTACTTGAAAATAATGTGATTCCAAAAGTTACAGAAAAGCAACTTTTTTTTCCCCCATTTAATTAAAATGTAACTTTAACAGTCAAATTACAAGTCCACAGTATCTTGATGTCAGTCAGAAAAGCTAGAACTTAAATTCAGGGACAATAAGAAATCTGAAGGTACTGTTACTCTAAAAACTATTCTTGATTTTGGGGTTAGGGTTATTTTTTTCTTATGTGGGTTTGTTTTCTTTTCTTTTTTGTTTTTTTGTTTGTTTGTTTGTTTTTATATATTTGTTTAACATATATTTGCTGAGCACAGTTCAGAGACTAAATACATTTTTATTGAAAAGTCATTACTAAAACTGAGGTTGAATTTTGATTGTTGATGCTTATCCTTCATTAATCTTTTATTTCAACTTCTGTTTCCCTTTCTTCCTGGCCGCACTGCAGCTTTTTCTCTAGATACAAATTTCAATGTTGGAAGTTTTCCAGTTTATAACTGGAGGCTGTCACAAGAGTTGGATGGTGAAAAAAAAATGTGAGAGCAGGGAAGGAGATAACAGCTGAAATTAAATGCTGACAATACAGGCTAAAGAGCCTGCGTGGCTTGTCCTGGGGAGAGCATTGAGGCAAAAAAAAATCAATGTTTATTGCTAATTAGCAATTAAAATCTTACCCTTTTATAGCTTATTAAAACATCGTATAGAACTAATGGCTATTGAACTCCCAATGAAAATTGCACAGTACTTACAGCAACAAAGATTTTTGTTAAGAAACAGTGAAGTCTATCAATATTCCTTGCTCTGTTCTGGGTTTCCTAATGAAAGCTCTGACCTCTGCCTAGGTATGCCACTCCAAAAGTGAACCTAGCAGCATTTAAGATGACAAAATTGACTTTGAGAAGTGGTATCCGACATCAGTGGAAGAGGCTGGCACTTGTATTAGTGGTTTTGCAGAATCTACACTGACAGAAAAAAAACCACGGCAAAGTGACCATTTCAGTTGCCTGGGACTGACAGCAGCTGGGATGGTGGAGATGACGTAGTGAAAATAGAGGGAGTAAGATCCATCAGTTTCAAAATATATGGGAAAAAAGTGTGATGGTACCACTTTTTGTATTCCTTGACTGTATTCCTTAGGCATTTTAAGGTCTAGAGGGAGTCATTAAAACATTCTGGGCAAAACAGACAACTAAGCTGGTTATTCATATTTCCCACTCACCACTCTTTAGGTTTATCCAGTTCAGATTATTTCTTAAACCAGTATTCTTCCTATCAAAAATTTTGTATACCCACGGCTTTAAGAACTTTAAAGGAAGAAGGAAACTACTATATGAATTATCACCTTCCATTTAAGTTGAAGTTTGTTAATGCTTGGAAATTAACAGGTTTTGAGAAGCAAGAGCATGTCAAACTATTTTTTAATTTTTATATGGAACAAAACATAGCAGTTTCCAGTATAGGCATGAAAAATATAAAATTCAGAGGCCTAACAGAAATTCTGTGTACAAATTACTTCTTTGGGTGAATTCTAGTTTCTAACTTTTCTCTTTCAAATATTGTCATTCATTTTGCTCATGATTTTGACATCTGCGAAATTATTGTTTTATTTACATTTCATAAAAATTTCTCCTAGAATCCTTTATTACTGGAAAATAAAGGGAAATCCCAGCAGAAATATAATAAGCTTTGTTTCCTTTGCTTAGTGTCCAATGTATGATTTCTAAGTACACATCATTTGTTATTATATTTGTCTTAGTGTTTGACTCCAGGCATCCTCTAAGTTAAGGAAGAAAAATTTGTTGGCTTTTTAGCCTGCAGCTTTGTAAGATGCTGCAAGAAGCATCAAAGACAAATCACCTAGAAGCACAAGGATCAGTTGATGGGAAAGGAATAGCCTATCTTCCACATTATCACAGAGCCCCTCATCAGGCGTGCTGCGAGAGCGCTGGCGGGCTGTGATGGATCAGCAGGCTCTGTCACACCGAGCTGCATGGGAAATCCAGCCAGTGCTGCTGGCATCCACCAGGCAGCGTTCAGAGGGATCAGCACACCACCCAGCACTTCACAGACTGCACCAGCACCTCCCACTCAAGTGTGCTTGCTGCCATTTTGCCAGAGTTCTCCGACGTTCTCAGAGTGGAAATGTTTCATGAAGTGACACTGCAGCCACGCGCTCAGCAAGTGAAGCCTTTCAGAATGCAAACCAGCAGTAAAAACAGCAAAGGAGCTTTATGATCAACATTGTGATGTCCATTTCTGAAGCGCCCTGCGATTTTTGCAGGACCCACGGCATAGTACCAGGTACCCAGGAGGATGTTCTTGAGCCAGATCTGTGCTTGGATGTAGTTCATGACATGACCATAGAAAGAGTGATAGGGGTGGATTGGCTTGTACCACTTGAAGAAGAATCACTGCAAAAGGAAGAGATTAACAGTGTCCTCCACCTCTGCAAAACTCCTGGGCTGCAAACCCAGGAGCAGCCCAGTTACCCACAGCTATTAGCTGTGACATAGAATTGCTATTTTTACTACCTACTGCTGCATTTGTGCTCAGGATGTGTGGAAAGAAGAGGGACTTAGCTCCAGCAGCAGGCAGAAGTTGCCTTGATACACCAAAAGTCACCAGACACAACCATGTAAAGTTGTCAGTGTTGATGATTCTTTCAGTTATTATTAACATCAGTAGCTTAATCCTAAAGGAACAGTGTACAGTTCTGGCAGTTTAGTTGTCAAGGATAGAGAAACAGTAACTTGATCATGGACAGTAATTTCTTTATAGTAATTTTTTCTGACAATCCATAAAGAAAAGGCATGAAAATAATTGTGTTTAAAGCTGAAGTTAGTAAACTGAAATAACAAAAAAAAAAAAAATTAATGGAAGAACTTAATTGCCTAGCAATTAAGTTAATTTTCTGCTATTGAAAAAGTATTTTGAAAAAGATACTGAGGTTATGTACTTTTTAAAGAATGTTTTGGAGTGATACCTTGACTTACATTAGTAATCCAACTAAAAATCTTAAGTATCCAATTTTCCTTAAAAGTATCTGATTTGAGTTAATTTGTAGAATCTGTTGAAGTTTCTACTAGTGTGGCCTCCTGTTTATATATGCAACTATATATTGAGGGAAAAAGAGAGCGATGAAATATATCTCTTTCCTAAGACAGATGTATGAGAATGTATGAAATACTAAAAGAAAATATCAATATTTCATCACACAAATAAGATTTTTTTTCAAATCACAATATAAGAAAGTGATGATAATATACCCATAAATTCACATATTAAACTAATATACTAATTTTTAAATGATGATTGAGTAAATTATTGTCTATGTAATAAAGAATTTTATTTTCTCCCCAAAGTTATTCACATTCAGGACAACAGGTAAAAAAATATGCATTTGTTTATGATGAGTTGCATTCAAACATTTTAACAAAAATAGAAACTTGTATTTGATAATAATATGTGACTCATTCATAACAATAAATGAAATTTATTGAAAATGCTCCTGTTCATAATGTGATGAAAATATGCCGATCTCATTAATTTGGGGACAATGCAGAACATTTCAGAGATTACAGTAGGAATTCAATTTATTTATAAAATCTCAGATACACTTGGTTTAATGTACTAAAAATAAAAACATAATTAGACATTGTTCTAGGAACAGTGTAGAATTTTTTATTTGCCTGATTTTGAAAGTTAGACACTGGGTATAATTGCAAAATGGAGAGGAAGGAGCCCATTCTTTATTGGGTGGAGTAGCATAATTAAAGAAATAGAAACCTACTCTCATATCTTCCAGAAGCTTCATAAAATAATTCATTCTGAAGATAAACAATTTGTAAATACATAGATCCATTTAAGGTAAATGAATGCTTTGCTTTTTACTGTATTTTCAACTCCTTCATTAAACCTGAGGATGTGACAGCTTGGGATAGGCTTTCACGGCAGATAACATAAGTTTACATGGTAAGTCAGAGAGTACACAGAAGGATGACTACATGCAGGTGTATACTGTCTTCTAAATCTTTCAAAACAGCAACCCAATCTGATCACCCTGATTTACACATATGTTCCCTTTAACTTCAGAATAAATTATGAGGAGATATGTTTATACCTTGCACCAGATTACCCAGTCAGCTTTTGAAATACCTTTATTTCCATTGCACAGTCCTAGAGAACTACATTTTGCCTTTTTTTTCTTTTTTTAATTTAGCACTGGAATCAATACAGTTTTCATGTTTCCATTCTCATGGAAAATGAAAGAGATAAACAAGGAAGTAGACTGCAATAGTTTAACTTCTTATTTAATCTCCTCCTTTCATACCATATTCAGACTTCTGCTGGTGAAAAAAAATTGCATTTTGAAGGAAGCATTCAGGTCTGATAATTCCCAACATTCACACATACATAACAACACATACATAGATAAACATATGCATATATGAAAATACAGGTATTGTTCCTTTTGCTGGGAGATTTTTAGTGCCATATTTATTGCAAAATGTGATGTTGGATTTAGTGCATGTTGAGGAGAATATTAAGCTGATTCTGAAATTTTTGATAGCCAAGCCAACAAAGTGAGAATCTACAACAGAATAGCGTAATTAACAGAAAGCAACTTCATTTTAGGACTGATATTTTGTTTTCTCAGATCCTGAAAGAACACACTAAAAAGTGTCAGGAGATTTACTTTAAAATTTTGCTATGCCCTTAGATAATTATGTCATAAACTTGTAAATGTATTTTGTCCATCATCTTGCAAAACACTAAAATTCTTTATGAAAAATTAATCAAAACATATTATTCTCTCAGTTCATGTCCAACATGATAGGAAAAAGGAGCACAAACACTGGGAAAGAGAAAGATTATTATGAAAAATTACAAAATTGATTACCAGGGTTTTGTTGTCCAAGATGGATGATATGCTAAAAGTGAATCAATACTTTAAATAATGAAAACTAAAAGATATGTTTAAAAATCTTAGTTTCACTAGTTTGCCATGAGTAATGCAAGTAATCTCTTGCTGAAATATATATCTCTGTCTTGAATATGGTCCTTTAAATTAACAATATTACATCTAGTGTTAAAAGGAAAGTGCTGGACAGTCTGTCAGAGACAAAGTAAAGCCCTAAATCCAAACTGAAATTAATTGTCCTCTAGTGAGACTGTATTTTCATGTCTCAGGCAGTTGTTTAAAATGTGATTCAAAATACAATTGAAGAGGTTTTCCTTCTGAAAAGTATAGATTTATATTTCTGGATTGGCAAAAAAAAAAAAAAAACAACCCAAACAAATGTAAAACAAATGTATCCTGTTCCCAGGGAAAGGCAGGCATCAAATTTATTGAGAAAGAATGATCAGAAGTTGATAGTCTCCTAATCAATCTAAAGGTTGCAAGCTAAAGCTTTCTTAATATCTGTTTCAATCCAACTCATTTCTTCCTCAGCTACCTTCTATTTTGCTCAAGGTTTTATTATAGGATACTCTTGGAAAATTTATTCTGCTAAAGATTTTGGCAGAACAAGTGACAGGAGCTTATGTAAAAAGATTAATGTCCAACATCAGGTGCAAAATTATTGCATTGCCTGTACAGCTGCAACTGTCCACCAACAAACAGAGTTAAGTGATTTAGAGAAAGGAAGGATGGCTTTTAATAAAGAAAGCAGTCATCATCCATCATAAAATCTGAAAGCTAGGATGGAATCCAGAACTTTCTGATTAACATGTAGTTAGACACTGGTTTTTTTTATTTCATAAATATATAGTAGTGATTTTTAAAGGCTGTGGCACACAGCTTGTTTCCCAGAACAAGAGAAGCCTGGAGACTGTAAACAAGCCTCCTCTTCTGTTAAAATAGTCTCCAAGCTCAGAAATGTCCAAAAGAGATTAATTGGCTATGATTGATGTTCTTATTGTCCCCACCTGGCAGTCAAGACTGTGCATCCACTGCTGGAACCAGCAGCCTTTTCTGTAAAGAGTAGAGACAGGCAAAACCTTAGGCAGTTGTGGGTTAGGGAGAGGGGCAGCCTGCCAGAAAAATATTCTTCTTCCTGTGCCCAGAATATCACAGTGCCTCTTTCAATTAATTATGAGAAAGCAGAATCACCAATGTTCCTCTGCCTATCCTGCTGTGTAATCCTGCCATAATCCTAGTTTTTACCAGTGCCACATGGGCAATGAAAAACAGCAGCAGACAGCTTTGGTTTTGAAATACTTTATTCCATTTAACTGCAGCTTTCCCTTCTCTGGCATCACTGCCGAGTGAATGTTCCCTGAGATATTGATACATGTCATATTCATATACTTCCTGATACAGTGGTGAATTTTCACTTACACTCTAGTCTTCCTGATTATGCATTTGTCTTAGGAAATTTTACCACAGGTAAAATGACTTCTGTCCAACAGGCTCATCTTTGTCTGTCTCCCTACTGACCTTTGTTACTGGGGGACAATGTTGTCTCCCTACTTTTGGCACTGTTTTGAAATAGTATTAATTCAGGCAGTAGGATAGAACTTCCATATATTCATATATAGAGTGAATGTATGAAATATGCAAATGTATGTGAATGTATAAGTGGTAATGGAGTAAATCAAAAATGCTTATTGAGGTATAAAACAAAAGCCTGTATTGAGGTTATAAGCAATATCTAGTACTCCTTATTAAGAAGAGGTAATCTTAAGGACACCAAGGTAACACAAAGGCATTGGCAAAAATTGCAGGAGAGTTCAGTAGTTTTTAGGCCCTCACAAGGCTATCATATTATGTGGTGCTTCTCTCATTTTCCTGTTGGTTTGTCCAGACTTTCCTCTCAGCAAAGCTCTCCAGTTTCTGTTCATGTTAGATTGATGGGTCTAGGAGAACTAGATTCTTCTTCTTCATAAGTAGCTATAAGGCTGCACTACTTCAGTCCTAAGCAATAATCCCATTTCTCTTTTTTCTTGCTTCATTGGTTCTAAGGATTTCAGACATGATTTTTGAGGCTAATAGTTACTGCCTGTTAGCATGGGAAAGCCATTAGATTGTTGTTTTCTGAATTAATCATCCTTTCCACCTNTTAAAGGGGCAAACGGTCACTTGTGGGACAACTAGAGCACAGAAATACATGTAAAAGTAGAAAAAGAATGTGTAAAATAACAACCAAAAAAATGCAAAACAAGCCGGCAAGATGCCCAAGGAAACGCAAGTAATCCACAGGACAGCTAAGACATTGGTTTACAGAAACAGAACAAGTCTCTGTTCCTGAAACAATATGAATTATGTGAGGAAAAGATGAGATAATTTTCTCTCTGGGAAGGGAGATGAGTGTAAACTCACCAGTGATGAGAGAGGAAAGATGGGAAAGAAAGGAGTCACTCAAATGGATTTTAGCTTCCTTCATGAAAGACCTCCCAGACTGAACCACCTGCACCTTGGCTAAGAACGTCAGAGACCAAAGGGATCATCATACACAACAACAGCTCCACATCACTGCTCTTATGTATTGCAATATACTATTATGCTGCACTCACAGGTAATGTAGAATAAGATTGTTAAACAATAAATATGTGAATATCCAGCAACAGTGACTGATAATGAACAACAGCTACCCATTCACAAAGCGTGCTGTTAGCAAATATCAGTCTGGAAAAGTGGTAGAATTGTTTTGAACACTCATCATAGTAGCCTCTAATTTCCTGTGTATTCCTATATATAAACCCACTTGCAAGTCTTTTAAAACATTTTAGAGCTGTTCACCAGTATTAGACTTTTAAGAAAACTGTTTTATCTTTACTCTTTCCAGAGTTAGATGAGTGTATGACAACTGATATTTTGACCAACAGAAGGAAGTGAATGAGAAGACTTCCAGAGCTCAAAGAGTATGAATGGAGGGAAGCTAGGACCTAGTGCTGAGATCATAACCCTTGCAAAGCAAGGATAGGGGACCTAGCACACACAAAAGAAATTATACTGTCTTTCACTCTGCTACTGCTTAGCTATGTGTCTTGCTTTAATAACTTTATTTTTTGTTAATTGCAAAACAGGCCTATTTCATGTGTAAAACACAATTTTGCTTAGCCTGTCTTAAAGATAGGCTTAAGACATTTTTTAGTTAAAAAATAGATTTTGATCTGAGATATTCCTTCAGATCATCACATGTAGTAGCTCACAGGTGACTGTTTCTGCAAGAATCCACAAATGCTTTACAAGTAGTAATAGTGTTGTACCATAATAATTGATTAATCCAAAATCTGAAATTCTGTCTAGTAAAACATGGTGCTTGCATAATGATGCATATATTTTCTGCAGAAAATGAACGGATATTTCCTTATCCGTTCCTCAGGAATTGTGAAGTCTGGTGGGTTAGCTGGTTGGATCAACATTGTATTCTCAGTCTGCTGAGATTATGGAGACATTTGCTAATGATTATGATAAAACCAGTATCTGGTGTTATCAGTTGAGTTAAATAAGATTACTGTCTATGAACATCATTATAAGATCATAGAATAAAAAAAGGTTTCCTGCTTATAAAATTCAATCAAATATGTTCCCTTGCCACCATTTTTCCCCCCCTCTCTTAGAATTCTCCTTTTTTACTGTAAGTCTATAATACCTTTCTAAGGCTGTTGTTAGTGCTGGGGAAAGTATTAGAGAACTCATTTTGGGACGAAGAAAAAAAGCTACATCTTAGATCATTAGATCAGATTCAATTCAGAAATAATTTTTCCCGAGTAATGTTTTAGGCCTTGTTTGAGAATACTTTGTCATCACACTTCACAAGACCCAGAAAAAAATCAAATTGAATAAATGTAGCAGTTGAATCAGCCGCTGTAGCTGGAAACCTTATCCTGATGGAAGAATACAGTATCATACAAGAGACATAAAACTCTTTGTAGCTGTGGAAGAAGAGAAAAACCTGTGCACAATTCTGTCTGCATGTTTGGAAGGCTGAAAAAAATTGAAGATTGAATAGCAAATGATGAGAATTTCCATATAAAATTTTAGTCAAGTTTAAACCTCTTTATTTTACAATTGGTAGAAGATCTTTGACCAAGTAAAAAAATTGGTTTTCATAAATATCACTTACCATATGGTAAATTGACCACTTCCACACACTGCTTGAGACCTTACTGTCTTGAGATTTTTCTCAAGTCTGATAATGAACTTATGGAAGAGAACAGCAGACAGACCACCTGATGCAGCACTGGTAGTGAGCAAATTATTTATACTCTGCCCAGTGAAAATTATTTCATTAGTCTGCAACTTTTATCAAAAAAAGGATAACTATTCTTCTTGAAAGAAAGTAAATGTTATGTACATGCTTCCTTTGTACCCAGATGCTTTACATTTATCTAATATTGTAAATTATTGCAGCTGATTACACTGAGATTGCTTGCAGTCAGTGTTCTTAACAGGTATTATGAATGCCATAATATTAACAGCATGGGTAGCAATAGCAGTTTGAATATCCAAGCTTCAGAACACATACTGGTTTGCTACACACAAGGAGCAGTAGTAGTGTCTAAATTCAGCAACATTGTTCGTATGTCTAATCAGGATGTCAGGATTGCTTCTCTCCATTGGCTGTGTAGGTTATATGGTACATGTACTGGTTCATGTAATGCTCTGAATCACTTTTGTCTTGAACTCACTTTATTAATTATGCATTTCACAACTTCCTCACATCACCACTGTGAAATACAAAAAACCATAATTTTCTCCGTTTTTTTACAGACAGGCAGATGAAGAACTGACTTGACTAGAAATATGTCAGATCAATGTACAGATTGTAATTGCTTGAATAGGCTTCCAGTCATCCCAAAGAGGTTAAATATTTAGAATTCTACTTGTTGCCTATATCAGGTCTATAAACCAAAGCCAGATATGTTGAGCCAAGCATCTTCCTGACAGAGCAGTTACTAAGTGAAATTTACTAAAACCAGTATGAAATTTTACTTGAGTAAATGTTTTATTTATTTATGCTATAATTGTAGACTGTAGTTTCTATATGAAGAATCTGTATTTATGATAGGGAAAGACTTTTTTAAAAGGCAGACGCTCCATGTACACTCATTTTTTAAATGATCACAGTATAGCAGTGTTCTTTGTATTTTACCTTGTTTAAATGTGCAGCTGAAGCCTTACATCCTTGGCACCCAATGAGAAAAGAAGTGAATAGGACAGGCATGTGAGCAATAACACTTCTAAAAGACCCTTATGTGTGAAAATATGATAATAGCTAAGATTCATTACAACAGACTTGCTACTTGTGGCCTGATTTTGCTGCTACATTTAATGATGGGATGACCTTATCAATTCTAATGACTCTACAGCGGCTAAGGGCTGTATTTTACCAGTATTTAATATAAGCTATTAATAAAGTACATCTTTCATCTACTTTAAAAGTGGGCCATGAAGCAAAGGTGAATTCTGGGTAATAAACAGAACCAACATATCAGGTAGGTAGGTGCAGTACTTTTCATCTGCATGAGTTTGTTGGTTTTTTCCAATGATTTATCTCAGTTAACATTGCCTACTCCTGCAGTTGCAGAATACTGGTTTTGTAGGTATTAAAGATTAAGACTTGGCAATGCTAGACAAACTTAGAATTATCTTAGAGGTTTTTTTTAATCTAAATGACTCTATGATTTTATATAGCCTACAATATACAGTTCAATAACTGAGTCCAAAACTAGATTTTGTTATAACAATGTTCAATATTAAATAAGACACATTGACCTATATTGAGGCTTAATTTGTCCTACTTTCTGTTTACAGATAGAGAGGAGACAAAAGTGAGTAGGTCTTAGGTTCTATACTCCACATTTCATATTTTTTTCTTCATTTTTGTATGTTACTTTGATACTATCTTTGTATTTATTGGTTTTTAGGGGTATACATATGTATGTCAGCTTTATAAAGATGGTCACATGAATTTTAACAAAGTGGTAGGTGTGTGTACCATTATTTATTACCATATACCTGTGCAAACAATGTGAGCTTGGTGATGATTTCACAGAGCCACAGGATGATCAAGGTTGGGAGAGACCTTCATGATCATCTCGTCCAACTGTCAGCCTAGCACCACCATAATCACCGTATCACCTTATCACCTCAGCCATTTCCCCAGGTGCCAAATACAGATGCCACTTGAACATTTCCAGAGACAGATACTCCACCATGTCCCTGGGCAACTTATTCCAATGCCTGACCGCTCTTCCAGTGAAGAAAAGCATTCTAATATCTAATCTGAACATCTTTTTGTGCACCTTAGGGCCACTTCCTCTCATCTTTTCACTTGAGACATAGCAGAAGACCCTGACACCCACCTCACTGCAGCCTCCTCTCAGGTGGTCGTAGAGTGGTCCTCCCTGAGTCTCCTCTTCTCCAGACTAAACAATCCCAGCTTCCTTAGCCACTTCTCATAAAATTTGCTTCAGACACTTCACCAGCTTTGTTGCCCTTCTCTGGACATGCCCCAGCACCTCAATGTCTTGCTTGAAGTGAGGGTCTCAAAACTGAACAGGGAATTTGAGGAATGGCCTCACCAGTGCCAAGTACAGCAGGTCAATCAGTTCCCTAGTCCCACTGGCTACACTATTNAGCAGAAGACCCTGACACCCACCTCACTGCAGCCTCCTCTCAGGTGGTCGTAGAGTGGTCCTCCCTGAGTCTCCTCTTCTCCAGACTAAACAATCCCAGCTTCCTTAGCCACTTCTCATAAAATTTGCTTCGGACACTTCACCAGCTTTGTTGCCCTTCTCTGGACATGCCCCAGCACCTCAATGTCTTGCTTGAAGTGAGGGTCTCAAAACTGAACAGGGAATTTGAGGAATGGCCTCACCAGTGCCAAGTACAGCAGGTCAATCAGTTCCCTAGTCCCACTGGCTACACTATTCCTGAAGTCAGTGGTGTACCATAGACTAGAGTTAAGTTATAAAACATACAAAAAGTAGTAACAATTCAAAAGTTCTTTTGAAAGGAAAATCTTCACCTGATCTCATTCATGGCTTCCATATGCATTATCCATTACAGCCACAGTAAATTCCCTGCATGAAGTTTGCTTTCAAACGACTATTAGTTGTCTGTGTTACAGTAGTGCTTGAAGGTTCAGATGCAATTGCAAGGCAAATTATTTCAGGTAAATGGAATCAAGTGCCCTGAAGGTTAAAACCTCTGGTATGAAATGTTTCTGAAGCACTGATTAATAAAAGGTGCTCAGCCCACCCAGCACTTATTCTGATTCTTGGATAGGTTTCATGCTGAGGTTCATGGTGGGGTGGTTTCACCATGGTCTGCATGGTACACCTGGAAAAGCAGACAGCAGGACAGGAATGTATGTTACCATGTGTGTGAGTGGGACACCAAGCTACCTGAGAGGGCTTTTCATCTGACTGATAATGTTAAAGAGGAAAATGGCTGTATTAAAAATTATCCAAGGAGTTACAGAAATTTTTGAAACAGAGGAATCAGCAAAACCAAACAAAACACATGGATTCATAATGGTGTGAGAAGACAGGAATGAGAAATGTGGCCCTGCCAGATGTGGCCTCTCAGCACTATGGGCTCCTCCTGGGCTTGTCAGCATGGACACATTACAGGTATCCCCAGTTGCTGCCACATCTCACCCACACCCACCATAGGCATACTTCAGCACCTG
This sequence comes from Leptocoma aspasia, assembly GCA_013399835.1. Taxonomy (NCBI): domain Eukaryota; kingdom Metazoa; phylum Chordata; class Aves; order Passeriformes; family Nectariniidae; genus Leptocoma; species Leptocoma aspasia. The sequence goes on from VXAX01005465.1 coordinate 1,841,872, forward strand.
CACCCTAGGGATGCGAGCTCATCTCCTGGGGCTGTTACCCATCCATGGATGGGGAGCCAGGGTACCCAGGTCTCCTAGAGCAAGTGTGGGATTCCCACATGCTCAGAAGGGCGGGGGTACTGCAACCCCTGTCATGGACTGTGGTTTTGGGGAAGCACCTGCTTGGGATTAATAATAAAAGGATGTGTAGCAAACAGAATGTGAGGTTGAAAAGGTGTTACAAGCCACCCCAGGAGGTGAGGGTAACCTGTTGCCTAGAACTGAAAGACTTTCCAAAAAATGTTAAAGTGGTAATCTAAAGAGCAGGTCTTTAATGAAAGCTTTCAGGTGCACAAATGTGTGAACACTCAGGATTGAATTTTATAATTTTTATAAAATGAATTAATTTGTATATCTAGCAGGTACAACCAATAGGAGAACAGTTGCCCTGGTAACTCCACCTCGGGCCTGCCTCTTGCAGGCTCTCCAGGGGCTTTTTTTGTCTCAAAAGCGCTGATACAAAACATGGTGTCCTTGTTAGAAATTCTTTTCTTATAAACAAGACTAAACAGAATTCCAAGAAGGTAGCATAAATGTGTGAGGAAGGGTAATCTGAAGTAATATAGCAATATAAAAGCATAAAAGTAATACTGAAGAAAATGTATTATGAAAATGAAGGAAAAGGTAAAAGTAGAAAGATCACCACCTGTGCACCTTGCAACCAGCCTTGGTTATTGCAGTTTCAATGTCTGTTTGTTGAAGTGGCGGTCAACAGGCTGGATCTGTCAGGTGGTGAGAGAAGTCCACAAAAGACCAAGGTTTCATGCATTTTGTTAGCTCAGATACAGGTGAAACACCTAGGTACTCCTCCTGGGGCAGGGAATTTCACACTGATAAAATACTGATGGACCACTCTGGGAGTTGTCCATGACACCTCCCAACATGCTACAGCTGCCTCTCATGTCCAGGTCCTGTTATTTTTCCAGAAGGGAGTTTTCATAGCTGAGCCATTTGTGTAAGGACTTTGGTATGATAAAGAGCATTATCCTGCCTTGCAGGATGTCTCTCTTATCAGCCTCTTCCATTATCTTGTACAACACCAGCTTGTAGCCTGAGGTGGCCATCCTCAGCTTGCAGCGTGACTGAGACATTAGCATTCCAGCCTCTCACACTTGTGGATACATTCATCTCCCCAGCTTTGTTTGCTTCTCCTTAGATCTGGGATAACTGGACAATAGCATCACTTTTAGCTTATCTCAAGTTCCCTCACAGACCAAATTCCAGTTAGTAGGCATATTTGGGGAAGGGTGGGCTTTAATGGTCCCAGATGAGCAGCTGCTTCTTTGCACCATTTGCTACAGTGGACAAATATCCTCTGCTGATCTGATGTTTAATCATTTCAGTCTGTCACAAAAAGACCTCAGTGATCATCTGATCCAACCTTTCTTGACAAAAGCAGATTCTAGACAAGATACCCCAGCACCCTGTCCAGCTGGATCTTAAAAAGTGTCCACTGATGTGGAATTGATCACTCTGAGGAGATTATTTGAATGGCTGATTGTTCTTTTGTTAAAAATTTACTTTGTGTTCAATAGAAATCTTCCCAGGAATAACTTTTACCCATCAACCCTCATCTGTTTCGTGTGATTCTTTGTAAAAGGGCTCTCCATTTCCTTTGTAGCAATCCCTTAAATACCGGAACCTGGTGGTATTTATTCATGTGTATAACCTTTTGCAACTGTCTGATAATGTGGTATATCTTGTGCATTGCTGATATTTATCCTAAATTTATAGTTCATCGATGATTGGTTAATTATATGTTGATAATAAATCAGTTTGTCACTTTGATCCTTGGATCCATGTTGATCGGACTTTTTTCCCAGCCATAATGTTCAAGCTATCTGGCTGAAGACTATCTTGCATGAATCATCCTAGCTGTGGAAATATCCCAGCTGCATTGCAAATATTTCTAGCTGGAGGGACTCTAAATACATTACTATTAAAACAAAAAAATTAAACAAAGTCAATATTTTCAATTTACGATTACCTAAATTTATATGAAATATGGCATGCAGAGACACAAGTGTGTAATTATGTATTAGGGAAAGTTTATTAGTATTTACCTAAGATGACATGGGTAATTTGATTTGTTTTTCAGACAGAAGAAATATCCCCTATTTAGATTGTATGGACATATTTGTCACATAAGCAGATGCACTTCCCCTCAGTGAGATTCGTATTTTGAAGACAGTTTAAGAATTATGGATGCAGAAGTCCAATTCAGTCTAACAGACTGTTCCAACATATATACACTGTGCTAAAGGGCTGATTTTATAAATACATGCAATGGGAAATTCAAGGCATATGGCCAAATTCATGCATCTCATAGTTCAGCCCTTGAAATCCACTGAGGATTCAGCCTAATGAAGACTGGCAGAGTCACATTGTCATGCTGCTCTTCCCCACTCTCTTATCATTGTTGTTTTTAACATTTCTCTGCCATACTAACACTTGTTCACTTGCCAGAATGTTCTTTTGAACTTTAAGAGATCATGAAGCTGGCATCCTGAGGAGCTCAGTTTCACTCCAGCTTTTCACTACTACAGAAGAGCCAATGATGTAATGGAGAGAGGGGCAGAGCAAAAGCTGTCGTATTTTTATTCCTCCATTAAAACCACTTTATTTACAATACTCCACTAATGTAATTTAGCTTGGAACATGATCAAAATTAAACTGCATGTTTTGAATTAAAACTTAGGTTTTGGTCGTGTTCCAAACAGAACTACGCTAACAGGGTGCTGTAATACTGCAGTGAATTTTAAACGATGCACTAGAATGTAATTCTTCTGCTCTGCTCTGAGCTGTGCTCCTCTCACCCCCTACAGCATCCTAGATTCCTAGATTCTCCCAACCTCAAGGTCATATTCTGAATGAGACAACATTTCAAAAGAGTTAATTGGTGGTAAAAACATTGTTAGCAAGACTGTTGAGAAAATAAACTATCTCAAAAAACAAAAATCTCTTTTTGATTGCTTGAAATATTGAATTCTAAAGGTGCAATCAATAATGAATTGATAAGAAAGTGTTACAACTTCTGATAATGAGAAATTATAGGAAATTTACTGATTCTTTTTCGCATCTCCAATGAGAAATCTCCAAACCAAGTCATGAAAATATTCTAATATGCAGTCAGTGGACTAAGGTCAATTTTATTATAGCATTTAAAAATATTAAATGTTTCATACACAATGAAATCACAAATCTAGATGAGGTTTTAAAATGTACAGGGTATGATACCATTTCACTTAGTGATTTATAATACCTAAGTTACAGAAGACAAAACAGAAAACTCCTCACTAGTATTTCCTATTAGTAAATCAGAGTTTGCATTTATGAAAGGGGCATCCTTTCCTATCTTTTCTCTTCCCTTCTTCTCCAGCATCTCACAGTACAAGTTCAAGAAAAATTGGTCTGAATATAGGGCAGTGGAAATGGGCAAGAGATTTGTTATAGCTCACCTATCTTAAAATCCTCCAAAAGCTGACATCTCCTCAATTTCAAGTGGCTTTTAGAGTTGCAAGTTAACTTTATGAATTGCATTGGAAAGTTAGATAAAAAGTGTTAGTGGAAAGTCAGATTTCTTTTGTAGTCATTCAATAGTATTATAATAGTGACAATTCAGGGGTAGTTTCTAAAACAAATTGTTATGGTCAAAAGGAAATGGTACAGCCGTCACAGTAAAAAAAAATCTAATTATTTGATTTTGCACATAATCTGAGGCTCAGTCTCTTAACTTGGCGTAAAATGAAACACGAGAAATACTTCCATAGGTTAATGTAAAGAAAAAGAATAACTTGCAAAAAGAAAAAACCCCAAACCAAAACAATTAAAAATAAAAGATGTTAAAATTTAGCTGTGTCTTTCCACCACTGAAACTCATTTTAAGCAAATAATGTATTAGGGAGTGAATTGTCACATGAAAAATTGTTTCATCGGTAAGGACTTGTTTGTTCCAATAAATATGGTATAGACAATAAAAATAAGACAGTGACATGAAAAATGCACATTGTAGTCTAATGTTCTAGTACACTTTTAACATGTAGTAGTTGAGTGTTTATTTCCCTTTTTTAATTGTTTTGTGGCAAAACCAGAAGCTTTATATACCTCCAGTAAAAAAAAGCCAGCAAAATAAACCCTAAATTAAAGAGAACAATCCAACCAAAACCAAAACCCCCAAACCAATATATTTTTTACTCTCTCTGCGTACTCTGCAGAGAACAGACTGCAATCTGGTCATAAAAGATGCAGCAGAACAGAGTGGCTTCAACAGCTAAAAAGAATTGCTTTAAATGAGATGAATTATTTTGATTTTAAGAACTCTGTTGGAAGCTAAAACAATAGACTCAGTAGCTCAGTAGAAAAAAGAATTAAAATGAGTGTTGTCCACGGAGACATTTTATTCAGAGATGAAGGTTATTTTCCTCTCTCTCAGTTCAGCTGCCCCAGTGGGGAGGAGGAGCTGGCACTGGTGTCCATGGCAGCTGCCACGCTGTGCCCACTGCTGTGGGTGGTGGGAAACAGCCACCATGAGCTCCAGCAGCTGCTGCAGCAGACCCTGCTGCTCATTATTTGGAAATATTACAGTTCTACCCACACAGATGGGCATTCCTACCCAGAACCAAAGCAAGCACTGTGGCCTTCACAAAACCTGTCTTCTAAAATCCGTTGTGTTTCCAAGAAGAATTGTATTTTCAACTCAGATGTCTGTCCCCTCTGCACGTAGCTGACTATATTCAATTAGCAACTTTAAATTTGGCTGTCAGTCTTGAGTTTTTATTCTTTAAGTAAGTGGAGTCTCTTGATGATTTCCATGTCTGGACTGAAATACATAGGTGTATTTTTTTTATTTTTCACAGTTTGATTTTTCAGTACAAACAAGGTGAGTTATTTCCCTTTTGAATTATTGCAATAATTATGGACTGAAGTGAACAGTAGTGAATTATTACCAGTTTGCCTGGGTATGAGGGAGGTTCCTTTGTTTAAGTAGAAAACAAAAAAAATAAGGTTAAGAAAAAAAGCATATGTGTTTTAAAGGCCATGGTTAGTCTCAGCTGTCTTCACTTTAGCTGTCCAAACATTAGAGTTTATTTCATTTATTTTTTTATGTCAAGTTAAAGGAGAGAGCCTTTAGGCACTTCCAAAAGATATATACATGCATAACATAGGTATACACACACACACACACACACACATATATATATATATATATATACACACGCACACACACCTGGAATGGAATAATTCATCCTCTGGAATTGCCTTTTTTCTCACTTGCCAAGAAATAAATAATAAACTACCGGCTTAAACCAAATTTTGGATAGCCAGATGGTGAGATAAATTCCATGATCTGAGTAAGAATATTAGCAGATACGCACTAATGTATGAATAGCCACTCTAGCTTTAAATTGTTTGCTGTCAAGACTGCTTTATATTTGCTTTGTGTCAGCTTAAACAGTTTTTAATAAAATGGGTAAGAAACATAAGCAAACTACTACATTTTTTTTCTTTTGTACATGTAACACCTTCAGTTTTGCATACAGGTTGTCATGCATCATTCCTTCCTAAAAAAATTATTTAACTATCCCTTGACTTTGAAACATGAAAATTTGACTCCAAGAGGTTGATGATAGTAAATATACCAGCATTGAAGAGGAAATCAGGGTAAGGAAAAGTTATCAACAAATGTGAATATAGTGACTTCAAATTATTTACTGCAATATAGACATCCCTACTTTGTATGATAAACCTTAAGAAGTTGTCTTGTTTATGCAACTGGAAATTCAATGTTCCCTGAATGCAGAAAAGATAACTCAGTGACAAGGGATTGTCACTTTTGCTAGCTTCTCTGAACATTTATTTTAAGTGAATTGGATACCAAAAAAATATTATTGTGACTAAAAACTTGATTAAAAATTGTATAAACAACCAAATAAAAACTAAGAATAAATTTAGTACTAAAACTTGTATGCTAAACTGGAGATAGGTATTGGCCCTAGACCAAGTTGTGTGGGCTGACTTACAGTCCTCCTGTTTAGGTCTGGTTACCTTTTTAGAGAAGTGGTTGAATTCAAAACATAGAAATTGTACTGGGGCCTTCTTTGTGACCCCCACATGAAATTTAAGTGGTTTAGATATATTTTCCTCTGCTCAAATTATTTGAAGCAATGTTAACTCCATGTTAAAATTTTTATAGTTTGAAAGTACAGTGCCTGCAGTGCGCTCTGTGGAATGTCAGGAAAACAGGTGGAGCATTTGGAGGTATAAACTCTTCAGTGTGAGCTGAAAGAAGGCAAACCTGGCTCAGATTTGTGCTGTTTGCCATTTGGGATTGAGTCATGCTGAAGATCTCCCAAGCAGTATTCACGTTTCATTACTGAGTGCAAGCTGGAGTGGTCTAAAACAGAGCTAATAATTCTGCAGTAGCAACAATCAAAAGTGCAAATTAATAATTGCCTTTTTGTCTTCAACTAAGCATACTTAGTTCAGTTTTCCTAAAAGTTAGAAAAACGAACAGCCATTTTCCATTGAAATTTCAGGGGTTTTTTCCATTTAGTGCTCTTTTATTCTAAAATGTCTGCTACACCACAAATACTTATTGTGACACCACAGTCCAGGAAATGATCTTCAGGCTTCACTTGTTCAAATTCTGTTCCTCTAAAGAAAGACAAGACGCAGAGCCATCCATGACATTTCCATCTTACTCAGTCCTCAGCCTGAATGTTAATTTCAGCAACTAACTCTGAGATTCTTATATTCAGTAGGACCTATATGATGGCACTACAAACCATTTCTCCAGCTTTTTACTCCCAAAATTATATGTGCCAGCAGTCAGAAATTGATGTACCTCCAGTCAGAAAACAAAATCTAGTGAAGAATCAGCTAGTCCTCCCCAAATTAATGTGGAAGGATTTGCTTCAAAATACAGACACATAAATTGAACCCATACATGCACGTGTAGTGTGTTTGATATTTAGTGTCTCACTACAACCACTGTTTAAGCAACTGAATTGACGTCCTGGTCAGAATAGTTAGTTGATTCTAGAGACTGCTTTGGACCAGCCAGATGAAGCACAATTTGATTGTCTCAATGTGTGTGCAGTACCAATCAATATCCAGGACACCTTCGTGGAGCTGGCAGGTAGGCCACACATCTGTGTATAAACCTACACCTCGGACCATAAATGACCCCAGCATGTCTCACACACCAATAGGTGTTCATGTTTAGGTAACAGGTTCAAGTCTTATTTCAGATTATGCTTTAGGTTTTGCTTTCTACTGAGTTATGTCAGCCTGCAGCTTCCATCATCTGCAGACTCTGTAGTTAGGGATGATACCAAGTCTACGAGCTACAGTGGGAGTTCAGATATGAAGCATACAAGGCTGACATGTTACTCAGCCATCAAAATTTGAGGGTCTTTAATAAATGACTCAGGGAATATTTGACACTGGAATCACTGAGTAGTAGACTGGCAAGATTGAAGGTGCAAATGTCTTCTGATAAATTATTTGCCATAGTAAATCAGAATTACCAATAATATTAAATGTAATGCTTCTCTGCCAGGCAGGTTAAGACTGCTGACGTAATACCGTTCTAATGTAAAGAGGTTTTTATCTACTTATGTATTTAATAAGATACAAATGTGTCAGAGTTTCCACCAGGTGACTAAGTTCTGGTAGATTATTCTAAGTACCTCCAAGAAATTTCAAATATTGTACTCAGATAAATCATCACAAATACTTTAAACTGTTTACTTATCCATTAGGCAACTGGATTTCTCTCTCCATAAAAAGAGAATCAAACACCAGTCTGCAATCACATTTTTAAACACTTCAGATCAGGGAAGAACAGTGGAATGACAATTTTGTAGGTTATGACTACAGTCAGACTAATACAATCAAAACATACTGCTTCAAAGATCAAAATATTCTTCAGTACAGAAGACAAGTTGAGAACATGTAAGTGGGACATTTGTCAAAGATAAATCATTCTGACTGTCTGTGACAGGGTTTATTTGATACAGATATCAATTATATGAGTTGCATATCACACCCACTAAAACATTAAAATAATATGTAGCAATCAGATTTCATTAACTCCTACAAGATTTTGGATTAGTGAGCAGAGATCAGACTCCCAGCCATATGCTCTGGGCACAAGCTGGAGAACTAGAATGAGAACAGGTTGACCTTAAATTATTTTTCTGATCTTTTATAATTTTGAGTGGTTTGAAAGCAGTGAGTTAGGCATCCAAAAATTATATTATAATTCACTAAGAAGGTATTGGTAATGAAATTAAATGTGAGAAAATATTTTTATATGTTTTCATCAAAGATGCTAGTGTTCACATAGAATCAAGTTTAGCAAAACACTTTATATTTTATATTTTATTTATGTTTAAATCATATTTTCCCTAGAAATATTATTTTAAAAGGGAGTAATATTATTTAATAAGGAGTACCCAGGTAACTACAGGTCTCAGTGCCTGGCAAGATCATGGAGTAGCCCCTCCTGGAAACTCTGCTAAGGCACATGGAAAATAATTAGTTGGTTGGTGACAGTCAACATGGCTTCACCAGGGGCAAATAAACCCTGACAGGTTTGGGGTTACTGCAGTGGTGGACAAGGGAAGGGCAATTGACATCATCTACTTGGACTTGTGCAAAGCATTTGACATTGTCCAACATGACATCCTTGTCTCTAAACTGGAGAGACGTGGATTTGATGGATGGACCAATCAGTGGATAAAAAATCAGCTGGAGGTTTGCACTCCACGGCTCGATGGCCAAGTGGATACCAGTGATGAGGGGTGCTCCTTAGGGGTCAGTTTTGGGACTGGCATTTTTTAACATCTTTGTTGGCAACATGGGCAGTGTCCACGAGTGCACCCTCAGCAAGTTTTCCAATGACACCAAGCTCTGCGGTGCACTCGAGGGAAGGGATGCCATCCAGAGGGACCTTGACAGGCCTGAGAGGTGGGCATGTGTGAACCTCATATAGCTCGACAAGGCCAACTGCAAGGTCCTGTACATGGGTCAGGGCAGCCACAGGACAAATGCAGTCTGGGCAGAGAACAGATCAAGACTAGCCCTGGGGAAAAAAGTCTTCAGGGTGTTTGTGGATGAAAACTCAACCTGGCTTGGCAATGTGTGCTTGAAACCCAGGAGGCCAATCACATCTTGAGCTGTATCAGAAGCATGGCCAGCAGGTCAAAGGATGTGATTCTCTCCGTCTTGCTCTTGTGAGACCCCACTTGGAGAACTATGTCCAGCTCTGGGACCCTGTGGTGGGTAGACATTGGCTGGATGCCAGGCATCCACCAGAGCCACTCTATCACTCTGCTCTGCAACCAGACAGGAGAGAGAAAATATAACAAAAGGTTCACAAGTTGGACAAGGACAGAGAGATATCACTCTCTGTGATATCTCTGGTACCAAATACCAGTACAAGCAAAACAGACTTGACTCAGGGATCTGAACTGATACTATTACAAACAAAATCAGAGCAGGATGATGAGAAGTAAACCCAAATCTTAAAAACTTTTTCCTCCCATATCTGTCTCCTTTCCATCTGTACCTTCTCCTGCCCAGTAGTGCAGGGAAATGGGGAATGCAGGCTATGTTCACTTCATCACACGGTGCTGTCACTGCGCAGGGAGAGGAGTCCTTCCCCTGCTCCAGTGTGGGGCCTCCCCCATGGAAGAAAATTCACAAAACTTCTTTAGCATGAGTCTGTCCCATGGGCAACAGATCTCTACAAACTGCAGCAATATGTCTCACTCTTCCTCAGGGTGCAGTCCCTCGGGCACAGCCTGCTCCAACGTGTGTCCCTCCACAAGTTCTACCAGGAAACCTACTCCAACATGGGTTCCCCCCTTCTTGGGTCTGCAGATCCCTGGCAGGAACCTGCTCCATCATGGGTTTCCCATGGGTTCACAGGGAATTCACAGGGAATTCATTTACCTGGTCCGGCGTGGGTGTCCTCCATGGGCTGTGGGTGGATCTCTGCATGCTCATGGTCCTCCATGGCCTGCAGGGGCACAGCTGCTTCACCATAATCTGCACCACAGGCTGCAGGGAAATCTCTGCTCTGGCACCTGGAGCACCTTCTCCCCCTCCTGCTCTCCTGGCCTTGGTGTCTGCAGAGTTTTTTCTCTCACATATTTTCACTCTGCTCTTCCCTGGCCACAATTACATCTGCGCAAAAATATTTTTTACTTTTCCTTCTTAAATATGTTATCACAGAGTCGTTGCCATGATTCCTGATTAGCTTAGCCTTGGACAGTGGTGGGTCCATGCTGGACCCAGCTGACATTGACTTTGTTGGACATGGGGAAGCTTCTGGCAGCTTCTCACAGAAGCCACCCCTGTAGCCCACCCACTACCAAAACCAGGCCCCTAACACAAGAAAGACATTTTGGAAAGCGTCCTGAGAGCTGGATCACTTATGGAAACAGGCTGAGAGAACTGGGGCTGTTCCACCTAGAGAAGACAAAGTTTCAGGGAGAACTCTTTTTTGTCTTTCAGTTCCTAAACAGGAATGACAATGAAGATGGGGACAGACAAGGTTGTGCAGTGGCAGTACAAGGGACGCTAGCTTTAAACTGAAAGAGAATAGTTTAGACTAGACATTAGAAACAAATTCTTTACTGTGAGGTTGGTGAGACATTGGAACAGGTTGCTCAGAAAGGCTGGGGACTCCCCATCCCTGGACATGTTCAAGAACAGACTGGATTGGGCTCTGAGTAACTTGGTCTAGTGTAAGGTGTCCCTGCCCATGATGAGGGAGTTGGACCTGGATGATCTTTAAGGTCCCTTTCAACCCAAACCATTCTATGATTTTATGATTACTTAAACACACAAATAACTCAGCAATTGGGACACAAGACAGAAATATGACACAGGCCATTTCATATTATGCTGTTCAAGCACTCTGAATAAGAAGTATGGGATGATTAGCTCTTGTCATCCCTGGCTAAATTTACCAAGTTATGTAAAGAATTAAATATTAAGAAAGGAACAGAAAACTCACTGTTGAATTCCCTAAGGTGAATAATGACATGCATGAAAAGTTAAATTTTTTTTTTTTGCTTGGAAAGTAGAACAGACAACTGTGAAAAAAACTTGTGATATACATAAGTGGCGTGGGGAATAAATTTTTTTTTTCAGAATGCAAACTCTTTCACATGTATACAAATGATGTTACAGCTGAAAGTCTGAGGTCAATCAAAAGGGACTTCAGGGCCCTGAGAATAGTACTAAAAAATTTGGGAGCATAAGTAATGTCTTCAATCCTCACAGAAATAGGGAGAAGGCCTTGGTAGAAGCAGGCGAGACTATTGTACCATTATCTGCCAACAAGATTGGCATCTGTGACAAAACTTTGGATTTCTAAATCACAGAAGAGCCTTCAAGAGACAAAACATGTCTGATGGGATCCCTCTGACCTGATAAAAAACATGAGTCTGTGGGATCTAGGTTGGTTGGAGTATTGGACAATGATTAATGGGATGAAATTTAAAAGTCAAAATGTCTTGCACCTAGGACCGAGTAATGCCCAGCACAAGTGTAAATTGGGAGGAGAGTGGCTGGAGAGCAGCCCTACAGAAAGGGATATGGGAGTGTAGTCTGACAGCAGGCAAATCCCATCCTGGCATGCATCAAACCCAGCCAGTCAGAAGAGGAGATCATCCTGCTGTATTCAGTGTTGGTGCAGCCTCACCTTGAGTCCTCTGTGCAGTTTTAGGCCCCACAGTTTAAGAAGGGTGTGAGGGTCTTTGAACATATCCAGAGGAGGTCAGCAAAGCAGGGCTAGAAGGAATGTCCTATGAGGAGCAGCTGAGTACTGTGGATTTACCTAGTTAAGAGAAAAGAAGGGTGGGGGATGACCTTATTGCTTCCTGAAGAGGGGATGTAGAGAGAGAGGTGCTGCTCTTTTCTCTCTGTTATCCAGAGAAGTGTGGAAATGGTTCAATACTTCACCAGGGGAGACTTAATCTGGACATTAGGAAGAATTTTTTTACTGAGATTGACTAGAGGTGGTCAATCACTGTAACAGGCTTCCTAGAGGGGTGAACAATGTCCCAAGCCTGTCAGTCTTTAAAAGGCATTTGGAATATGCTGTTAATAACATGCTTTAACTTCAGTGAACCCTGAATTGCTCAGGCAGTTGGACTAAATCATCATTGTAGGTTTCTTCCAAGTTAAATAATCTATTCTATTCTATTCTTGTGAGAGGTTTTTTTGGCTGTTGTTTTTTCCCCCACACACTGCTGGGAACCTACCTCCACGGCCCTTGGATGAGGTTCCTTTCCATGAGTTCTTTGCCAGGGATGACAAACGANTATGAAAAAATTCAGTAACAGAATTAAAGAAAAATAGAACCCGTTTGGATACAATTCTTAATAAAACTGTGAAGCTCCTTGCCAAAAGATCTTTTTGATATAAATTGATTCAAAGTAGTTTTAAACTTATTCAATTAAGAGGACGTATTGATCACTACAAAGTGTGGTTGGCTGAGTGCAGTTTTCAGGACACAAATCTTGGCTAGTGAACACAGGGTATACCAAGGGAAGTCTTAAACTTCACTTGGCCTTGCTTTTATGCTTGTCTAAAAAAAGGGTACAACATTAGGTCATACAAAGAATACTGAGCTAAACAGACCTTTGGTTTGATTTTTTTGGAACTTTGAATTCTTTTCACTAAAACATAGGATTTTATGTTCCCAGTCTATTTCCTGAATTTGAATCCACAATGTAGATTACTGAAGCACTCCTGCAATTATTCACCCTAAGAATGACTGATATGTAGATATGCTATACATGGTCTTCGTACATGGAACTATATAATATATAGTCCTTTGTGTTTTCTTTTCCTCTTCCCTCTCCCAATTGTCCTTCCTTTTCCCTTCCTTGGATATTTTTAACATTTGTCAAAGAGAAAGCAAGATTATTTCAAGACTCCTCCTCAGTGTAACACAAGATTTTCTCAAAAATGCTGCTGCCCAAATGCTGCAGGGAGACAAGGATTTTAATGAGCCATCAGAACATGCAGGATTAATAAGATATTTATCAAATGTGGATCACCTGCAGACAATGAATAGTATATTGGAAAAGACTGCCAAGTATAATAAAAACTAAATGAACAAAATGGAGAAAAAGATTATGGTGAATTGTCTTAAAAATTACAAAAGAGTAGAGGTACTTGGTTCCTGGCCATATCTTAAAATAAGGAGTTGTTTCCTGGGCAACTTCAACACTGAAGTTAATTTGCTTGATAAAAAAAAAGAAAAAGACAACAATGTTATCACCAGCCCTTGAATCTGATGCCCTAATTTGATTATATCAAAAGACCATATTAATAACTCCACTGGTGGATTTAATGTCTTTAATGACCCTAATTCTGAAGTGGGTTGAGAAATAAGATCTTCCACTGACATTGGTATTAGTTGTGGTACTGGAATATCAGTCAGAACTGGGACATCTAGCAGTAATTGAAAAGAAAATTACATTTTTTGAAATAAGTAACAGTTTATGGAACGTAACCTGACCCTGAAAATTATTACTATCATTGTATCAAAATTATAAATAATAATAATTATATAGCTCAGTCCTTGATGTGTTGAAAATCTGGAGAGAAATATGACGGTCTTAATTTTTCAAGCAAAGATCAATTCTCTTCTAATAAAACATTCCCTGCTACTGGAAACTTGTGAGAGTTGACATCAGTAACACTGACATCAGCATGACTTTACACAAGGATCCCAGGGTTCAACTCCTAGTCAGAGTTCAATGACTTCTTGAAGGGACTAACACAGATTAAGGACCTTTCACTTTAGAATTTTACATTTCAAAAAAGATTGCCTCTATTTTTAAAGTGATAGTTTCATTTTTATTATAAAATTATTTTTAGAGACATGAAGAAGTCTTAAAAGTCATGGCAGTTGAAGAGGAATTGATTTATCCCTCAATAGAAAAATAGGAACTACTTCCCTGTCCCTTGCTATCCTTGTTGAATATGAAGTAGTGACCTGTATATTAAGTCCTTCTGGACATCATCTGACATAGTTTTGTTGTTACTCAACTTTCCTTATGTCCATGCATCTAAAATTTTCCATTATGTAAGAATATACCTATGTGGCACAATGCAGAGTGGATAAATAAGCTGTTTCTAAATAATTCATCTTGTGTACCATAAACTGTCTAAATATATTAGCTAGTCAATGATACAATCTGGGTTTGGTTTTTTCAAAAATTCAGAATAATTGAATAAATTGAATAAATGAATTGAATAAATACAGGGGTTTATTAATTTTTATATTATGTGATCAATTAGGTTTTATGAAGTTAATATTATCTATTACGTATCAATAATTCAAGTACTACTCGATAAGTGAGACAATGAGGTTTGAATATGTGGCCTAAAAAGCAAAATAGCACTAGATTTCAAAATTAATTTTTTTTTTGTTGCCCAAAAGACTTGGAAAAAATCTGCCTTTTTTTTACTAGATGCTAAATGCAGGTGAAAGAGTTAAATTCATATGAAATGGGCAACTAATGTCTGCAAGATTTGCAAATCTAGCTCTGCATAAACAACAGATTTAGATTTGCAAGATCAAATTTCAATAGATCTTGTATTTTGGGGGTGTCACCCATCACAAATCAGTCATGCAAGCTTTTCTGATGACAAAGTATTAAATACTTGGTTTAAAATTCACGTCATTAGATGTATATGCTGCAATCAGACATTTCCTGTTCATGAAAATACACATAATTAAAGAGAGAAAAAATGTATGTCAGCTGCCAGATGTGCTATTTGCTTACACAGTGCATACCGCAGACAGGGTGAGAAGGATAAGATATGTTATTTTGTCTTTGTACAAACTCCCATTTTTAAGAGTTTTGGAAGCATTTATCTCCATAATGATCATCATCTCAGAGCTGCAGGAATAGGCATTCTCTATCCCCTAGTGGCTTAGTTTGTTGGAATCCAGGACACAGGGAATATTTCCCTGCCTGTATTAGGGAGCCCTGACCCCCAGTCAGACACTGTTTTTAACCTTTGTCCCAGGGAAAAAATTGCTAAGGCTTTGGGATGAGTTGGAGAACACAGGTGNTAGTTTATCATACTTTAAGTGCTATGCAAAATCATCTTTGCCACTACTTTGCAAGGCAGCCTAAAATAAGTTCATATTGGCTTCCAACTCCTTGTAGCCTTGTTAGATCCTTAGGCTGAGTGTGAAAACATCACTATCAGCAGTTAGCACAGTCACACTATCACATTCACCTTCAGTCACACACTGCCACCCTCTCCCTACATGTTAGCCCAGAGGTGCCATACACAGCTAAAAAGGAAACACTTCACAATGTTTAGAGACATTTAAACCTCCTCAAAACTTGAAACAATTCCCATAAAAGGACATCTGAAGTTTGAATAGTCACTTAGTTAAATATGACCATCAGTGTCCCAACTAAGCAGAAGCAGAATTAAGATTTTTTTTATAAAAAAGCAGTGCTCTATTCCATAAATCCAAAATCTGTGAGAAACAGGATGCATTCCAGGCTGATGCAGATCAAATATAACAAAAACAAAATCTCATATTCTAGACAAAAAAATCCCAACAAGATTTGCCTTTCTTGAAAAAAATTCTCTAGAAGCAATTTCTCCATAAAATTATGTGTGCTCCAAAATATGGGCTTAAAATGGAAAAGTACAATTATATGAAATATCTAAAAGCAATCTGAACAAAGTGCACTTCCTTCACACAAGAATTTGTTAAAGACATTTAGTCTTGGTGATGGAGAAATAACCTCGTGATGATCTATGTTAATTTAAGAACATCCTCTGAGAGCCATTTGAAAACACTGGAACTGCTAAAGAAATACACTTTTCCACCATTAGCTATAATAATAATAGCTATTATTATGACTAAAGTAGGTTGTGGACTTGCAGCTGTTTGTTGTATGCCCTTCTCACTGCCCTAAGGATCTTGGACTCCACCATTTCAAGGTCACTGCAGCTAAAGCTGCCTTGAGCTTCACATTCCCACCAGCACCTCCTTGTAGATGAGAAAAAGGTCCGACATAACACCTCTCCTTGATAGCTCCTCTCTCATTTGGAGAGTGAAGTTATCAGCAATGCATTCCAGGAATTCCTGCTGTGTTGTCCCTCCAAGAGATGTCAGGCTCTCCCATGAGGACCAGGGCTTGTGGACATGAGGCCACTCCTATCTGTCTTTAGAGGGTCTCATCTGGTTGGGTGGCCTGTAGCAGACCCTCACATAATGCCACCTCTCCCTGCCCTTCCATTAAAGCTGACCCATAAGTTTTTGGTTGGCTCCTTACCCATCCCCAGCTGAAGTTCCATGCACTTCTTATGATAACCTTCATGTCTAGTGAGGAACGCCTGCAGCTCTTGAGGAATTGGCCTGTAAAAAAAAAAAAAAAAAATTGATAATTCAGGACATCAGTGCCCAGTTCAGTTCAAACTGGAACTAAAGAGTAATATTTCAATTTTGTTGTGAAGCTGTGTGTCAAGGTTGGACTGGAAATGTATTCTAAATTGTTTTTAATTGTTTAATGTGTTTTTCCAAAGGTAAAAGAGTCTAAAAGGAAAATCTTTGAAATGAGAACATTTTTAGCTGAATTCAAGAAAAAATAGAATGAAAGATGAAAGTAGAAAATTTTCTGATATTCATAGTTTTGCTGGATTGCCTTCTATTTTCATCTGTGGATATTGACCCAAGTTTATCCTAGGGAATACTGTGTGTTCTTGGCAACTGTGGTTATGGAAAAATACGAGGTAGAGTTATTGAAGACCACAGGGAATTATGAAAGGCATGAATCATGGGATCTACCAGTGTGAACTGAATAACACCTGCAAAATAATTTTCTGGGGTCAACTAGGTACTGAAGGTGATATGGGATTTTTTTTTTTTTTTTGGAAATTGGATACTTTGGGGGTTTTGTCTGTTTGTATTTTGTTTTTTTATTCTGTCCTATCCCACTCCCCAACTTGCCTTACTCTGTTAAAATAATCGGTTGCAATAGAGAAAAGGAATAGAGTAAAACAGCCTGGTTCAGTCCTGCAGCACTGTCTGTCGTATTCCGTGGAAGAAAAAGACACAGAGTAACCTTGACATCTCTACTTAAATGCAAAAAAGATCTGCTCTGTGTTACTGTTATTTCACTAGAATACATTTGTCCTTTTTCGGTTTCGTTGTTTGGTTATGTTTTTCAACAGTCACATTTTGGTACTTTTTGGCAAATTAAACAGACCTAAATAAACATAGGGTTGCATCCTTTTCTTTTTTTTTTTTTTTTTTTT
>VXAX01005465.1:1859286-1909988 GCA_013399835.1 Leptocoma aspasia
TTCTTTTTTTTTTTTTAGTTGTATTTCTCTTGCTACAAAGTTATGTATTATCTGGAGAACTCCTTTGTCACATACTCTTATCTTCAGTCTTTTACACACAAGTTGGCACTTTTTTCGTAACACTTTCAGAGCAGGGTTAAGGGATGTCCCTCTCACTCTTATGAATATCCTACTACACTATGGAAAACACACTGTGCTATCTCCTGCAAGGTTGAATGATACAGAACAACAGGTTTTGATACTTTTCTATCAATCAGTTCAGGTAAATAGTTTTAAGTATGTCAACAGAGGTTTATAGATTAGATGACCCAAAAGGAATTGAACTGATTCAACAAAAACTAGTAGTTTAAAAAAATATAGAATACATTTCTGCTAACAAGTTAGTCCAAAATGTTGTGGTGTAGTCAAGGAGTCCTGTGTTTTTAAACTGGCTCACTCATCCATTCTGACAGTACTAAATGTAAACTCCTGTGATATTATTAAATTAACTTTTATAATCCTACTTATAAAGAGATTTACTGCTGAAAGGAGAGATCAAAAGGTTAATTTATTGAAGGAACTCTCACTAGCTATTAGCAAAATTTATGGGTTACTACAATTCTAGACATTAATCAGATTTCTATATAAAACAACACATTAGAGTATGCCAGTCCAACCTCTGCTTCCAGGGAAGACCTTTTGAGGTTGGATTATTATGCTGTAACAAAAAAATGCTTAGCTGGTCTCAATGGACTCAACACATACTATTGCGTTGGGACTGCTAAGAAATCCCTGACTAATTTTTCTAGGATCTAAGCTCCACCCACACCCCTTCACCACCCTCCCCCTCAAATGGATTTCTTATTTAAATGAATTCAAAAAAAATTGTAAAAATACATAAACCAAAAGTACTCACCAGGATGCTTGTCTTGAATGGTATAACTACTTTAGGTAGCATATTTATATGATTTAGGAGTCTAATCCTGATGACAATTAGCAGCCTAAAGCTCCTAAATCTCTTGTACACTTTTGAAAATATTGCCTATAACCACTTAGACAGGAATTCTCTGAGATTATCTGCTTGCCTAGGTTGCAATTCTCTACATCAAAAAGCAATTGTATTCAAGTTGGCTTTCATAGGTAAGGACTGTAATTTAGAATTGCAACAGTAGTGATTATACATTGTAACTGACTACAGGATGTTAATGATATGCAGTCTTCATTCATGACAAGACAGAATCTAACTTGTCTTAGGTACAAATCTTGTTGTGTCCTTAAAGCTTTTGATTTTTAAGTGAATAAGTAAGATAAACAGATCTGATACTGTTATTTCTGTAGCTAACGTCTACCAACCAGGTCATTCTAGGAATTGCCTTACAGAAAACACTGTTTATGCAATATTGAGATACTCAATGGATCTATAAAATGGCAATAATAAATGTATTTTTAATATGCAAAAAACCAGCATTTGTTTCAATTTCTTTAGAACAGCATGAAAATGCTTCACATTAACACACAAAAAATGGATTTATGTGGGTATGGTTTGTCTGTATTATGGATCTCCTACATCATCCAGGACAGAAATCAGGGTGACACAATAATGACTTGTGCAGCCAAAATCACTGTTCCCATGAAATGCTGGACAACAATGGAAAGATGCAGCAAAAAGGTGAACTCAGTCAAGCAAATGCTCCAGAACACATAAATAATTCAGAAATTTCTGGTATTATATACAAACATAAATACACAGGGTTTTAAAATACATAAAATGTACAGATTTTTCCTTATCTGCTGAGTATTTTCAGGATGTCTCATTGTGCCTCCTTTAGAAAAAAACAAGAACAGAAATATCAAAATATTCTACAGTGGACATTTTGAATGCTGCTTGGTGTTACAATTTTTTAAGCATTCTTTAATTTAAGAAGTTGGATTCAGAACTCTACCCTACCTGCTTCAATTAAATCAGGAACATCAACTCTCAGAACAATGTTTGCTCACATTTCAGCAGTTCTTAGATGTTTCCTATGAAACTGGGACTTCATTGGGCTTTGCACAGAAATAGTCTGTAATTCCAGACAAGGCAAAAAGACAAGGGCTAAAGGACAAACAGATAAAAAATATAGGTTTTACCCTTTTCATCGAGAAGCATCTGAAGCTTAACTTACAGTATTTTCAAACACTTTAAATTACATGTTGACAGAGGAAGAATTCACGTGTGTCCATGCAATTACATCTGGACAATTCTGTCTTTATTCAGAGCTGTGTTAATGTTATGACCATGCCAACATGCACTGTGTTTCTGCATATGCCCCTTAGCAGAATATATGTGCTTGGACAACCAGGCATTCTTTAAAGCTGGCTCTGTTTAGACAACTCAGGTTATGGGTAGAGGAATCTGGGTCCATTTGTACCCATCTCTGTAGACACAGACATCCAGGCTCTGAGGAACTAAAACCTAAAGGACTATATCATTGTGAAATGGTAACTTTCTGTACATCCATCCATAAGTTAAGAGTAGCTTCTGGTTAAAATAACCGATATTCAGTCAAAAACACTTTAAAAAATAAATATTCTGATGCCTCAGGTTTTAGCTTTTATATTTTTCAGATTCTGTATTGCTTCTGTTCTGAGCTTCATATTAGAGGTTAGTAAGCTCTCTTCACAGAGTAGGTAGACAAAACAAATCCTTCTCTACCTGGGGACCTGAGGACAATCAATCCAAATCTCAGGGCAAAGAGCATAAACAACGGTGGACTGAAGAGCAAAAAACAAGAAGGATGGGACTTCATGGGCTAAAGCTATAATTGGACAATTAACCCCAATATGTAAATGGACCAAAACTTATAAAAATGTGAGACCCCATGACTCGTTGTCCATTTTGTGACCATTTTGGGTTCATCTGGGGTGTAGCCCTGGCTGGGCTCTTGTGCTGTCCAAGGTACATCCATTGAGGCTTTTTGATAAATATCTACTTGATTCTTTAACTCTGTCTAGCCTCTGTTCTAGGTCAGCTTTCACAGGGCATCATTCTCATTGGGCTTCTCAGTGTTTCTGACTTCCAAGTATTTTTTTGCCTTGGTTCCCTTTCTCTGCAAAGCCAGAGTTAAATGGCAGTAAAGCAAACTCACATTTATATATGATGCCTCACAGATTTATGATGTGAAATAATTTGAACTCACCCAACTATACAAGCTTCAAAGATGAGGTTTTCATAAATAGCATCAATTTTGACAGGCATACATCAATCTATGTCCAAGTGTGAAAACAAATTGCAAAGACTCCAAAATAACCAGGCAAAGTTAAAGGGTAAATTACCAGTCTCTGTGCAACGCTTAGTATGAAAATAGGTAAGTTTCTTATAAAAATAAGAAACACAATTTCTGATGAGATGACTCCTGGGAAGATACCTCCTACACTGCACACACCATGACCTCCTTTTCATCAGTCAGTGATTGCCAGCAGAATATAATACCTCTGTATTGCAATAATCAGTAGTAGAATGAGAAGAAAGGGGCCAAAAGCCTGTGAAAAGTGGGAGCAGGAAAATAGGTCACCACAAATATAATTTCTGGTGTTTCTCATGTATGCAAAATACTGAACATATAAATACATAAACTAATAGAAAAGCTTTGACATAATGTTGATTTTAAAAAACACCCAATTTGTTATGTTCTGAAAAGGAATCCTGCTATTTCACTTTTAAAAAACAGCATTTATGCAAAAAAATATTAAAGTGTGTCTCCTTATGCCTACATTTATGAAGGCTTTATTTAGTCATTAGATTAGCAATAATGCGATGGGAAAGGGAAAGAACTAGATTTTACTTTAAAGAAACACCACAGTCCCAAAATAACAAGAAAATAACAAGCTGCAATGAGGGAAACATAGACCATATTTAAAAATTAAAAAAAAAAGCATTGAACAAAAAGAGAAACAGCAAGCCCAAACCCACATTTTTCCTCCTTAATATGTATGGCATTGCAGTACTTGTAGAAATACTTTGCTGTGTTAAAAAAATAATCCTCAGTGTAACTAGAGTTGTAATACTTTTCAAAAAAAAAAAAAAAACCAAAAAAGGAACTCAAGAAAAATTTGAACAATTCTAAAGACAACTTAAATTGTGCCCCTTAGAAAAACCTGAACCCAATGAACCTCCCTTTCCCCAGGGAAGTCTGAAGTTGCTGTGGTTCTCTGTACAAGATTCAGCCAGTAGTAAAGATGAGCATATTTCCCCAGCACACACATGCAAGTAGACATGACTGACCAGCAGCAGGTAAGCATAGCCAGGACTGCAGTGCCTTTAGATGCACCAAATACATACAAATAACACTCATGTAAATGACACAAAGCTCTTAGCCTTTTCCAGGCTGGCCCAGGCCTGCTTCCACTCATACCCAGCTCCAAGACCACTCCCCAGTTAGTCTGAGTTGAGTTTCCCAACATCTCACACACACACGAAAAAGAGGATGAGCACTCACATGGATCTCTGTAAGGACAGAAACAGGAATTTACCAAGAAGCAAGGAGAGACCATAACATGATCACAGACAGGACTCATGCAAGCGCAGTTTGTTTACATGAGTCTGCCTTCTACAATGCCTCTCTCCATTTTTTTCTGATATCTGATACTTCTCCTAAGCTGTCTATAATAACCCATAGACCCATAAACCCTCCAAGCATTTAATAAAAAGTTTTTTACACTCTCAAAATTATCCACCTCAAATATCCTATAGTAAGTTTTCTCTTTCACACCAAATCCAGGATACTCTAATTTCCTTTTTAACCTATTACAAAGCTGTGATTGATCTGTCCAAAGTCACCAGAGGCCTTGTGCCTTTACCAGCCCATCTAACAACTCCGGTTTTCACAGAATCACAGAATACTCTGAGTTGGAAGGGACCCAGAAGAATGACTGAGTCTGACACTTAAATGGATGGCTCATACAGGGATCGAACCTGCAACCTTGGCAGATTTCATTAACTACTGCTCCCTTCATGAGTCTGTGTGTGTGTCTTCTTTCCTTTGCTTTTCCTGTTCCTTGTCTTGGCCTTTTAACCAGATGTTCTTACAAAACAGATGTCCTACACTGCAGCTATCCTTACAGAATAGTGTCTAAAATTCAAGGCTAGGCCTCTCCTTTTCCCTGTCTGTCTTGCTTTCTTTATGAGTAGAACAAAGCATTTGGAAGAAATTGAAAAGCCAGCGGAAGACAAGAGGGGAAGGACATATTCTGCAACACACATCTTGCATATCTATGTCCCTTTGGTATTCATCAAATTTATTTTTAAATTTTCTGAATCTTTCAGAAACAAAAACCACTTAAAAGATACATGCTAGAGAGGTCTTAGTTTGCCTCTTCTTTTTAATAATAAACAACGCTGAGAATTATCTGCTTGTGAATAAGAGTATATAAATCTTGAATTCAACTGCTTACCTTTTATAAAATTACCATGAGGGCTCAAAGTTCACTCCAATGCCACAGAAATTTTAGACTTAAAAACAGAACTGGCTTTATATTATATTAACTGTATTTTTTGTGTCATTACATCTCTTCACGCATTCATACTAAAAAAAAAATTAAAATTTAAAATGTCAATACAGGGATTCTTTCAAACATTTTGAGAAATGTTATAAATTGTAATTTAATTTTTGTTTCTTAGTGAACTTATTTTCATCCAAAACCTTTATAAACAAATGGTTTCCTATCCTGAAAATGTACTTATAAACAAACTACCTGGAAAAATTGCTGAAATCTATCTTCTTATTTTTCTAAAATAAGAATAAGATCAATTATTAGGATATTGATTCTCTTCTACTAATTGCTTAAAACCCTCAACTTTACATTTAGCATAAACATCTACTAACCAGGCTGTCTAAGAATGGCAAAACTCCAAAGATCAGGAAAGCTTGTTTGCTATAGTATGATCCTGTTATGAGTATTTAGGTGTTGCAATGGATTAAATGACTAAGACTGACAATTATAATGTTTTCTTAAGTAAGTTGTCTAAAAAAATGAAAATTCAGCAATGACATGCACAGAAACTTCTATCTCGGGCATATTGGCATGAAAAAACTGCTGTTTATTCATGATTTTATGTAGATTTCTAATGTACAATGTATAGAAACAACAATAAAACAGTGATTCAGATTGTTTCACTTGATATCAAGCAGTTCCAGAGAGAATGCAGGGGTTTCTGTCATGTCCAAGTGTTGTCTCAGAAAAAAATTTAGTAGGAACAACTTTACAACTACAGTGTAAAATATTTTCTAGCTTTAAATTGCATTCACTATGACTGGTTGGGTCACCAAATTTTTTACATGTTGATTCTTAATTTCTGAAGGTTAGAGTCTTTTTCAGCTTCTTTTCTTGTATGGGTTGAAATGTGCTAAGAGAAAAGTGTTGTACTGTCTTCAGTATCTTTCAGAAATAATTTCCTGTGGGAATTATTTCTTCAGTGTCTGCTGCAGTATTAATTTTAACAATGACTGATAGAAGTTTCTACATGCTTTGGGTGAGTTAAAATTTGGTCATGTTTACAACCAAGTAGATGGACTCTAGAAAGCAGTGTAATTGTGCAATTTCCATGGCACTTTGCCTGCAGGCCTAGGGGTCAGCAAGGGTGGCTGCTTCTGCTGCTCTTGGGTTTTAGCAGATTAATGGCACCTGCTCTTCATCCTTGACTTGCCCAGCTCTCGATACCTGAGGTTGTCCTCCTCACATACATGTGGTTGAAGTGCCTCTGCACCCATGATTTCTTTGATGCATCTTTACAATGACACTTTTAGGACCTAAATTATCCATACAGAAAAATATGGAACCATTTCATACAGACTCCTAAAGTCTATATGAGTGATCCTTTTAGCAAGATTGAATACCAAGTACAAGTGGCAAAATCAGTAAAAGAAAGTGTTTATTGCATAGCTTGTGTCTGCTTTCTAGACTTTATTTTCCCAAACTATCACTCCGTATTTTGTAGTTGTTTTTTTTTTTTTCTTCAAGCAGCATCCATGAAACTGAGTCCACAATAGGTACTGAGGACTCTTGATAGCTGTACAAGATGAAAAAAAATAGTAAATTAATTCATTAAGATAAATATGAATAAAAACACTACTTAGGGTTTCATTGAATTGAATGACACATTCCCCTATTGCAAGTCCAAATCAAGGTTCATGATTGCAATTTTTGTAATAAGTATATTTTTTGATAATAAGGTGCATGAAATTATGACAAATAGAAGGAAAAAAAGCTGTATGGAGATGTGACTGTATGAGATTTCCTTTCTTTTCAAATGCATTTTTACAAGTACTATGGAAACGATTTGAAATATCTTTTTTATTTTATTAGCAGTAATTGTACACCTGCATACTCTAGGTAAGATTTGGAAACTCTGATCTTTACAATACATGTGTTTTGATGATCCCGGCACAGAAATCAATGATGACTAAATGCTACATTCAGCTGGGACTGTTCTGATGTATTTTTTAAAGACTTAGGAATACCCAGTTGAGTAAACGGATTTCATCTAGCATAGAACTACAAAAAGACTACTAAAATACTAGAAAAACTAGAAAAGAATGTTACAAACCAGTACTCCTGCAATTTTTTTATTTGAGGAGTGATTATTTAGGTTATGTATCTGTCCAATTGTATGGTTGAGCTGTCATTCAATGTTCTGAAATATTGATGTATAATATGTACTCTCGGTGTTACATGAATCTAAGCAAAGATGTTGCTTTTCTTAAAATAAAAAATAAAGATTAATGATGAAGTGACTTGACAGATTATAAGAAATGTTTGCTATAAATAATGAATTTACAAATTGTATAAGAAAATATTATATCAATGTTCAACTTCTGGGTTGGATATTTAGGTGTTATTACACCTAAATATCTTTGAATATTAAAGTTATTCAAGTTAAAAGCAAGAAGTAGAGCTTGCTAGAAAACAGTACTTTTGTTTACTAACACTTTTCAAGTTCCAAGTTTGTTTTATTCTCCATTAGCATGAAAACAACGTCTTTTAAATGCCATTTCAAACTGGAAGTGTGT
This sequence comes from Leptocoma aspasia, assembly GCA_013399835.1. Taxonomy (NCBI): domain Eukaryota; kingdom Metazoa; phylum Chordata; class Aves; order Passeriformes; family Nectariniidae; genus Leptocoma; species Leptocoma aspasia. The sequence goes on from VXAX01005465.1 coordinate 1,867,314, forward strand.
CAAAATTTTTGCTTCATGTTGAAAAGGTCAACCTTTTGATGCAAGCCTTTCTCTCCTGAGTGTTTGTTCTCAGTCAAAACCTCTACACTAAAAGTATTGTAAATGTCTCTTGACTGTTTCTGAAAAGTGTTTTGACTTCAACAAATCATCCTGCTCAAATGTGATTGTTCATAAATAGCCAAAACAGTGAACCTTGGTGTCCTGGAGATTTGTGGTACCTTGCCTCTGATCTCCCTGTAATGCACCCCACCATACTGCATGGAACACTCTTACACAGAGAGAGAACTGGTAAATACCAATTTTTTCTCCTGTATGTACCTGCCAGGTGACTGGCTAACTTGCTGCTGCTACCAGAAGAAATGGGTAATCACAGGGTTCTCACAATTTTTATTGCCAAGAACAAGGAACTGAATCTCTCTCTTCAACAAACGTTTAGTTGGGTAGAGCAATGATATTTGAGTTTGGCAGGGGGTTCAATAGTTGGTTAACTGCTGAGAACTTATTATGGGTGACTTTCAGATGCCATGATCACACAAAGAGGCAAATTAAAAATAAAAAATTGGGAAGAATATTCCTATTTCATCATTACTAAATCCATTACTATATATTAGCATCATGTACTAAAAAAAGAATTTAATTTTTTAATTCAATTTATGCTCAAGTATTATAATAGTATTGGAAAAGTACTCAAGAAAATAATGACTTCTTGATTTTGCTTGGCAGTAGGCAGGTATAATAAACATCAATCACAGTAAAATTGTGGTATTTGCATTTCTGTACCACTTAAAGCATTGATAACTCTTTGTATTTTAAGGACAAGATTTGTCTCCCTGAGGAAAGCAGATAAGTGCCATAAGCATAGACAGGTGTCTATACAGACCTATATAGCAGATCTTACGTGACAGAGACTTTCTGGTGAATGGCTGATTGTCTCTTTAAACACCAAGCATTAGATGGTATCAGAATTACAACTTATTGCCTCTGTCAAATCTATGCCACAGTGTTTGACATATACTGCACATATATATTGCCTAAATTATGTAAAAGTTTTCCTGACTGTATAACTGTGGCAAATCAACCTTTCTGTAATGCAGTTTTTATTGCTTTACCTAGCCGTAAAAGCCACTCTTAATGCAGAAAAATTTCCATCCTCAGCAAAATTACTTTTCAAAACTGGAATGGGAAAAAAAACCAAACTGAAACCAAACAAAAAAATCACTACCACCATCAGCAAAAAAAGCCAGAATCATGATCAAGAAGCCAGTGGGAAAGGTTTTCTTCACAAAAAGCGCTCAAACAAGCTAAGCAGTCCAAAAGAATACTGTGTTGGATTTTGTGCCACCAGTAAAATGTTTATCAGGCAAGAGTCACAAATCCTTCTGTCCAGAACCTGAAGGAGAGTAAGACTCTATGAGGGGATTTGGAATGAGAAAGTTTTTAGTCTTATTTCAAAGAGCATATAATTATTTTTATGAAATAAAATAATAAAATAGCTTTGAAAGGAGATTAAGGGAATTTTGTGGTGAATGTCTATCTACTACAGAAAAGCTTGGTAAATGGTCAAGCAAGAATATAAATACACAATAATGCCCTATAAACTGTGCTTTTGTCTATTCTGATAGAAGAATCTATTCCCCCATAGTTCTGGACTCACTCATGAAATAATTTCAAAATAGGTTTGTAGAATATAGAGAAACATTTTCACCTAGTTCTATATATATAAACACACACAGTCATGTCACTGGTAGTATCTGAAATAGCAACCCATATGCTCTCCAACTAAACACAGACAGCTCTCAGATGCAGCCCCTAAAACATGATGATCACATTAAGACTGTCACATCCAGAGCTCTGTGTTTCAGCTATATTTAGCACAGCAATATTCCTGCAAGCTTTGTATATAGGAAAGATATCTGTTTTTCTTTTGCTTATTTTCAACACTGCATGCAACACAGCAGCAAACTAACACTTCATACAGACATTTTGCTTTATTGGGCCAGAGGATGAAACAGTCACTTTCAATATAAATAGTGAAGAATTGTACAAAGCTTAGATACAGCCCAGAAACAAGCAAATCACAGACTGCTTCTTCACCTCAGCCTCCCATGTGCTCATTTCCAGCAGATCTGTGAGGCACTGCAAGCTGACAGGTGAAATCATTTGCTTCATAGATCATGAATGGAGCTACAGGAAGATGAATTGCATGCAAAAGAGCAGACAAAAATAAACAATACATGACATACTGAAGCAATGAAAATCCTGCAGTAAATTAGGGAACTCGCTAAAAAGAAGAAAAAAAAAGATACAGCAGCTGCACTTCAGACTATAACAGAAGGAGATGTGATAAACTAAGCTTAGATGAACATTATGTACATTGAAGCTGTGATATATGGGATATAATAGAGGATGATTGCTAATTCCAGAAGGCTAGTAATTCCTGAAGATATTCCTTTTAAAGAATTCTCAGGCTAGCCTGTTGTGCTAACAAGCTTTTTTGTTAGCTGCTGGACGTGTATTGAGATACCTTTACCAGTGTCCATCTCCTGTACAGGAATGGAGGAGGTGGTGGAAATACTGTTTTAATCTAAAACATTAACAGAACATTTAAGATTAAAATCCCAAGGCTTGATTCAGCAAAGTATCTCTATATTCTGTTTGGTCATTTGCAATGCCCATTTTCCATAAACTGGTATGTTTAATCATAGTTGTACCTTGAGGTTAGTTTACTTTAGTTTCTGTCAGAATAAAGCATTCAATTGTTAACTATAGCAAAAATCCAGAAGTGGGACAATCTAGTTTTTGCTGGGCTGAGGTGTAAGAGACCACATTGGAGCTGTATTTAAGAATGGCTAAAGACAGAGAACAGCATTCTTCAGTTCTGCATTCTCTGGAAAAACACACTGCTACTACTTCTACACGTGCTGCTGCTGCAGTGGTGCTGGAGCCCACGCTTCACACGGTGACTGTATGTGCACCCATTGTTCATGTTCAACACATCATCTACATGGAGGCTGCAGCAGTGTCATCAACACTTTTATTGAAAACTTTTGTCTGGGAAAACTTAAAGATTAAGTCACTGTGGGAAAAAAACCCAGAGAAGCTAGTATTCTTTTTCTGTATGAATGAAATGTAGCACTCTGAGATGGTACATTTCTGTTGGAGCTGGTGGAAGTAGAAGTTCTTTTAAAATCGCAATAAGTGTTGTTCCCGTCTTCCCAGACCTTCCTTGCATAAGCAATCAGGCAATCAGCCAAGTATAAGCTGGTCACAAATCTGAGCACTGTGAGCAGAAGCATTGGTCTAAATCCTAAACATTCTTACATTGACATAGTTTTGTGGGAAGGACTAATCCCTTGCAAAACATGTCCTTTCACCAAGCTGGGCATCACTCCAGCTCGGAGAGGTCAGTCAGGCAGCTCACACTGAGGTGGTGGCTTGCAGGGGAGCAAGCATAGGCTGGAGAAACTGCCCTGAAGAGGACAGAAGGACACAGGGTGAGGCCCCACAACCATGGAGCAGGGGCTAGGCTGGTGGTGCAGCTCTGGAGAGAAGGCTCTGGGGTGCTGGAGGGGACCAGCAAGGGGCACCCTCAGCCCCTTAAACCCCTTGCCTTCACAGTTAAAGCCTCTTTCAGGCCAGAGACCCCTGTGCCAGTCAGAGCTGTACTGCCCGTGTGTACTGTCTACCATCACAGTAATATCCTAAAGTCATTGGGAGGTGGACAGCATAAGTGTTATAAAAACAAACAAGGCTTCACCTAGAGTGACAGAGTCCCCTTTCATCTGTCCTTTGCTAATACAAAGGGCCTGTAATACCTCAGACACCCTTTCAAACTAAAATTTCAGTCAAAAAAGTCTAGTTATGTTCAAGCAAAAGTAGTATTGGGGGCATACACTGTTCTACATGAAAGAATAATAAGCTACTATTATTCTTACATTAACCCAACACAGGTATGAAAGGAGAGTGGAAAAGGAGACACTCAGTTTGACTCCTTCATTAACATCACTTTAACCAAGAGGTTAAGCTTTTGAGTTTGATAGGAGTTATCTCCTATGAGCTGCACCACTTCTACATCTGTTAATCTGGAATGTCTCTGGGAAAGTTAAGAGAAATACACCTTTGTGAGAGTCAGTCTGTGCCAGGTCTGAACTGAGAGATCTTTTTCTTCAAAGTCCCATTGCAATTACTTTCAGTGTTAGCATATGTGTTTTAAGTTGTAATAGTGGAAGAAGATTAGACCCCAATATTTCAGTAATAAATTTTGCACTAGGAGCTTTAAAACCTGTTTTTAAGTGAAACAAGTTAGGACAAAACCCTTTAATCCTGAAAGTTTAAGAACTGAGATAAAGGGAGCAGAGCACTCCAGGTGCTTTGCCTTGAAAGCAGTACAATACCTCATTTGGTTGGCTAAAGCGGATGGTTGGTGTCATTATTTTCTGCCTAAAAGTCCTCATGAAATCATTAGTCATATCATTATATTTAAATTGGTGAAATACAGTTCTAGAAGTGAAGTAATTCACAGTGGAGAGTCTGAAAAACTTAAAAATAACTCTGTGTTAGGGAGATTTTATGACTGAAATAGATCTGAGTCTGAAAAAAAACTTTAGGATATAAATGTATTGCTTTTTGCAATTTTATTTATTTGTATGCAATAATAATTAACATCACTCCTATAGTATAATACATGGCATATAGTATAACATATACTGCATGTTTGTGTATATTTAAGTACAATACCTACCATATATATACATATATTGTATATATACATATTGTATATATGCATACATGCATTCACTTATAAACATGTATACTATGCAAAAAATCATTATGATTGAATCACAATGATACAGAAAAAATTACTGTCTTTAGTATCTTTATAAATAAGAAACCTTGTACACATCCATCTCTGTCTTGTCAAAACTTAACTGCACAATTCTAAATCTTTCTCTGGTCCCACAAGGCAGAAATTTTCCCACTGAAATATTTTTTCCAATGCCCAATGAACATATGGAATAGACAGGATGTTGCTGTTTGAAATTATTAAGAAATAAAAAGTTGAAGTCTTAAAGTCCTGAACTCCTGTGATCTTGGTTTATGTAACAGAGTGGAAAAGAGAAACCTGTGACTTGAAGGCATTCTTGATACTAATCAGGGTGCTCAGATGACAGTGGAGAGACTGCAGAGGTGTGAACTCCATTCCATTCTGCTGCTTTTACAATGTGAAAGTTCCCTTATCTATGATGAATTTTGTTTTATAAATACCTCGAGCCACATCCACTATTTTTAAAATTTTTATTTCTAGTTTTTAATTTTTTTTGATTTTTATTATTCTTTTCTTGCACGATGTTGGTGCTAGCAATAAACAGCATTAATGAGCTGGTATTTTAACTGTTGTTGCTGTAGACCTCTTTCTTGTGAGAATAAAGAGTTGCTACTTGTACAGGGCACAGGTGGCAAACAAATCTACACTGTCATCACTGTTGGGATGACTGCACTGCTACTAGTAGAAAACCACTTTATGCCTATGTGTATGTACACGTGTGTACACATATATACACACAAACATATATATAAATGTAGTGAAAATGTTTGGGAATAGAGGGAAATGAATAGATTTCTGTAACTTCATATTCCACTTTGGTTCTGTGAAGTATAGCCTTGACTATATACTGGACAGTTGGCCTCAGTCTGTTGTCAATCTTTACAAATCCTCTACAAATGAGTAATTATTAAGCAATTAAATGCCAACTTCTTTTAAATAACAGTAATAATGTAACACAAACTTATAAAAATAGGAAATTAGAAGATAAGAATTGTGATAGATCCTTTAGTTGTATTGCTATGAAGAACTACAACCACTTAAATTAAAGAAATGATGACAACTTTAAAGACATTTTTCTCTAGATTAAATTCTTATTTTTCCTCCATTATTAATAATTAGAGGCTTTTGCTAATTAAAATATTTTTTTCTTTTTAAAGTCAAAAGCACATATCACTTACTCAAAGAAAATGGAAGATGTGGGTCTTCTTAAATTTTTGGTTCATGATGATCTCCCTGCCACCATTCTCCCCCTTTATTTCAGATGCTCCCCCTTTATTTCAGATGATGCAGTGATCTCAAAATACAGGGGATACTGAATTCATAGGTTTATAGAGAGAGTAAGTCATATGAGGAGTGGCTGAGGAAACTGGGGCTGTTTAGCCTGGAGAAAAGGAGACTCAGGGGAGACCTTATCACTCTCTACAGTTTCCTGAAAGGAGGTTGTAACAAGGAAAGATTTGGCTTCTTCTCCCAGGCAACCAGCCACATGATAAGAGGACAAAGTCTTAAAGTTGTGCCAGGAGAGGTTCAGGCAGAATTTCTTCACTGGAATGGTAGTTGGAACAGGCTGCCTAGGGAGGTGGTGGAGTCACCATCCTTGGAAGTGTTCGAGAAACAACAGGACATGGCAATTTGTGCTTTAGTCTAGTTGGCATGGTGGTGTTCAGTCAAAGGTTGGGCTTGATGATGTTGGAGGTCTTTTCCAACCTTATGGATTCTGTTTCTAGTCTGCCATGTTGTTTAAGAGCTTTTACTCTGCCTATCCATTTTTTCATGAATAACAGCAGCTCTAAGATGAGACAAAGTAAACTGATACACAATGTTATGGTAATTTGTAAAGCCTAAATTGAATTGTGAAACCTCAATGAACATGACATCAGGCACACAGAGGTCTTTATCCAGTGTGCTGGAATAATTCACTGTACTCTGTGCTTATCTTTAAAATTATGGCAGGTTTTACTGGAGAGCTAAGACCTTGGGAATTTCTAGTGAATTTGGGGGAGAAAAGTAGTTTTTAAATTTCTAAATAACTTTGAAGCATGCTGTCCATTAGTGGTAATAGAAATAACAGCCATTCATAAACTCTTTACATGTATTTCAGATATCTCAGAACCTACAACTGGGTATAGGAGCAGTTTGTGCTAGGCATTATATAAACATTTAAGATATCCTTTTTCAAGATGTTTACTGGACAAGTAAGTGTGCTAGGAAGTGGATGTCAGAGGAAAATGAAAAGTGAACTTCTCATTCTCATACAGGGTTAAAGTTTCACTGCTGAAGAAAGATTAGAAGTCCCCTTCCAAGGTGCTACTAAAACTCCGAATTAAAAACTGTATTTTTATCTGGCAGTTATACTTCAAATGAGAGTTGAGCAAACTGAATGAGTCAAATGAACCACAGGGAAAAATTATGTAAGAAAGCTTAATGTGCTGTTTAACTTCAAGAATGAAGGAAAAATGAAGTTACATCAGACCTCAAGTGCATAGAAGAGTTCACAAAACCAAAGAAGACAACAATCTGTTTTCCATAGTTACTTGAAGACCTTTTCAGTTCTGCGGGCCTATGATCATTGCAAACTTTTTCATGGCACTCAGACCTTCCCAGTGCCAGCCATACTGAGGATCAGTCTACCAAATCACACCATCTCTCTTAAAAGACTCTCTGAAATGACAGAAAAAATTCTACTCATCCTATACCATTTGGAGAGTTCAGTTGAGATTATTTGAGAATAAAGTAGTGGAGGAGACATGTAGTGCCAGTTCAGTGCTTTTCTATCTCAAGCAGCACAACATGCAGCACAACATGCAAATTCCATCTGAAAATTATCTTCAATCTAAAGAAAAGCTTCAGGAGGCTTGTCCTGGGGTTATTGCACTGACGGTTTTATTGATAATGAGATCTGACAGTAAAAGTATAAGATTTAGGAATGATATTATAACCTTTTTTTAGCCTCTGAAATAATTTGTTGCCAGTTTGTACCTGATATTGGCTTTTATTTGCAATAACTCTTCAGTCTGTCCTTCCTGCTCTGTGAGAGATGACAGTAACCGTATGCATTCTTAGCCTTTTTATATTCCCTGTCTAGACAAGACAATCTTTTTTATTTCCTGTTGTGCCATAAGGTTTCTGTTCCCTCTTTTCCCCTGTGCTCTCCTTCCACATTTGTCAAGGCAGGGCATCATCCTGGAGCAAGCTCAGGGCTGGCTGAGCATGGACAGCCCTGTGCAAGACCAAAGGTTGGCAGTGTAGCAGGACTGGTCTCACTGCTATTGTCACTGCCTTTAAATTTGTGCTGACACGTAAGTGAGCAGAAATCTCCCTGGTCATAGATACAAGGAACTGTAAAGAAACAGGAGATTGTCTTGAGCAGCTAAATGACTCTTTAAAGGAAAAAGGAAATGTCAGAAAGCTGTAGCATCTGTGTGCTGCTGAAATCTCCGCTGGTCATAAGTGTTTGATAATTTCACTGTGTAACTGTTTTGCACATAATATAAATTATGTGCAAACAGAATTGCAAAAAAATCCCTAACTATCAAATCCCTATTAAATCCCAGTCCCTACTACACTATTAAATGATGCCTTATAATAAATTTATTTCCTTTATCTGGTTTTCACATAAGGATTAACATAAACTGATTTTTTTTTCTCTCAAAACGAAAACAAAAGTTGGACAATAATTTTTTTTCAGATAATAAATCAAGAATGGGTATTTATTAAGCTATCATAGAAGATACAACAAATTTATAGCATTCTCTGAAGCCTGAAGAGAAGTCCCTATATCTTTGCAATGCAAGAGGAAAATACAGGAAAATTTTTGCTTCCATATAACCTTGATAGCAAAATTAATATACTGCTGAAGGAGATGGTGACAGAAAAGGAAGCAAACTTAATTGTATTTTAAAAATTAAAATATAGAAAAAGTTAATACCATGGAAACTACAGAGGCCCTTAAAAATATAATTTATAGAAATGGAGTAATCAGTGATTATAATGGGTATTGGAAGAAGCACTTTATGATAATTGGCATTAACATAGGAAAAAAAAGTAAAGTAGTTTAGAGCTTTAAATTGAAGTAGTTTAAATGAAAACACATCTGGTTGCTATTTTAAAACCTTTCAAAATGTTTTCACTTTCCACTGGGGAATTGTTTAGAATATTGAAAATAGGTCCCTAGTTAAATAGACTTATTTTAAAATAAGTCTACTGATAAGTCTAAAGATAAAATAAGTCTAAAATAAGTCCATTGATAAACAAAAAAAAAGAACAAGCTTCACAATTAATGTGAAAGTTGGCTTCTATGCACTTTATTAGCAATATGTGTTACATTCATTTGTCCTGTTTTAGTCTCATCTATGCTGCTACCTTAGTCAATACCTACATTGACTAAGGTAGCAGCATAGATGACATACAAAACAAAACCACATATGTAAATATGTGTTTAAATATATTGAGGGTCATTAAGTTTACACATCTAAACACTTACTTGATTTCCTTCTCCATAAGAGAATATAACCAGTATAGCAAGTAACTTAGGTATGAAAGTTATATCTCAGAAAATCCATGTGAATAAATCTGACTGAAGATGACCTTAAAATGAAATTTTAGCTCTGATACTGTGGCGGAACAGACTTTTGAAATGAGACAATGCTGAGATTTCAGCTACACAGATTTAAATAACTTAGAGCAGAGCTTGGAATGCAGTCTGTGTTATCATATCTCCATGACTCATACTTTATAGCACCACTTTATGATCCACACCATTTTCTTCCATTCAAATCAGTAGGTGATCTGGCAGATGACTTTTCAGTGACCTGGCTTTATTGTGTATTCATTAGAGAGATCTGAGAAGACTGCAAAAAAGGGAGCAAGGCTACAGATAAAACTGACAACAAAACCTAAAAATCTATCCTTTCTCTTCATTACTCATACATAAATTTGCTTCTAAGTGTATGTCTATGATACATATTCAGTACTTCTCTGAATTTATATCTGAAAGAGACACTACAAAGGTACGGTGTCAAGATTAGAACACAAGTCTGTACAGAAAACTTAAGAAATATTCCCAGTGAATACAGCTCCAATGACCCTGCTGAACAAAATGCTAGTCCATCCACAGTCAGAGAAATATGACCAAAAAAAAAAAAAAATTGTGCGTTCAAAACAGATATATCTTTCATTTTAGGCTATAACCATTGAAAAAAAAAATTAACTAACATTTTAAGTTAGCTTTAGAGAAAATACATTAATAACATTTTATTTTTATTTTAGTGTTCTAATAGTTATCAATCAATGGAATTTATTGCCATTCAAAACTAGAGCAAAATGGAAAAAGTGCTTTTTTCCTCATAAAAAGGTTTAATATTCGTACATAAGTCAACATAGGTTTATAGTCTGCCTAGTCAACATTTCTTCTTAAATAGACTTAGTTTATCTTGCATTGTATGTAGAATTCTAGGACCAGGTTATAAATAAAAAGTCAGAGACCTAACAGAACCCAGCCATGTGAAGAATTTGTTTTCCCTCAAGAGGGCCTTTAAAGTCAGAAATATTTGATTAATTTTCATGTTTTATGAATTACTTACAATTTAATCATTAAAAACCAAATACATACAATTTTGAACCCAGATCAATATTACAGAATTAATTAACTGGTCCATCAATGCAGTACAAATTCAAAACTGCAAGAAATAAGGTAACATATGTAGTGATTTCCTTGGTATTTATCCATTTTTCTTTTTCTGCTTGTAGGTTTGCACCATCAAAATAAAAACAAAACTTGCTATATTGCCTTGTTTTGTTTCAGTTGCATAAATACCTTTTTGAATTTCATTTTTCAAGTTCTAGAAGGCTTATATTACCTGAATTGATTCAGAGATACTTTTCAAATATTTTTTGCTTCTATTTTTGCAGCTCTTTTACCACATTTATTTCATTATATCACTTTTTGAGTAGAGTTGGTTTGGGTTTTTTTTTTTTTTTTTGATAGAGCAAATGTTATTTAGACAGACAATATGGCTGTCTGTGAAAAAGATATACTTAACACCAGCAGCTTTATGAAAAGTATTCCAAGCTTTGATAATAGGCTTAAATATCTTCAGGGCAGGGTAGAGATACCCCAGACATTTTGAAGACATAAAGCACTATAAGCAGAGCAATATGGAACTAATTTGCCCTGCTCCATGTCAGGGATATTAATGCACAGTGAGCTCCATATCTCTGTGGGGAGAGTATTTGCCAGCCCAGGAGCCAGTTGCTTCCTGAGGAAATTGCATTGCTATCTGCAAAGTTCAATCTTTTTCTTTTTTTAGCTTAATTTAAGTATGTACACTTTAATTCAACTGTCCATCCTGAAGGTTAAGCTGGATATTAGGAGAGGTTTGACCATCAGGAGAGAGCAGTTCTGAAGTGGGTTTTCATTAGAAAGGTAAGAAATCTAAATTATTATAAAGTGGAGTTTAATATATTTAGACGTGGCTCTGTGGTATGGCTGCCTAAGACAGAAAAAGATTAAGCTTGATAGCCCAGTGAGTAGCATCTGTATTATGTTCCAAATGATTTATTCAGCCTCACAGGATAGCATAATTTACCAAACCAACATCATAGGTACACCTAAATCGTAGCTTCACCATAGCTCCTCCGAGTATCCTGGAAAACATAGATATATATATGTGTGTCTGTGTGAATTTGTAACAAAATTGCAAAAATTATAGATTTTTCCATGTGTACCAAATACACAAGTCACTTTTAAAGGTAATATCGTTACTAGTTAACTAAGGAAAATTGTATTCCACACATGCATTTTCAACCACAAGTGTAGTACAATTGTCAGCATCGGTTCCCTAACCGAGTTAACTGGGTGGGCAATGGGGTCTAGGGTGAATAGCACTTTTTACAAGGGCCTGTATTGATGGGGCAGAAAGAGGACAGGTTTACATTAGGTATTCTAAGGAAGAAATTCTTCACTGTGAGGGTGGTGAGGCACTGGAACAGGTGCCCCAAGAAGTTGTGGATGCCCCGTGCCTGGACCTGTTCTAGCCCAAGATGTGGCTTTAAGCAACCTCGTCTAGTGGAAAGTGTCACGGAGGATGGAAAGGGATGATCTTTTAGGTCCTTTCTAATGCAAGTCATGCTATGATTTTATGGTTTTTGATATATTCTTTTCATTACTTTGAAATAGTATTGTTCTTCCTTTCCAAAAGTAGAAAGTGAATATTTGGAGACAATGGTCTGTGTTGTATTTATTGTACTTGTATTTTATTAAGTGAACTTATCATCAGGGCATGATTTTGATGTATAGGAGTGTATGAATTTGATTTCAAAGCCCCAAGTTTTGACTGTCTGAGCTGTTCTATCTGCTGATACCTACCCTCTTTATAAATGCAGACAAACAGAAATGCTGTTCATTTTCCTCATAGGGGGATCATATTTTAGCTGAAATTCTCAGAAAGATTTTTTTCAACTGCTTAAGGGCTGGTTTGCCAATGGTGTGTTTTTGTTTGTTTTCTGAAATATCCTAACCCAAAGGCTGCCTGGAACTACGAAGTCTACGTTGTAAATTATGTCAAAGTTTTGGTATTCAGCATTAGTCTTTATTGGAATGTGAGATCTCTCAAAATATCTAGAAGAAACTGCGCCCAAAACCTTAGATTTCAGTATTCCCAGATCCACCTGGAATAACTGAGATTTAATTAACCATCATAACCCTTCTCAAGTCTTATCACAGCCCTGGCTGCAATCTCACAGCAGAGACTCAGACATCCATAAACAGCTGAAAAGTCTACACCTACCCATACAGAATATGCATCTGGCAGGATCTAATAATGAATTATGCATATCTGTCCCACACTTTAATCCTATACCAAACCAGAAACCTGTCTCTGCAGCCTACCCAGAAACTCCCTAGGATTTGTGTCCCTCTGTAAAGCTCTTACCGTTGTCCCCAGAGATTTAAAATATGGAGAAGTCAAAACAAATGTCCACCCATTAATCAGGATATCTTGGGGCAAAATTAATAGCCTCACTTTTTTTTGCTATTAATGAGGTAATTTTATTGTTATCATTTTAATATTTGTCTGGGTTTTTTTTTTTTTCATAGAACATTTGGCGTAACAATCACTCTGTATTTAGGCAATAAATAAGCAATACAGCTTCAAGCAAAGCTACATACAAGTCTCTGGAGATGCACGGGTAAGCATTTCATACAGTGTGGATTCTATGCTGTGTAGAACTGTTGTTTGCATCAAGGTTTTTTTTCCCCAGCTTTTAAATCAGTTTCTGTGACATTCTTTTGTCAGTGATACTTGGCTAGTAAAGATGATGGATGTGGCCATAAGCTATCCTGAGCACTTTCACTCACTTGCTGATAGTGTTTGGACAAAGTCACAAGAAACCTGCTGAAACAGCATAATTTGAAAGAAATCCATGGGCCAAAACATGTGATCGAGTACTACAATTTACTTTTTTTGAGTTCTTTTTGGTGTGTATCCACAAAATATTTGAGTTCAGCTCTAAAATTATAATAAAATTTTAAAATCTGAGAAATAGTTATCAAATCAATGAAAAGCAGTCTTGCAAGTTTTTTTAAACAATAATGTCAGGTTTCCCTTTGAATAGAATAAAAAATACAAAAGCTTTTCTACAAAATTTGATGGAAAATCTACTAGTTTTTCATGCAGATGTGTGTGAATCTGCACACAAGTATTTTAGATGATAAAAGCTAATCTGATAAAATTGTCACTAAAATGAATTAATTTTGATTTAAAATATCATATTAATCAGCATCTTTCCTCTTATTTTAATTTACCATACCTTGTTATGGCTCTTCTTAGAAGTGACACACAAAACTAATGTTAAACAAACTGATAAAAAGCAAGAGGTCCAATGAAATCTGTGCTAGTGAAAAGGAAGAGTGTAATAATTCTTAATATGTGGTAGCACAAGGTCAGTTTGCAGTACTTTGCTTTTTCTGGCTCTTTGTGCTCAGTATAGATTCTTACAGTAATAACAATTACATGACAATAATGGGTCATTTCTTACATATATGCATTATCAGCTGTGAAAAGAATAGCAAATACCACAGAGAAGCAGAATGAAAATTGTGAGTCAGATGTCTCATCAAAAGCTGAAAGAAGGACTACATGAGCTGAGACTCAAGATTACCAATGCAAATGACACCTGTTCAGCAACTGTGTCCTCCTTCATTTCCTCAAGCACTGGAAATGCAAACATTCAGGGCATGTTTGCCTTAGCATCTCCTATTTTTTGTGTTCTTTCTTCAAAATCAAGTTTTCCCAACTGTTTCTTCTGTAACTGAGAAAGATACACATTATTTTTTGTCTTTCAAGCCTGTCACAACTCTAAGGGAAAGATGTCCAACCTGCACTGCTCCCATATAATCTGTTGGCTCTAATTCCCATGCAAAAAAGGATCATCTATACCCAGCAGATGTGTCCCATGGGTGTAAAAAATATTAGCCAAAAAGTATGCTGAATGATCGAGAAACAAAGGCTTTGCAATCAGCTGTGTTCTGAGATTTGGGCAGAGGAATCTGGAATGGCATTTTCCTTCAATGGTAGTTTTTAAGTAATTGGGGTTTTACTTATTCTTTATGATTTTTGCGATGGACAGCTTTCTTACACTGTATTGATGAGCTCAAAAACAATGTTTTCACCCCAGTTTCTGACATTTTATGTCCTGTATATGTTGAAATTTGTGAAGGGGCAGTTCATTTTGTTGTTGGAAAGAATTATTCGTTTGTCAATGAATAATTGAGATGTCTCCTTGAGAACTGAGCTTGGCTGCAAAGATAATTTATAGGGATGATGAAGATCGGAACAGGACAGGAATAGAGAGTCAGTCTGGCAACATCAAATTAAAAGATATATTTCCAAATATTATTTACAGCGCCATCCTACGATGTTGCCAAGTACACAAGTGTCTTAAGTGAGCTCCTGAAGCCGTCAGTGATTCTCTAGGGCAGCAGAGTCCAGACTGTGAAAGTTCTGACAGTAATGAAGAAAATGCTCACTTGTATGTCAGGAGAACACACTGTTGCCTTCCTGTTTTCTCTTTGCAGGGCAAATGAAATGTATATCATATTTCTTACCCATTTCTGTGCTACCAGTTGATACATGGGTGAGTCTGCTGTGACCGAAATATCGGAGAAATTTGGACTTATACTCTTGGTAATTCCATTAGTAATGGAAAACTTGTTGTGAGAAGCAGCCTAGCTCATCAGCAAATTTTAAACAAGTGTTTTTTCTTACTTTCTTGAGTAAGCTCTTGCTTGAAGGGACAGAGTATTATGCTTAAATCCTGCAGTAATCATCCTAATCCTAGTTAGGATGCCATATCTATGGCATCCTAGATCCACTGAGTACTACTAATCTCAAACGTGGCTGATAGGCTGAACTTAATTAGAATTTTGGCAGTAAGGCTCATCATATTAAGAGTAAAATAGACAGTACTACATGGCAAATTGTTTCTCAATTAAAATATTTAACAAACTAAATAGCTATGAGGAGCTTTGGTAAGAGTTGTTATTTGAGTATTTGAATATTTGAATACAGTATTTTTAATCTTAACAGTACTATTTCAGAAATTCAATTTTCACAGAGATGAGCCAGAAATTATTTTCTGTGCATTCTCTGATAATAAACTGTATAACTGGTCCAAAATCTCACAGCAATTATAAAAAAAGAATTTAATGTTTGATTTATGAAGTATTCTCTCATTTGTAGCTATCAATCTTGCTAATCAACCTTGCTAGTTACTTGAAGGCCCTTAGGCACAAATCCAAATTTGTACAATTTCCTTATACAAAATTGTACAAGGAAAGAAAATCTTAAAACAAACCTAATTATACTGGATTTAAAATTGAATACGGTTTTCTAATAAGACCACTTCTGTATTACTGTCCTTTCTGCTCCACTTCATTTGGACTCCAATGACACCATTCCTGCAACAGGTCAGTAGGCATCAAAACCCTGGAACTAATGAGGCACATCTCCTGGAGAAACTGTCAACAGTTGTGCAAAACTGGCATTTCTTATCACAACTGCAGACTGGCAGCAATGATTTCAGAGACTTATATTAACAAAAGGAAAGTTCAATCATTGCTTGTATTGTCAGAATCGTTGACAGCTGACAGCTTACAAAACTCCATCCCAGGTGTATTCTGGGTTATTATTTAGGTGTTATGATATACATTTGTTTAAGAAAATGTTTAAAACAGCACTGGAATTTTTAAGAAGATGCAAAATGAGTACTAAAGAATTTTTTTACTCAGAATAACTTCCTTTCTTCCAGACATCTCTAAGGATTTCTCAGACAATATCATTTTCTTCTTATAAATCCCAGATTATTGATATTTCTGAGAATTTTCTCAAAATGCTTTGAGTTCTGTCCAGTAACATATTTCAGAATTAGATTGTAATAAGCATTGATGATATCTTGATGCTATTGTAGTTCCACAGTGGCATAAATGCATAAAGGTTTCAAGCCTGAGGAATAATTTTCAGAGTATGAGTCCCAAATGATAAGAGAGCTCCATATAAAAACATTTACCAAATTTTAATGTAATATATTCTGCTGGTATTAATGAGAATATATAACAAAAATACAAACTTATTAAGTTATAACTCACAATAACCTCATTCTTCAGGAAACATCATTTTATGAAAAGGGATATATAACCTGGAAAACAAAGCAGGGAACAAAGCCCTTGAAATATTGATTATTCAGCCATAAGAGTAAGAGCTAAGGTAGAAATTTCAGTCACACAGTTTTGTGATATTTCAGCATGTGGTTCTATGGAGGGACCAAAGTAAATTAACATTTTTTTTTACAGGCTGGTGACCTGCAACGTGACTCCGATCAGATATATAGAAATTTAGTTGAGCTAACAAAAATTTAGAGTCTAAATAATTTTGAAAATATCTCAATTAAAAAAATATAACACTATTATTTACACAGAACATCATAAAGTCAAAAAGGAGTGACATTCTGGGTTAATTTGTAGAATTTCCTGTATAGTGGTATTTCTCATTTTAAAACTCTCACCTTGCATGAAATGGTATTCAAACTGGACTTTTTCAGTTTATTTTATATAATCTGAACAGGGGAATTGAAAAAAATCTATTCACTTTATTGATGTATGCCTGAATTTGAAGCAGCTGTACTTCTGAAATTAAGTCTTCGTTTAGAAATACAGGATGAGCATCATTAAGGATTTGAAAGTTTTTCACTGAAAGGGTGGATAAGAACTGGAACATGCTTCCCATAGACATCATGGCCTCAAGCTTGTCTATGTCCAAGTGTTTCGACAACAATCTAAGATATTAGGTTTAAATTTAGGTTGCTCTGTATGGAGTCTAAGACAAAGACTGAATGATTTTTATGGGATCCTTCCAGCTCTGGGTTGTGAGAGACTGAAATGTTATGGCTAATGGCTTAAACATTGGTATGAAGGACTTCTTGCCCATTATGGCAAAATTGTACAAAGAAGCTGCAACCACTGAAGCCCACCGCTCTCTGAATATGTATTATATATATACCCCTCCTGACTGGAACTTTGGACTGTGAGTTAAGCCACCTAAGGGAACCTGGTGGCTTAACATGACACAATTGTCCAGCTATCTCAGGTCTAGGAAATAAACAAGTCTAAACAAGAAGAATGTCTCTACAAAAAAAAAGCCAGACTCAGCAGCTGTCCTGAAAATCAGCTCTGGCTGTGTTTGTGGTGGGGGAGGCTATAGCTCACAGGCTCATCTGCTGAGACCAGGTTCGCACACACTTTCCCCCCAACCAAGGGGTGAGGAGGAGAAGGAGAGTTTTTGGGTGTGGGGCATAATCTCTGGCCAGAGGGAGTGAACACCCCTCCTCAATGAGGCTCCACAAACTGGCTCAGTTGTAAACCCCCCATCATCCCGGGGAGGACACATCCATGGGACAGTCACATGAGAGGCAGCTGAGGAGGTGTCATAAATTATCAAAGACACCTGACATGGGGATGTCTTGGTGGGGGGTTAGGGTTAGGGCTAGGGTATTTCTGAAGCCAAAACCAATAGGAATAAGAGAAAGCCAAAAATAATAAATGTCCTTGATTAGCAGTAATGTATAAGTATCTGATTTCTTATGAGTTTATTAATAGACTTCTGAATTCAGTCAAATCAATTCAGTGGTTTGCTCAGTCTTTCAGTTGTCATATTCTGGTAAACTGACATATTAAGCCCAGCAAACACAAAATTCCCCAAACATTTTGGTTATAGAGATGGTCACAAATACAGTCTTAAACTTGCTTGCTTTTTGTCCTTTATTACTTTTGCTTTCATCATCATTGGAATCAGCTGATTAAAACTGAGTTATTTCAAAGGATGTGTAAGATTTCTTTCCAGATCTCAAACTAGTTTTATTGTACTGTTTTGTTTCATTTTTTGTTAATTGATAGCAGCCTTGGAACCCTGGAAGCTGACAGCTGGGTCTCATGAGATTCCTAGCTCCCAGGTGCCTGGTTCAGGAGCTAGGGAAGCCCTGGCACTGCAGGCAGAAATGACCCAGTTTGGATTACCTTTGCTCTTCCTACAGCAATGTTCCTTCAGCAATTTCAATATCATGAAACTTTTTATCAAATAATAAAAGGCTTGTTCAGTCCTTTTTGTTTTTCGCAAAGTTTTGAAACTCTCTGCCCATAGAAGAACAAAATATTAATAATCTGCTGCTTAATCAGTATTCAATTGTTCATCTTTATTATATAATTAACTATACTAAATAGTTATACTAACACTACTGCTAATCATCTCCTAATCAAAATCTTTCTAAAAAATAGATGACTCTGTTAGGAAACTACTATCTAAACAGAAAGAAAAAATAAGAAGGCAGGCAGTGCTTTACTCCCAAATCCTAGACCCAGAAACCTGAAAGACACAAGCTTATCTGCTGTACTCTGCTCCTGCCAGAAAATTCTGGCAGAATTAGTATTGGGCCAAATAATACATATCTCACTGCCCTAAACTCTTAACTTTCCCCCGCACTCTAGTCATGTATTTTGCAGACTAATGATGCCCAATCCACTGAAACCTTCTCACCAGGGCAACCAACAATGATATATTTAGTAATTTTATTATTATTACTTTATAAATCCTCTGCTCTTTCATGTTATTTTTTAATTCATAACAACACAATTGCTTGTACAGCAATTTTCTAATGCCTCTTTGACTCACCTAGTCAAATAGCTTCCATTTTTTATTATATCAAGTTTCTATTAGCTTCTCCATAATTTGACACATTCAACTTCATGTATGGGATTCAAACTATCCTACAGAATCAAGAACAATGAAAAAGCAAATATACATATTTACTGAATGACTTTGAATATATGCATTTCTTCTCCTTCATTTTAGACATTTCACTTGCAACTCACACTGAGAATAAGCACTGGTCTCCCTTGGGTATAATATTAACTTTGTCATGCAGAGAGACCTATTTATCAAATAGCTTAAAGCTGCTATATTATTATAGCAATATTGGGATTTATGACCTACATTTAAGAAATCTGACTGCACTGCTTTAGATTACCCAAATATCCATATCCTCTTTACTTTGGTTTAGCAGTAATGTCTACATAGGTCATATTTGTTTAAATTTGATCTAACTACTGCCAAGTTTGTGTGGGTATGACATAATTGAAAACATATTTAAGCATTTTTAGTATGCATAATAATATAGGAGTCCAAGTCAAGAAAATCAAGTATTTAATCATGTATTCATGTTTGCTGCCTGGAACAGCCAATATAGACATTCAATGAAAAAAATGCACATGATACTAGCAAGAAGTTTAAAATTCCCAGGAACAGACAACCTTATAATACTATTAAAGCAGTATGAAATTGTCTTGTCCTTGGGATTGGGGGTTGATTTTTGTTGGCTGGTTGGTTGGTTGGTTGGTTGGTTTGCTTGCTGGGTTTTTTAAAGAAAACAAAGTTTGAGTGGCTTCATTGGACAATGTCTGGTTTGTAAACTTTGTTCCTTCTGTCTTTCTTCACAAAGTCAGAAAGAAATCAAACTATGAGACTTCAGCATTGGGCATTACAAGGATTCCTTTAAACTGATTGGTGCAGTTTTGAGATGGGTGAGTTTTCTTTTCCATCTGAATTTTTGTTTGGACTCAAATTGATGTCCAAGCAAATCCATCAAATTATGATTTTGGGGAAAATACAAGGAAAAATAATTATCTTAACTTGTCCCAGATGTGACAAGTTAAAACACTCCAGATCTTAATAGCTTTGAGAATTTAGTGTGAGTCTAGATTTTTGTTAGCTTTTAAAAAATCTAGTGCGGTTTTTGAAAAGGAATGAATGTATTTTTCATGCTCAATTTTAGAGGAAAAGATATATTAAAACACATACAAAAGCACATGGTTTTCTGAAGTTCATCTTGATACAAAAGTAATACTATGAAATTAGATTGCAACCACTATTAATCTCATGAGAAAAAGAATTAAGTTGAATGTATAATTAGGTATCCTAGAGAGAAACAAGCTGCTTAACACAAAGAGATACTGAGAAGCAAGTCAATTACTAATTTTGTTAGAATATTGCAGAATAGAAAACTAATATAAACAGGAAGATATAGATCATATTGATCACTTAAAACAGTTAATAAAAAAGAAAAATATATTCTTCTTGAAAGTGAGACATTAAGAAGAGATCACAGAGGAATTACTTTTATCTAGGTGGGATTCCTAGAAGAATCAGGAGAAAAAAGAAAAAAATTGAGTTGTTCTTAACACCTACCATGAGCTCCCTTTTAAGAGGAAATTATTGGACATGCAATAAAAAACATCATCATGTGATATTTTTGTGCCATTGACTTGTCAGATTGACAAGAGCATTGATGTTCAGAAGCATGAATTCAAAAAAGGAAGTGACTGACAGTATGAGAGAGAGAGGAAACCATATCCTGGATGGAAAACAGATCTGTAGGACAGTTCAGCTGGAGAACATTTTTCCAGGAGTGAGAGGGAAAAAATGGAAGCAGAGGGGGAAAAGGCAAAACAGAGAATCATACGCTATGGAAATACAATATAAAGCGAGCTTTGAAATTTCTAGAAAATAAGGGGAAAAGGTTTAATATTGGGAAGGAGTTCTGACATTAGAAACACTGCTCCAAAAAAAATATTTTCATTAAAGACTTTATTTTCTTTGATTAAAAAATATTTTATGTATCTTTTAAAAATGAACCTATAGTAAGAGCAAAAAATTAATTACCCTTATTAAGTTGTATTACAATGAAAATACATAATCCATCACATAAAAAATTCTTTTTAAAAAAATGTTTCTAGTGCCAGCTTTTGTACCACCAAAAATATGGCAATACTAGGCCACAGAAATGCTACTTTTGTAACAAGTGACATCACCTTTATTATGTCTTTAGGAGAAGTGGTGTAACTATGTTACCTCAATGTAAAATTTAGACAGAGGAATCTCCTTAATACAGATATGACATAAGAAAGATGAAATAAAAAAAGTGTATGTATATTTTAAAAGAATTATTCTGAAGACATGAATACTGAAATAATTAAAAAATATTTGGATGCTTTTATCCAGATATAGTTAGAGAAATTTAAGGGGAAAACTGACACCAAATATGTTTGTGTTTGCTTTGGCACATTTGAATCCTCACATCTCTTCTGTTTGTTTCACAGTTCAGACAAAGGAAACTTCTGAAATCTTTTAAGCTACATCTGCATGTCTAGGACTTCAGAGGTACATTCAAGCTAAGGATGGGACCAGAAAGAATGGGTAGGTGCACCACTTTATTAATGAAGACAAAAACTGGATGAAAGAAAATAGAAACTATCTTTGAACATGTGTACCCAGAGACCCTTTGAAAAGAGAGGCAGTTACATGAGCAGTGATGCCAGGGGGAGAAGGAAGGTAAAGTTAATTTATTGACCTCAGTAAGTCTTCCTGAGAAATTCAACAGGCATTAAGATTAATATGGGTGGTCCTCCAGAAACACAAGGGAGTTCTGTAGTTCTGTTCTGTGTTTCATCACCATGTGCCAAATCAATACATACTGTTAGAAATAACAAATGCAATAAGAAATAATTATTCTCTGGTGAAGTTGGAAGAATTAACGGAACATTTTGTAGAACAGAAAATTGATAGATGGCAGAATGAGGCAATATCTGTTCTAGAAAATAAGAAAGTCTTGTACCTGTCAAATTTTCTTGAATTAATAACTTCTATTTATGTGTAAATAAGACTTTTAGAAGATAAATAAAGCTAACTCATTACAGCATTTTCCCTATTGTGATGTGATCTTGCCCAAACATGCTCGTACTGTAAACTAGGCAGAAATTCTTCTAAACACAGAATCATGCTGCAGCTCTTAGACACCCAAAGAACACTTCCAATTATTTTTCCTGATCAAACAGAGCTTACAAAACATAGAATAAATGTACACAATTTAGGAGATATCAAAACTTGATCTGAAAAACAAGGTGACAGATGTAGATAAAAAACTGGTTTCATTCAATGACTCTCCTCCTTTGCTTCAATTGAAAAAATCTGACATTAAGCTTTAAATATCTGAGTTATATGAAAACTTCTTTAAATTTCCATTAAAAACTAATGAATCTCTGCATTTTCATAGTTAAAATTATATTATCTGAAACATTGTTAGTACTATTATGTAGCTCTAGTTGTTTTGCTCAACCATGTGTGATCTTCTACTATGCAACTTATTGAAGAACGGCACAAAACCTTTGTCTAACCTTCCTTTTCAAAAGTGAATAATACAGACTTTGTTAATTCCAAAGGTAATCCATGTGTTTAGCCTTTTTCCAGTCAGTGAAATAGCTGTAAAGCAATACTGTCCATGCATGAGAAACATGCCTGTTAACTGTGCGAATGGTTCTTTAAGGTTGGTAAATATGCAATGCAAAATTGAACACATTCACAATATTACAAAAAATATGCATTTTAGAAATATTGTAAAGAAAAAAATTGTATAGATAACGACAAAAAATTTAGGCTTAGCATCAGATATTTAATGAGCATTATTGAAAATGTAGTAAAAAATTCAACTTTTTAATAAACATTTATTCATAGAAAAATGTTCAGTAATACAAAAATTAAATACAGAAACAAACTGCCACTAGTTATGACTACAAAACAATTTTGAACAGAAGCTCTGATTTCCAGCTTCAAATATGGAAACTTGCCTGAAGCAAGATCAGGAATATATTTATAAATTTACTGTTGTAGAGAACCTGACTTGTAGTTCTCATTCCAATAACATTTTGTAGAACTGCAGTAAAACTTCATTAAGACAGTCTTGGGGCATTTTTTTTCCCATAACCTTTATGGTGGCTACCATCCCCAAAATGTCAAAATATAGCAAAATTTGGAAAAAAAGCCACAGCACATTCCACACAAATGGCAAGATTGCTCTCTGTACTATTAAAACATCATGCATGATCTCTAGGAAGGATTAAAAATATGCATTGGTAAATTTGTAGTCTCTATGTCATGTGAATAAGACTGAAGTCAGACTGCTGCAAAAAGCTTAGGCACTACACCTTGTGGAATGTGTACATTGTAAATTTATAACTGTAGCTCAATTGTCTTTCTACCCAATTTGATTTACTGCTTCCATTTTGTTTACTGTGCCACTGTTCAACAATTGCTCTGATTAAGGATTTGATGCAGTAGTTTCTAGTGGACTGTGTTTAAGGGTGAAACATAAATAGGAGTATCAGAACCAGACCTTCAAAGTCTCTCTTTCTTCATCAAAGGTATTCATAATCAAGTTGACATTCTACATATATTACATAGAGCCAAAAGAAAGGTTCCTTAAGTTGCTTGAAAGTTCAATCATTTGGGACTTTGCTGCAGTAGGTAGCAAACAGAACTTCTTCATGTTCTGAAAAAATCTGCAGAAGGACAAGATCTCAGTCCATGAGGGTGTCATGATCGAAAGGGATGCAGTGAATCTCAGTTTTATATAAATGAGAACTAACCCCTCTTACCACCCAAAATGATAAACTATTGCTTACGTTGTTTGAAATCAAGGTGGTTTTTTTTGGTTTTTTTTTTTTTTTTTTTATGTCTGCCTTTTCTGGTTTTACACTTCTATATATCAGT
Source organism: Leptocoma aspasia (assembly GCA_013399835.1). Lineage (NCBI taxonomy): Eukaryota > Metazoa > Chordata > Aves > Passeriformes > Nectariniidae > Leptocoma > Leptocoma aspasia. Next base: position 1,891,287 of record VXAX01005465.1, read on the forward strand.
AATATTTCCAGTCTTAAAAACATAGACTAACACCATTTTGTTTTAATAAAACATGTTGCTTTCACATAGGGCTTCTCCATTGTAAAATATCAAATGAAAATTACAACCATGGGAAAACAATATTTAATGCCATCTGCAGATGAAACTTTTGGGGTATTTACATCTCATGGCAGGTCTGGGATGTAATGTTTCAGATTAATATATGGAGCCAGTCAAATGTCAAGAAATACAAAATCTTGCCAGACAGAGTTATTCAGAGCTTCTGATGAAAAGTACACAAGAGAATACCCATATTCTGAAAAAAATCCTTATTTCCCCACCCATGACTTCATTTTTGGGGTCTATATGAGGTATAACAATTATAGCACTGAATTGCAGTTTATGAAATGTAATATACTCTAATTTAATAAACACTTTTTGACAGAATCCCTCTCAAAAGCAGAACGTAATATTTCACATTACAGCACTCTGAGCTCTGCTTTATAAGCAAGTTAAAACAGTAGAGGATGAGTCCACACGACCATTTGGGGCCCAGTTTCTCTTGTCATAAATAAACATTGCATTTGGTAATGCAGATGCCTACAAACATTCAGGGAGAAAAAAAAAAGCAACAGCTTTTCCATGGCCCATATTAACTCTTTCCAGCAGAGAATAAAGCCATTGTTGCCTAGATGGAGATGTACAGATAGGCATCTACATCACCAAATGTCATTAATAAGGTTGGTTCCATTTGTGAATTATTCTGTATCACTGTATGAAACAAAAGCAAAGTGTGGGAGAGGTTTGTTGTACTTCTTTTCTGTTTCAGCTGTAGTTTCACTTTCTTCTTCTTCTTGACCCTCAAGTTTTGTTTAAAACCTTATCAAATATGATGTAATTTTTATAGAGTCAAATCAGACTATTTCACAAAGCTGAACTTAGGTTTAAGTTACCTAACTAATGGACAATATATCCCATGAACTAAAATCAGCTGTAATAAGCTGAAGGACAGAAAATGTAAATCCAGAAAAGATCTGACAAGCCCTCAAACCTCGCACTGTTGAGTTAGTGAAAAACATGGGGTCCATGACTGCAAAAATGGGCTACAATGGAGTAAGTATGAATTCAGAGACAAATAAGAAAAATAGCGTAGAATGAAACTATTATGGAGTCTGTGTTCTACCTGAATCATGCGTAAGAGCAGAAAATAAAAAAATATTCTTCTATGTGTGTGTATTTTTCTCTTTGCTGTATTTTTCTCTTTGCTGAAGACAACTCTTCATCCTGGTGAGATGCAAAATAACCAGCTGCAGTATTTAAAGTTATACTTTATACCACAGGTCAAGTGAGGAAAGGATGACTTTTAGCATTGGTTTGCAATGCACATTAGATCAAGTTTTCCACAGTTACACTCCCATTTTAACACGAATGAGCCAAACTTCTGAATTGCATTACTGCTGGGGTATCCTCATCTCTTCAATGGGTTTGATGCCCACTGTGCTTAAACAACTCCTCTCAATATCCAAACACAAAGATATGGCTACTACTCCATACTCAGGTAGGGCTACTAATCCATACCAACCATACTCAGGATAAAACTGACACACCATTACCTGAGACAGATTCAGAATATACACAAATTTAGGATTTTACTATAAATCCTAAGATTATTGGTACTTGGTTTCACTGGCAGTGATATGTGAGAAAAATAAAGATATTTCTGTAAGTCCAGTAAATTCAGCCCAGTTTATTGAATCTTCTGTGTTGGCAGTAATATATTTCTTACTCCCAATTGCTGCTAGATGAGGATGCTTCACAGAAATAATTTCTGACAAGATAAATACAGGAATCTGAAAAAGGGCATTTTTTCTTCTTCACCCTTATCTTTCAAAAAAAGCACAGCATTTATTTCTCTTTGTAAATGTCACAGAGAGATTGGTGCTCCATTGGAAACTTCCATGGTGATTTTTCATTTCTGCACAATTGTCTTGAGCTGGCTTATAAACACTGGGAAATGGTAAGTATTACTGATCGTTGTAAACTGTATTAGCACAAACATAGTGCTAGGAAAATAGACACATACTATTTCAATTTCTTACAACAGCAACCTAGGAAAACTTTCACCTATTGCTTCACTTGCCAAAAGATTAGGGAAGACATCATTAAGTGCTGGATTTCAGCTTTTTTAGGTATATAGGAGATGTCATCAGCTCGGCAATACTTGCGCTGATTCAGCTGAACATGCAGAGCTAAACGCATTAATTCACTTTTAAAAGTTTGCTTGGAAACAATTCTTTTTTCATAAATAGGAGCAAGGTCAGCTGAAAAACTGCAATGAAATTTTATTTTAAAAGAAAATAAATCAATTTATTGAAAATTGATGTTATTTATGGAGAAGAAGCTAATAGAATAATTACCATATTTCTCTCATGCTAAAACTAATTTAGTGTATTCTTTGGCACTAACACCTTTAAGGAGAAAATATTTAGCAGTTAACCTTTTTTTTTAACTTGGGGCTTTAGTCTAAATCACCTGTCTCAAAAGATTAGGCTGAAATACTTCACATTTTCTGCTTATGCTTTATTTTTCCCTCTAAAAATAAAATAAAGGGAAAAGGCGAAGTTTGAAGAAAAATTCCATCACTTTCCAAATGAAATTTCACCTAGTGAAAAAAAAATCACTATTTGTCATGCCAATCTTCTAAATCTTTTAGCAAGCGAAAGTGCTCCTCTTCTATGCAGTGCTTTCTACCAATAGCTTTGTTGGAAATCATTCCTCCTCATTCCACAGAAGTTGTGAATGGTTTGGAAAACTTTGTACATAGATAATTCTACATAGACACCATTCCACTGCACATGGCTTCTTTCAGATTCACTGAAATGAAAGATAAGCACACATGGGGCAGGGGAGGATTCAAGGATAACAACATCAGCATCAATAATGAAGCATTTCTAAAGCATCCTCATGTAGTAGATCTGACTGCCATGTCCAATCACACCTGAGAAATTCCAAACTGCAGTTGCATAGAGTGATTATTTTTGTGATTACAGGTACGAATGCCAAATTTTTCAGAAAACACAAAAGGGAATCGTGTCTGACTCTATTTCCCAACTCATTAACAAACAGTGTCAGTAGATGAAGGAAGCTACCTGTGTTTTGTGAACACATTTTTAATGCCCTTGCTAAAGAGCTAAGTGAATATATGTCAAAGATTTAAATATAGGTGATTATTTTTAAGTTATCAATACTTACCATAAAATGATAAAATACTAAAATATTACTGATGATAAATGAATGATAGTGATAAATACTAAAATACACACTAAAATACTGGGATGTCTCATTATTTCATAAACAAATTGCCAGGTTCTGGGGATTTTAGAGGACACATAAAGTATGCTTTTCTGATCCTCAAGGAATAGAGTTATTTAAACATAAAGAACAGGGGAGTAAAGCATGAAATCTCAGTTTTGCCTGCACACGCTCAAAAACTCACTGCAAACAGAAAATGCTTTACATTTTTCAAGACCTGTAGTCCTCCCTGCAACCACTGTTTGGATCTCAAAGTCAATAGAAAGACAATGAAAGAAGGTCTAGTATTTTTCATGATCAGTCAAGTCCTTCATTCTCTAGAAGTTTTCCTTTTTATGAAATGAGTGGTGCCTAAGATCAGATATATTAAAATCCAACAATCCAGATATCCATCTGTGCCATCATATATAGAAAGCCATCTGCTAATTTGATATGCAATATACACCCTAGAAACACAAAAAGATCTTTGTAAAAGTAGCAACCTTCTAATGTCAGGATACTTTATTTACCAGTAATTTCAGCTTTCCTAGAGAAAAAGATCAGGTCACTTTGTTCATTACACTGTTTGCTCTATTCAAAAGGAAAAATTTACTTGCAAAAGATGAAGGGGAAATAGGAAGGGAAGTTGTGGATATTACATACAGACACACGCACCATCTACCATCATTTGAAATGAAACAGTAGGTCTACATGTGGACAAATATTCTTGAGGAAAACCTGAGTGTGATTTCATACAACATCATGAACATTTCTCACTGGGAAGTGGAAAAAAAATTAAAGAGAAAAAAATGTTATAGGATAAACAAAAATGGGATAAAAAACCCAAACAAACAAGCAAACCACAAAATATTCTAGTAATGTATTCAAAATATTTTGCATACTGGAAATCCCAAATAGTCTTCTTTTTCAAATGAAGAAATTAAATTATTTATCAAAGGCCACATAGTAGTTCAGGTCTGGAGTCATGATAAGAGCTTGAGAGAGAAAAATCTTTCATTTTTTCGCAAACAAGCAAAACAGTTTTCTTTTGAATAATGTCACAAAATTTGAAGAACATGGTGAATATAGAACATTTTTCATGTTGCATTTTGTCCTATATACCACCAAGCTGACCTTCTTTAAACATCTATAGTTTGGATTATTTTCCCAAGTGACAGCAGAGGCTAAGACTACTTCAAACATTCATGCAAATTTTCTTTGCTTCAGCACTTCCTCTGTAAGTGCGTGCTTTCCTTTCTTTAGGGAAAAAAAATGAAGAAAAAGGAAAAGGAAAAGGAAAAGGAAAAGGAAAAGGAAAAGGAAAAGGAAAAGGAAAAGGAAAAGGAAAAGGAAAAGGAAAAGGAAAAGGAAAAGGAAAAGGAAAAGGAAAAGGAAAAGGAAAAGGAAAAGGAAAAGGAAAAGGAAAAGGAAAAGGAAAAGGAAAAGGAAAAGGAAAAGGAAAAGGAAAAGGAAAAGGAAAAGGAAAAGGAAAAGGAAAAGGAAAAGGAAAAGGAAAAGGAAAAGGAAAAGGAAAAGGAAAAGGAAAAGGAAAAGGAAAAGGAAAAGGAAAAGGAAAAGGAAAAGGAAAAGGAAAAGGAAAAGGAAAAGGAAAAGGAAAAGGAAAAGGAAAAGGAAAAGGAAAAGAAAAAAAAAGAAAAAAGAAGAAGAGGAAAAAGGTACAATGCTTAACATTTATTTCAGCAGAGTGAAATGAATGCATTTAAGCATTCATTTAAAAATGCATAGCAGTGTTTCCTTCTAGGCTGCTATTTTTCTGTCCTTGGTAAAAGAAGCCCTGAAAGAGCCAATCTTAATTTCAGGGATGTGGGATTAATAAAATGCCTATGATCAGCAACCCATCTGAAAATTGCAAGGCATTTGCATTGGTGAATAGTTAGTTAAGAAGGAAAATAAAGGCAAAACACTTCTAAATAATGTTTTCTTAAAGATAATATTCTTTAGTATAGAGATAAATGTTTCTCCCAAGAAAAACAAAATATCTATATTTTGGTTTTAAGCCTCTGTTTAAAAATTTATCTGGCTTACAAATGTATACATGGAGTTTGTATTCTTGTGGAAAAAAAATATTTGCTGATATGACACAGATTTTATTTTTTCCTTCAAGATGCTGAATGAGGTGGCACCATGGCCATGTTCTACAGAGAGAAAAATGTTTGGAGTTTACAAAATATTTTTACCCCCCACTCCAATGTCTGTTGAAGCAGAGGGATGATGGATGTCTAACTACTGAGTTTATTTAGTCCAAATCTCTACATGGCTGTTTCATAGCTGGGTGATCCAGTCCTGCAGTCAGCATGGGATACAGACAAGGATTTTAGCAGATAGCTACATTTTATAAAGACCAAACTTGTCTTTCATTATTATTTAATAGGTATTATTATTACGTTTTAATGGCTGAAAGCCACACAATTTATATACAACTTTATTTAGACTTTACATTAGTAATCATTATAAATGATGCAACATCAAATATAAGAACAAGACTTGATACATTCTAAATATCCCAAGTGGTTATAAGTCAAGTCTGTTCTGGACAACATACATTTGTTTATTTATTTGGGCCTTGACACTACAAAACTATGTATGTGAACATCTCCAAAATAAATTCCACAATATAATCTTACCTTTTGTCTTTTTCATATGAATATTTTGACTTAATTTAGTATAAGAAACAGGGAAAAGAAAACAAGGGTCTGATAAGGTGAAAAACACTCTTGAAATAAAGCTGTACTTGATCATCAGGTATTCTGAAAATAAGAATCTTCTGATGAGGAAAGTATTGGTAAGCTACATGGATACACACTGGCTTATGGAGCATGATGAAGTAAGACCTGAGGAGTATTCTTTTTTATGACATTAAGACTTCAATAATAGAGATGAGCATTTGTAAACTATCACTTCAACACGCTGTTTCTACTGCAGCCTTAAAATTCCTATGATTCTAAGAATAGATAACAACACTTTGTCTTAAGGAGAACAGTCTCAGTGTGAGATATGAGCCATTCACACACTTCATTCAGCAAAAAGATTTACCCTCAGTTCAGGAAAAGCAAAATAAGGAGCACTTAAACAAACTGGCCATATACAAGTCATAGAATAATTCAACTTGGAAAAGATCTTTAAGATCCTAAAGTCTAACTGTTGACCCTGTACTGCCAAGTCCATTTTATGCCCAAGTGCCACATCTATTCAGTACTTCTGGGAGTGATGACTCCCCCACTTTCCAGGGCAGCCTGTTCCAATGTTTGGCAACCCTGTCAGCAAAGACATTTTCCTTATATCTAATCTAAACTTCCTCTGGTGCAACTTGAGGCTACTTCTTCTTGTTCTCTTGTTACTTGGGAAAAGAGACAAACATCCACCTCACTACAATCTCCACAAGAGTTGTGGGGATGGGCCCTGATAAGATGCACCCTTGAGTGCTGGGGGAGCAGTCTGATCTCATTACAAGGCCACATTGATCATCTTTGAAAACTGCTCTGATTAAGGAATTGAAAAGTCATGGTAACTGGAAAAGGTTCTTGAGAAATGAAGGAAGAAAAATATCACCCCTATCTTGTAGCAGAGCAAGAAGGTAGACACAGGGAACTACACTGCTTTTAGCCTCATCTTTATCCCTTGGGAAGTAACTAGTCCTGGAAAATATTTATAAATATATTCATAGCAAGAAAGTGGTTGAGAGTAGTCAGCATTGATTTATGAGTGGCAACTCATGCCTGTCTACCCTGACAGCCTTCTGCAGTGAAATGAAAAGGTCAGTGGGTGAAAGCCTAAAAGTGAGATTTTTATCTTTTCTTAGTGAGGCTTTTCACACTGTCTCTAACAATATCTTCATAGATAAAATTATTTTATATGAACTAGATGAATGGCCAGTACAGTGGACTGGAAATTGTCTGAACTGCTGGACTCAGAGGGTTTTGATCAGTGACACTGAATCCAGCTGGAGGCCGGTCACTAGTGGTGTACCTAGGGGTCAATACTGAGATCAATGCTCCTTAGCATCTCCATCAATGACAGAGCACATGAAGGTGATGGGACAGAGGGTACCCTTAGGGAGTTTGAAGATGACACTAAACTGGCAGGAGCAGCTGATACCCAAGATGACTGTGCTGCCACTTAGACCTCAGCAGGCTGGAGAAATGGGATGACAGGAATCTCATCAAGTTAAACAGAGAGAAATCACAAGTCCTGCACCTAGTCAGGAATAAACCCATGTTCTAGTAAAGGCTGAGTGGTCAACAATCTTTAAATAAGGGTTGCAGAAAAGGACCTGGGGATCTTAGTGGACACAGAATGAAACATGAGCCAGCCATGTTCCCTTGCAGAAGACGTAGAGGCCAGTGGCTTCCTCTACTCAGACTCTGTGAGGACACACTTAGAGTTCTGGGCCAATTCTGGGCAGTACAAAGGTCAGATGGAAAACTTTTTTCCTTTGAAGTGGTGATCAAGTAATTTTTTAAAATTGATGTATGTGAAAACTTTTCCTTTTTTTTTTTCAATTATTATAAACAGCTTTCTATATGGATGAAAATGTTTAGACCATGAAAACAAAATAAAATAGAGCAAAAAACCTTTTTTCCAAACAGTTCTTCGTAACTTCAGTATTTTCTTCAGATAATTCTTACCCTAGAATGATGTAAAAAAGAACATATTTTTTCTTCAAATATATTGGCTTTACATCAAAGAGTAAATACCTATATAGGTCTTTTTTTATTCTGCAAATGTCCTACGTATTTTTGAACAGAAAGAATCTCTTCACAAAGTACATTGTTTAAGCTTCTTGAGAATAAACTTCTGTTACTACTGCAGTAAACTATCAAAACTACTGGTGAGGCATTTTAAACTCTTTACTAAGCTATTGCTTTAAACTTCACTGTATAGAATAAAGCAAGGATGTTTTTTTCCTTTGAAGTACTCTAATGCCAAGGATACCATTGTATTGTTTCTTTTCCTAGTGAAGGAAACCTACTCGATGGCAGAAAGTAAGGAAATAGTCTCGTTCTATTTTTGATGAGTCTGACTGAAGGGAACCTGGAAGAGACTTTTGTCTTCAGCTATCCTATTCCTCTTCTCTCACTTCCTGATGTAACAAACAGCATGGTAGTGTCTCTGCTGGAAGGGTGTAATCAGGAATCACTTGCCTGTACTCCTTCTGAAAGGACCTAGCAATTTTCTAATAGTGAAACACATAAATTATACATGAAAGCAGGGCAAATCCCAAGCCATCTATTTTGTTCACCTCTAAGCCTACACAGGTGAGGTAAATTTCAATTAGCTGGCTGTAAACTGTAGCAGCTTTGTCTGTGATCCCTTGCACCTCCTCCAGGGAAAAGGGACCCTGCCATGCTTTGGTGAATGTACAGGGAGGCTGGTGAGTGGGCAGCTTGACAGCACATATTGCCTCTTGCAATATCACATAATACCTCTTGCACATCTGGGAACATATCTGAATCTATCAATGTATTTCTGAAAATGTACACCAGTGCTTTGTAGATGACCCTTTTTGATCCCCATAGAAAAAGCGGTGTAGGAGTGGAGGTAATCATTACAACTAAGAAAAGCACTTAGCTACAAATTTTGGGGTTTGTCCTTTCAGTTTTTTTCCTAAATAATTAGCAGACCTTCAGTTCATGTAAATTTAGCTTACATTTCAATGTAAAGTCAATTTACACCTAATAAAATACGGTTCCTAGATATGCCTCAGATACATCTATAATTTAAAAAGCATCTAAAATTAGTGACTGCTTAGTTACTGTTGTAAGTAGTAAAACTGGAGAACATATTAATAAACACATGAATTAAGGATTGTGAAAAATTGAAACAAAAGTTAAATTACTTCTGAGATGAAGCTGATAATTTTAAAAGGACAGTTATCTAGAGGCAGGATAGCTACTTACATTCTAGACTCCCTATATCAGCAAGTCTTGAACTGCTGAAATATTATTTGTTAAATCAAAGATGATTGTTAGGTTTAAGTTCATGTTTAGAAGGAAATTTGTGATTAGTTCATTATAGGTGAAAACAAGAGGATACATATATTTCCAGACACTCTCCATGCTTTCAAAAAAAAAAAAAAAAAAGTTATAGCTGACATCCACTTACTTTCCCACATTTTTTGCATGACACTTATGATACTGGGAAAACAATGCACTTCAGAATCATAGAATGAAACTCTGCTTAATACAGATGAGGTCTCCAGATATGAAGGGAAAATGAAAGCCTTACAATTTGTAGAATAAGCTTGTTACAGAAATATTCCTTCCCTCCAAAGTGGAAAATTGTCCACACAAACTAAAAGTAACACAATATAATTATTAATTTGCGTTCACTCATTTTTAGTTAGAAAAATTATGTCTTCAATATATCAATATGATTTCTTGAGTTCTTTTTTTTTTTTTAATCTAATTTATTGCTTTCATAAGGTGGTGGTTTTTCTTTTGTCCCTAATAGTAGAATTTTAATAATGTCGATAAATAGACTTCAACATTTCTGCCTAGAGTTTTCAAACTTGTTTATGGGTACTTAATACCTCTCTCAGAATATCTGTCTTTCTGGTTACTACTAGACATATTTTCAGTTTCATTTTTGCTATTTTTCAAGAAAACTACCATCTTCATGGATCTCAGGTACTGCTTATAACCATAATATCATCAATCCAATGCCCAAGGAAGAAATTGTTATATGCAGTAAATATTCTTTGTTTTCAGTAGACTCACAAACACTTCTCTCTGGATCAGTCTCCCATTCTGATGGACTAGGCTTTAACAACCCTCCATGCATCAGATGAAACATACCAAGAAAGCAGTGAATCCGAGCAAGAGAGAGAGAGAGAACACTGAGAGAAGGAAGTATTAGTCGGAGGTGTACACATATATACAAGATCATGGAATCATAGAGTGTCTGGGATTAGAAGGGACCTTGAAGATCATCTAATTCCAGCCTTCCTCCTGTGAGTAGGGACACCTTTCACTAGACCAGGTTGCTCAAAGCTCCATCCAAACTGACCTTAAACACTTCCAGGGATGGGGCATTCACAACTTCTTTGGGCAACATGTTCCAGTGCCTCAGCACCATCACAGTAAAGAATTTCTTATTAATATCTAATTTAAACCTAGTCTTTTTCAGGTTGAAGCCATTCCCCCTTGCCCTGTCACTCCATGTGTATAGTCCCTCTCCATCTTTCTTGTAGGATGACTTTAGGTACTGGCACCCTGAAGTCTTGTCTTTTTCAGGCTGACCAATCCCATTTCTCTCTGTCTTTTCTGAAAGAAAAGATGCTCCATCCCTCTAATTAACTTCATGGCCCTCCTCTGGACTCTCTCTGACAGGCCAATGTTCTTCCTTTGCTGGGGAACCCAGAACTGGATGCAGCACTATGGATGGGGTCTCATGAGAGTGGGGTACAGGGACAGACTTGCCTCCCCCAGTGCATCTCAGAACACATATTGTCTATCCCTTTTCCTTGGTTACAAGGAAAAATTCTATTTCTTTATATCCTTTTTCCCCTAATCTGCAAACAGCCTTGTGAGCAGCATGAAAAATCTTTGATGACAAGACTGCTAGAGATGCAAGATATGGCAGAGTGTGAAATATAGTTTGAGTTTTCCATAGAGGAACAGTTCAGCTGCAAGAAGTCAGACTCTGAGTCCTTTCCTTCCCCTTCCATTAGCATTTTCCAGTGCAATGTGATTATCTGTCAAAGCTCAGACAGAGAGCATCATACTCAGACAACCAGCTCTGGCTCAGACACCATTCCAGCCAGGCCTCTGACTCATACATTTCCAGCACTGTGCTCTGGCTTTACTCTCTCTCACCATCACTCTGTATGTCATATAAGTAGCTGTCTGGATGTGCAACTGACCAATAATTTCTTTGCTTAACCTGAGGATATCATGTAATGGAAGAAACCTGACTTGTAAGACCTTATGCTTGGCTCAATTCTTAAGCTGGAGTCTAATTTTGCCATATAATTCTCCTATTCTCTCCATGCATGGCCCTTCAGTCATAATACAAATGGATTTTAATATATCCAGCAATTAGCAGTGGAAAAATGTCATGCAAAAGAGGCAATGGTCTACACGATTCTGATTGCTAAACATCTATTTCAACCCAACGTTGCTTCAATTAAAAATTCTTTTAAGGTATTTTCTTTTCATTTTATATTAACAGGTAGAAAAATTATAGTTGAGTCTATAAACACCTTGTATTTGCTGAGCACTATTGCTCTATACAGGAATAGTCTGCAAAAGGATTAGTGTGCCTGAGCCAGTTCATACTGGAAGCCATGAAAACCATACACATATTTTTCCATTTCACATATTTTCCTCTGGAAATCAAATATTGGAAATAACCTGTTGTAGGCTTATGCGACAGAAAACTGCAAAATGTCATTGTTATTCTCTGTTCAATGTTGGCAGAACTTTGTGGACATGAATAACCTATGTTTTCACATATTATCATTAGAGAAAAGAGCAACACACCATGGCATATGAAAATCATACAAATTATCACTTCCCAGAGAGGAGACACTTCCAGCATCAGACTAGGACTTTTTTTTCTTTCAAGTGACACTGTCTCTAATTTTCCAGATATGACCCTTAGATAACGGAAAACAATGTAATAAATTTCCCTGTATTGTTGCAGGCTATAAAATATTTCTGGAAGACTATAAAAGATGTTTCCCTTCTGGCTTTCAGCACTGTGCAGCAGGGCTGTTCACAGAACTGATGCACTGAGATTTAAGAATTGGAAGGAGCCAATACATTCTCAGCAATCATTTAAGGCCATTCAAAGACCAATAACAGGGAAAAAAAAAAGAAAAGAACTTTAATACAAAATTTGTTAAAATGCATTTTGCCTTTATGATTTATGCTTTGTTTTTTTAAACTGTGATCGTACCTAATGTCTGGCCTTTTGAATTCCTTTCAGTAAGTCGTACATTTCTCATTGCTGTTTTTTTGAGTTACTCGTTTCTTTGAAAGCCTAAATGCCCTACTAGGCTTTCCTACACATTTTATTGTGGGGAAGAAAAACATGTGGATCTCTGCCAATCCTGTTTATTTGCAATAGCATAGAGGCTGTCCATTGTAATTTCAAGTGTTGATCTTACCTTTTTTTTTTTTTTTTTGCTTGTTCTGATGAGAATTGGATAGTTAATACTAAATTTTATCATCTGTGTGCATAACACCTACTACACATGGAGATAAATTGAGCATTCATGCCTTTTTTGAAAGGATTTTTGTAAAAATGTAAGTCGTGAATTTATGAAACATAACATTAGATTCAGTTTGAAAATCAAGCAAACAAAATCCCTGCAGCTTTCTGAAAAATTAGATGGCTGGATGAAAAAGTTGTGCTGGTTTAAATAACACAGGTAATTTATAAACCATGTGGGATGCCATATGAAGATAGCTAAATATATTTAACTCTTTAAATTTGTAGTACATCTTTGCAGCTGCTGAGCGATCTGATCTCAGAAAGTCCTGCATATATGCCCTGCATATCGTCACATCCATGTATGTCATTTGCATAAAATTCTATGTGAGAGTGGTCAAATAATGGAACAAGTTGCTCAGAGAGGTTTCACAATCTTCAAATTTCAGTTGGAGCTGAGTTAAACTTGAGCAACCTGATCTGACTTTGGGGAAATAGCTCCTGTCTTTCAGAGGTTCTTGCCAACCAAAATGGTTTTGTGATTATAAATCAGTAATAAAACTACTATGGTTGCTAAAAGTGGTTAGCTAGCACAGTTATTGCTAAGAGGAGAAACAGCTGATACAACGAGGAGTTTTTGGAAGCTCCTGGATATACTTACCTGGTATACAAATCTTCTTCCTCTTAATGTAGTCAGATCACACAGCAGAATATCTTTTCCTCACAACATTTTATGTTCGGTTTTTTTAATCCCCAGAAAAATTTATCTCAAGAAGCATTATCTTTTGATCTTCTTATAGGGGTGAAAGAACTCATAGGGTATGTTTTGTTTTGTTTTGTTTGTTTCCTAAATGTAGAACATTCTTCCACTCTTTGTTTAAGGGTTATGTAATATAAGAAATGGAAAAAAAAAAAACAAAAACAACAAACCACCCAACCAAACTCCAACACAGGAGCAAAGAGACTGAGGCATAATGAAAAACAAACCAGCACCAGAAGATGAGCTTTACAGAAGATTTATGAAGACACAAATTGTACCCATTAACTCTCTGGTTTCAGAACACTTAATTTGAGGGAACCTACCTTATCAAAGTAAATTAATCTAAATAATTTATTTGTAAATTGCAAACCATGTTTCTGCAAGGATCACTTGTCCTCTGAATTGGTTTAATAACAATTTCTCTATTAGGACAAAAGCTAGTATAGTACCTCTGGATAAGCCATTTGTGTGACCAATATTCAAATGCTATGCACAAGTTTCAGATCCAATTTTTCTTGGAGAGCAATAATATACTGAATAAAGTTTAAAAAAAAAGGAAGTCACCAGAATAATTTAAAATAATTATTTATGTAAAAAAGTTAAAAGAATTTCATCCATTCACTTTAACAATATTAATATTATCAGGTGTTTTGCTTCTAGTATATAGTGATGCAGAAAACAAAAGCTTGATAAAGAAAAACCCAAAACCTCCACAACTTTTCTTCATTTTACTTTTCATTAAACAAAAAAGGCAAAACCTTAGAATTTGTTCTTCCACAAATTTAGACTAGAAGTAATATATAGTAAGATAGATGTGTTTATTGACCACTACCACGACTTACTGAATTTCCATTGACTGTTTCTAAAAATAATTGGTTGGGGTTTTTTTTTAAATATATACCATAAAATATAGTTCCAAAAGAAGATAGACCAAGAAAATTTTATATTAGATGAAATAATATAGCTATATTATAGCTATATTATTATATATATAGCTATATATATTATAGATGAAATAATAATGGTAAACATTGATGCAATGTTTGCACACTTTTAAGCAAAAAAACTCTCAGTGCCTGGCTTGATTAATCAGAAAGATGAATATAAAATGTGCAACTTCTTAATAATATATCACTCCTGAGTTTTCATATAACTGTTCAATTCTGACAGGTTGTAACCCTCATGAAGGAGGTGAAGAAGAAGGTAAATAGAAGAAATATATTTTTAAATTCTCTTATAGCTCATAAATAATTTTTACTTTTTAAAATTAAAACAATTATTTCCAGAACCAATCATGACTTCAAAACACAATTCAAGAAACAGTCTTATAGGATCGGGAACTCTTTTGGCACATTTTAATGCAACGATTTAAGACTATAAACATGTTTAAACATGTTTTGACAATGTTTTAAAGCTATGAATGTTCACATACAGGTCTGAAAGGAAAGCTAGAAATAAAGCCTATCCTTAATTTGAGGGAGTTGATAATTACAAATTAATTGTTCTCACAGCTCAGAATTTACTGTTACAAAATCCACAAATTTATGTTGTTTATTACGCAGCTTCCTTTATTTAGGCAAGGTTTGACCCCTACTTGCTTGAGGCACACTAGGTGAGATTGAATTTGCAGACCCGGTGAATTGAATGAGCACAAAATGAATGGGAGAAATACACCAGTTGTGTCAATTTCCCATGTTAGAGTATGGATTTATGTACTGCAATCAACCACTTTAGTGTGTAATTAGAAAATATTTTGTTCATATGTTTGAACTTACAGAGCATTCCAGAGTTTCCTGGCAAACAGGAATTAAAAGGTTTAAAAACATGCTTTAAGATAAGCAGTATACCTTCAGCCTAGTGAGGCCAGGAGTAGCAAACAACTCATGCAAGAAATGACAGGCATGAAAAAAATGAAAGATACTTAATAAAGATTTAGGAGGCAAAAAACTCTCTCTGTAAGTTAACTTTCTTAGTATCCAACAGTATTTTTACAGTACTAAAAGGCATGAAAATTTGTACAAAATATAGATAACATCGAAGCTAAAATAAGGGGCCATCCTTGAAATAACAACTATTCAGGTTATGATAAATACATAAATAATGTATTTAATTTATTTCATTACTCTACTGATTGAAGTCTTTTGTTTTAAGATTGGCATGGAATTTCATAGAGTCATACTCTACAAAATTGCCTCAGAGATTAAAAACCAAAGAGATGATCTTCTCGGGAAAAGAACAATTATTTTCTAAAAAAACACATTTATGTATGAAATTGGCAAACCACACTGACCATCTAAGAGTTTTGAAATTCCTTAAGGAAGTTTGAAGATGATACCTGATTGGAGGAGTGGTTGATAAGGCAGAGGGTTGTGTTGCCAACCAAAGGGACCTCAACCGATTGAAGGAATGGGCTGACAGAAGTGACGTGAATTTCACCCAGAAGAAATGTCAAGTTCTGCACCCGGGGAAGAACAGCTCTATGCACCAATACATATTGGGGCTATACAGCTGCAAAGGAGCTTGTCAGAAAAGGACGTGGGGGTCCTGGTGGACATCAGGTTGAACATGAGCCAGCAGAGTGACTTTGTGGTAAAAGCACCAAATGGTATCCTAGGCTGTATTAGACAAAGTATTGACAGCAGATCAAGGGAGGTGACATTCCGCTTTATTCAGCACTGGTGAGGCCATACCTGGAGTGCTGGGTCCTGTTCTGGGCTCCTCAGTACAAGGAGACATGAACAAACTTGAGAAACTCCAACAGAAGTTCACAACGATAACTAAGAGAATGAAGCAACTCTCCATTGAGGGGGGCTGAGAGAGTTATATTGAGAGAAAGCTTATACACATCTCAGCAATGTGTATAAATGCCTGGAGGGAGGGTGCAAAGAGGACAGATCCAGGCTCTTTTCAGTGGTGGCTTGTGACAGAAAAAGAGGCCCAAACTGACAAAAGAGGGAGTCCATCTGAAAATCAAGGAACACTTTTTTATTACTTTAACGGTGACTGAGCAATGGTACAAGCTGTTGAGGAAAGTTGTGGAACCCCTCTTCTTGGAGATATTCAAGCCCAATCTGGACACAGTCCTGGGCAACCTAGGTGACAAAGTATAAGCAGCGGGTGTTGGAGCAAATGACACCCAGAGGGCCCTTCCAACTTCAATCATTCTATGATTCTGTAAAATATTGTCCTTTAGAAATTTAGGTATTTTTCTATTTTCATAAAATTTGCAGCAAATCTACCCAATTTGGTAACACAAAAAAATGTTCTGGCAAGCTTATGTTGTGGCAAGCATTGTTCAGAGTGCGAAGACCTTCCTGAAGAAATGTCTTGAAAAAGACAACTTGGGGGCACGGGCACGTCTGTGCTCACGCCAGGAGATTTCAGCTCTTTTATGATCTGGGCGATGCAGAAGGAGAGGCGGGGGCTTTGTGTGGTGCTCCAAGGAGAGCTTTATTGAACTTCTTCCCCAAAGGGATCCAGGGACAAAGAGCCACTCAGGCAGGGAAAGCAAGGGTTTATGTATGGATTTTGAGGGGTGGGGCAGAACACCAGGGCCAATGGGATGAGGGCACAGAGGTGAAGCGAGGGGGAAGGGCCAATGGGATACATTGAATCTGCATGTCACAGCAATGCATGCTGGGAGAAGCCTTTTTTCTCACCCTAACAACAGAGGCTGTCACCTGAGGGGCTCTTCCTCCAGGGGAGTGTTGTGGGTTCTTTCCCTATTGGCCTCTGCAGGCTTAGAGTAAAGAAGATTAAATTTAAAAGTTATGCTTATCTGTAGAGTCACTCGTCTGCTTTTTTTGAAAATTTATCACCCAAACTTTGTGCTGTAAATTCATTACAACATTAAAGAATTCAGAAGGAAGAAAATCCAAAACCCATGTCGCATTGATTGTTTGCATATTCCAGCTTCTTTAGAAGCAGGTCTGTGCTTTCTAGTATGAAACCCAAAATATTTTGCTGGCACCAGTGATCTGTTTGTCATGGAAAGCAATTCAAAGATGGTCAGCACTGATTTCATTCATACTTGCAGTCCTTGAAAAGATTTTCATTCATCTCAAGCTGCCTTTCCCATGTTCAATGCAGAAAGAAGTAGTCTTAATTATGGATCTGGAATTGAGGACCTGCATGCTGTTTTGAATACAGCAAATGTGATAGATTAGTTGAATGAGATTCCTTACAATGGGATCATCAATATCTGGATAGCTGATTTTCATTCTCTGTGCTCAGGACTTGAATCTTGCTGTATTTATTTTGAACTTCCATTTGTCTGCGTTTGGCATATTCTTAAGGAAAAAACCATTGGACTTTTAGGGTAACAGAAAAGTTTGCATAGATAAAAAGTGAGAGTTCTTCTGCCAGAGAAAAAGACTTCAGGTATGTGTCCTCATTAAAGTTCTGCAGTCTGTCTCAGCATTTTGAAAGTCCAGGTTGTTGAAACCCAAACAGTCACAGGTGCTGAGATGTTGAGCCCTTGCTTGCTTTAGTGACCAAATGAAACAGAATGGCTTAGCAACCAGTGCAGTAAATTCTTTTGTAAATTGTGCTATTATCTGCTTTAGCTGCTAGATAAAGCACCTTATATGGTCAGAGATATGTTCAGGCCTAAAAAATAAGACAGAAAGCCAAAAGAAGTAATTATTAACTCATTTGAACATTCTCTTCACAAAGATTGAATTTAAACTTTTAAGGAAATATGCCACTTCAGGCCTTATCTGTTATCTGGCCTTATCCTCTGATTTTGAGGAGTGCAATATAATAATTCAGTTTGTTACTGTATCTTCCTAACTGTACTATGGTCATTTAATGAATTATGCAAATGCTTTTTGTGTTATATAAATTGGGTTTTATAGAGTTTCTCTTGGGGAAGATAATTGGCGAATACAATTTAGGTGCCATTTGTGTTTATTAAGAATAATGAAAAGGGAACAAGTTATCTCAGCAGTCAATTACCTTTCTTCAGCTTTTATACCGTAATTCTAATAATTGAGTCTCAAAGCTTATAAACAAAAGAAAAAATATATTGAGAATTTTCCAAATTTTTTCTTGCCTAAACTTGTACACATTTTCAGAAGTAAAGATGTGAAAAAAAATTTGCTTTATCTCCCTCTCTCTCTCTCTCTCTCTGTCTCTCTCTCTCTCTCTATATATATATATACACCTGCAAGTGTATATAAATACATCCAAATATTAAACATATTAAACACTCTGGCTCATAGTAACATAACATATTCTAAGAAAAAAAATATAAAAAATTTGGAGATAACTTTACTCTGGAAGGGTCTGCATTGACAAATAGAAAAAAAAACTGTTAAAGTACATGGGGCTACAAGATTATATATTTTAATTTTATGGCTAAGACATTTCAGAGAGTATACACAGAAACAAATAAGAAACCCAACTATCAAAATAACATTGACTCTGTACTCAGTGTCTCTTTTTATAATAATAACAAAGCAGTATGACTATTAAAATATTTAAAAATATAATATAAT
>VXAX01005468.1:0-57080 GCA_013399835.1 Leptocoma aspasia
ACAGCCGAAAAAAACCTCGCACACACTGGAAAAGGAGCAGTAAAAACACAGGATCTACACTGGCACAGCTCAGCATAACTGGCTGTTCCCACCTTCCTCCAGCAGGCAGCAGCAGTATTTAGAAACTCTGATTTATTAATAAATGAAACAATTAAAAATAATTAGAAATAAAACGTTTGAAGACTTCAGCTTTAGCCTGAATCACCCAGCATTGCAGAGCCTGGGGTGCTTTGAAGGGTTGGGATTACCCAGCTCCTTTTGCCCCTCTCATCCCCTTGCTGTCCCTCACAGGTGATGGACACTGTCACTCACTGTCCCTCACTGTCACTCCAGCACAAACACAGGCACAGCAATGGCAGAGTGTGAACTGAACTGTCCTCCTCACCCTTCAGAGAAGTGCCTTTTTCAGTCAGAAAATATTCTTATTTTTAGCTCTCTCCCTCGCTCATAATGATTTTGTGAACCATTCTCTCTGCAATCTCCCTCCCGTTTAAGGATTTAGGCAGCAGAACAGAGACAGCAGTACATAAGTAGCTTCAAAGTCGCTAGGTTTCTGCAAATCTAATGGTTATGTTCAAAGGAAACAGATCTCCACTTGCTTTCTTTAAATCATCACAGTTCTTCAGGTTGTAGGGTTCCAAAGGTCAGAACAGGGGGAGAACTGTCTACAGAAAAAGCCAAAAAAGGGCCAAAAAGACCACAGAAGGCAATTGCATGCCATACACATGTACAGCCTGTAAGAACAGAGCTGAATTAAGATACACTCTTCTTTTCTAGGCTGCTTTGATAAGTGCTGTAAAATTGAACACACCTCATCATCAGATAAATACAATTAATGTGTTTTAGATGCCTGCTCCTGTCTTTTCTTTCTCAGCACTAAGCTGAGCAAGTCAGACCAGCAGCCAGACAGGCACCAAGAGTTAACTGAGCTGAAAGTGTCACTAAAACCTCTTTAAACTCTGTTTTAACTCACACCAGCAATCTCAGGGATTTATTTATAGTCCATCAGCTGTACTCCAAGTCAGATTGGCTGTGGCCTGTTTGTTTCAGGTCTGAGGAGCCAAAGTCCTAAATCACAAAGAAAATTGTGCTTTATGATGTGTCACTTGGATGTCTGCAATCAGCAAAGCACAGCACAGAAACCCAACACACTCAGATTGACCCACAGAAAGATTCAGAAGGAATATGGGAATTGATGAACATGGGTAGTAATGGGTATGTAAAATGGGCAAGTAAAACCACACACCCACAAAGAAAAAGATTTCAGAAGACTGAAGGGTTAAGGCAATGTAATGGAAAATAAAGATGTTGGTATTGGACTGCACATCACTTAATACATTTTTCTTTTTAACAGTCTGAATACTGCAAGCCCAAACAGACACTGAATTGATTTACATTTTATTAGATTCTGGTTTCCTGCATTTAAAAATAAGAGATGTTTGGATTCAATTATTTCTTTAAAGTATGCACACACCCACTCAATAGATTCCACATTTGCATTGACAGAAAGAGAATTACTTATCTGCTTTCCTGAAAAAAATACTGCTTAAAATTGATAAGCAATAAAAAGAGGAGCAGGAAACCCACAAATATTAACATTCCAAAGTGGACCCAGAGCACTCCTGCGTGCCCAGCCCATGCCACACAAATATTTTAATTGCACTTTGGGGAGCTTTCTCTGAGCTCCCCAGCAGTGAGGGAAGGGGCCTCTGTCACCTGTTCTTCCATCTCTGCCCCCCATGGCCACCAAATGCCCACGTGGAGACCTGGCCAGACCATGGCCATTGCTGTACCCTTGCTCCTGTGAGGCACCATGAAGGGCAGGAAAAGTCACCTCTGCCATCTGGGTTTCTCAGTGACCTCTCAATAGAAACATGCAGAGATTTTTACATTCTTTCATGCATTATTCAGAGATCTCGACTTTTTCTTGTACTCACAGAGACCATTCAGGCTCTACCTACACAGTTTGATTGAAACAATCAAACTCCACTCTCCTGTAGAGGTTTTTTTCTTCCCTTCTCATCTACATAAGAGAAAGTTCTGGGCCAGTCAAGATGATCAAATGTTTTCTTTAATGCCAGAAGGAATCTTTACACCTTTTAGTTGCTGAAAAATGCAGATCCTCTTAATTAGGCTGTATAACTCCAGCAGGTTGATCATGAGTGCTTATGCCCACTTTATGAGGCAACTAAACCAGAGCAGGGACACCAGCTCCTGACCAATATGTGTTATTCATAGGATAAGCATTTGTGATGCTTATTTAAGTGGAATATATTCATGCATGTGTGTCCACAGCAGCTTGTAAGACTTCATGCATGAAGAAATGCTGCTCTCCATGGGCTGCAGCACACAGTGCCTGTTTATTTAATACTGGAAATGGGTAAGTTTGAAACAGAATGGAACAAAAAGCAGAAGGGAGGGATGTCAATAGCCAAGCTACCCAGTAGGAATGTTAAAGCTGAATTTTAATATAGCTGATGAATTAGTCGTGCTTCCAAACTGTGTGAAATCCTATTAGCCTCTGGAAGAAAGGTTAGTTTGTTATCCTCACTCCCAATACATATGGAGGAGACTGTGAAACAGATATTCAGGCTGTTGATTCTTTTTAACCAGAAGAAAGGCTTGCTCTTGCATTCATGAGGGTATTACGCCAAGGATAAACGTGCTGTGCAGTTTGGGGGAACAAAGAGCACAGCCATCCAAACCAATATATAAAACATTTCCATTTCTCCAGTCAGAAAACCATAAAATGAGGAATTCTGGGTGACAGATTGACTTTGAAAGGAGAGATTGCCAGCACAAATAGCCCCAGAACAGGTAGCACTTAGGAATTCAGAAAACTGAATCCTAATCAGCATCCCCTCACCACTCTTGAGAGGAAACTGTAGTTTTGGATGACAGAAGAACAGCAGAGACTTTGGAAGCAGCACAACTACATAGCCAAGGTCAAGCAAGACTAATTGAAATGGGAGTCTTGAAAGTAAGGACACAGGGAGCCTGTAAAGGTGAGGCTGGAATATCCATTAATAGGATTTTCAACACCAAAAACCCCCTAAAATCTGTAGCTGCTGCTGGTCCTGTTGTGCACAGTTTCATAGAAGGGAAAGGCTGCTGTTCAGCTTCCTGCAGTTCTCTCTTGAATGAGGCACTGACAGTGACGAGGAGATTTTGGGAAATAGATCCTCAGCCTGCTTACAACACAAACACAACACACTGTGCCAGGATGGAGTGGTTTGGGACAAAACTGATGTATCATGCATTTCCATTTCCAGGGGTAAAGCCACTGTCTTTCAACCCACCCCTTCTTCCTAACTGCTGCCTAGCACGCAGCCATGGAAGGACAGGGCAGCATCCCAGCACAAATAAAGGTCTGGGAAGATGGAGATTACACAAAATAGCTGTATTTGTTCCTACATCCTCTGTGATAGGGTGTAAAGAGACATGAGAGAAAATTCTGTCCTCGGTAGTCACCCAGAGTCACAAAGGAAATGACATTAAATATGATTTAGTTTCCCTGTAACACATGGATCTGTTTTACTCACTGAGGCAGCCTCTCTGAGAAATGGAGTTATTTGAGGCTGTCCCACGTCCTGCTGACATCAGTAACTTCCTTCCTAAATAAGTGCTGGGGAGAAATGAGTGTCAGACTTGCTGTTTTTATCAGTGCATCGGGAGAGTTCGGGGACATTCCAGTTCAAGTCAGGTGCCAGCACTCCTTTGAAGGAGCAAATTTTGCACTGGCTGTGTCTCTGCTGGCACAGCAGCACACTGACACACTTCCTAAGGGACACCCTCATCCTCCTTGGCACTTGTGGTAGACAGAATATGTTGATTAGGACTGAATAAGTCACAAAAAACCCACAAATCTCACTCAAAAAGACACAGCGGCCTTGTTTGGCCTACATAAACTTGTTTTCAAGAGTGGGCAGTAAAAAATAAAAAATAAAAAAAACAACAACAACAAAACATAATAAGAAAGTAATGGGATAAATGCTTTCCCTCCATCTTATTTGGCACTTTAGGAAATGTTTTTGGACTCCTCTGTGCCATGCTGGGTTTCCCAGCCCAGGGCAGACACAGGCACAGGGGTGTGGGCCCAGACCTTTGGGATGTGAGGGGACACAGGGACAGGGTTTGTCCCTCTGCTTTGTACATCTGTAAAACCCCACACACGTCCCCATCGAGGGACATGGTGAGGAGCTGATGTTTTTACTTCCTGCTATCAACCTTCAAGGAAAAAAGACACCAGTGTGAAGTATTCAGCCTCGAAGTAACTCTTCCTAATACATCTACAAACCTGGTGAGGGACAAACTGTCCCATCCTCCAGCAGTATAAATTCATTTACAGCCTATGGATACAAGTCAGCCAAATTCTTGAATTACATGGGAAGATGCAACTGGTCTGGGTCTAATTAACACTGGCTTTCCATTTCATCTCACTCAAAGCATCAGTGCTGTTGCTCAATTCCTTAAATATTCTGTAAAGGCTCCCAGAGGCATTTTGACTCGTTAAATTTCAATGTTTGCCAGAATCTTTATCACACTGTTAATTCTGGAGATTAATTGGAATTAAAAATGGTGGCCTTTAAAAATTAAATTGTAACAGATGCTACATGAAATCTAAAGGAAAGTAACAATTGTTATCAAGCTGTTCTTCCAGGGAGGTAAATTTTCTTCTTTAATCATAATTCTGAACCTGTTCTTTGTGTTTTAGGAGATATCCTGAATTTACAGTGAATGCATATCCCCTCCCTATCAGAAGAGTTTTGTTTTCACCCTAATTTCTGTTAATCTTTGAATAAAGCTATTATTTTTTTTCCTAATTAACAGGTCTTTACAACTCAGCTGACAGTGAACAGAATAATGGAAAATTCAGCTTTATGTCCTGAGCTAAACCATATTAGGGTAGAAATTAACAGTGTTAAGCAGGCTGGGAGATAAAAATACTTTGTATAGCACTTGTAGAGAGGCTGTTGAAATGGATGTCCCAAAGCCTTTCACATGAAAATACCTTTTTTTGCCTTTTTTTGAAATGTATTTCATCCCTTCCACATCTGCAGGACCAGTGACAGGTTCTAGCTTAGTGTGCAGCAACATTAATGGAATAATTGATGCAGGAATAGTGAAATAGATGATGTGTAAAATGGCAGGCTGCATAATTGTCTGGAGTGAGTTCAAGTATTTCTGCAGTGAAAAATTGTCCTGTTTTACACTCCAATCACGTCTTCTTGCTGCTGCATGGCAAGCAAATTTCATTTGGAGATGATCCCAAGACGCAGTTGATTTACTGGCAGGATTCCAGAAGGCAGGAGGTTAAAACCTTCCTACCCCAACTAAACAGCACCTGGGAGAGGCATTACAGGGTTCACACAGGTTTGGGGAGTAACCACTCAAATTACAGCACAGTAATAAACACAGAGCACATCAGGGTGGATCTGTGCCACTGAGCACTGGCAGAAGAGCACCTGATTAGAGAAACAAAAATATGACTTTTTAATATTTGACCTTTCATTTTGCAGTATAAAATATTATGTGATGGAAGAAGGGGGAATGGAAAGAATATGAGTTTTTAAAATTATGATGCAATTAATTTCTGCTCCTGTGAAACATGCAAGAACCATTACATTTGCATGGCATTTCTCATCAAATCAGTTGTAGAATACTGAAGCAATTAGAAACTAATTGCTACGAGATTCCCCCAAGAGATATATGATGGACACAGGAGGTGGCCAGAGACTTAAAAAGAGAAGTGTATCTGTTTCTTTGCCAGTCTCTAGGAAACAGCATTTTCCACTTCTGGAATGGTGCAGAGGTGGCTGCAGGAGCTTCAGATCAGCCTGCTGCAGATGGCTGCACACACTGCCATTCCCTTTGTGCACTCTCTGGGATAACTGGGCATTGCTTTGCTGGTTTGAACCACAGAAATTTTAACTCATCCATCCGCTGCTGCACCAATTCAGCAGCTCTTCACCTATCTCCAGCTCTTCCCCAGCCCTCACCCCTGGAGGCTGTGTCATTTCCATGATAAATGGATCCTTTCTGCTGGTGTGAAGGACACCAGCCTGGCAACTGCCATGCAGTGCTTCCCTGTCCTGCCACAGGAATGGGCTGAGCTGGTCATCCCCCTTGGCACTCTGGTGTGAGGCAGGAATGAACACAGGGAGCACCTCACAGTGGTCTTCACCTTTCCAGGAGTGGGTATTGTAGATTCTTTCCTCTCCTGACCCTTCCTGGTGGGCCTCACCTCTGCGCAAAAGAGTTTCTTGTTCTTTGGCAGGTTTTGAGTTAGCTTCTGATCTAAATTATGTGCCCACCAGCCCTGGGTCAAAGCATTCTGAGTCCTCTTTGTGACTGTGATCAGTAACTGCAACTACAGTTAAACAAAAGGATGTTAAATAACCCTTTGTTAGGTTCAGCAAAGCTGACACATTAATAATACCCATTAAAAGATGCAGGTGTTTTGTTTGGTGGGCTTGTCATTGTGAGGTTTTTTGTTTCAGGGTTTAATTTTGTTGTGGATGCCAAGAAAGAAACAAGGTTTGTTGTCTGCTCACGATGGGAATGCTGCTCATACATAAACAGATATGTAGACATGGCACAGAGACTGAGGATCCAGTCATGAACAGGAATGTGAATAGAAGGGCCAAAGCCACACTGACACATGAGCCTCTTGGTGCAAACCCACTGGAGAATTTCACAGAGCATCAGTCAGGTTTTGCTCCCTGATTATACTGACAGCACTTCTGCAACTTTGTATTTTTAGTTTTTCCCCCTCAAATGTTTTACGGCCTCCCTTTGCTGCCTTCCCCTTTCATCTCAGACCCAGATCATTTCTGACAGGTAATCCAGCAATATCAGCCTCCCCTCAGTGGTGTGCTTTCAATTTGCTCCAGCACTACCATAAACATCCAGCACAGACTGGGCTGAGGCCAGGGCTGAGCTTTTTTAAGAAATGCTGAATGTCTGCAATTCCAGTTGGGCTGAAGAACTGCACAAACATGGCATTTCTGAAGCCTGGGATAGCAGGGATAAGTGGAGAGAGGTAATTGTAACAAAACCAGTGCTGTGCTTTCCTTGGTGTCTCTGAAGAAATCTTGTTCACAATATATATTTCCATCCGTAATATGGTGCTGGAGTTCACTAAAATGTCACTGTGCTAAAACAACTTTCTCTTATTTCCCCCTGTGTGCCCAGGCAGTGAAACATCTGTAACCAAATAAGGCAACACATGAGCATCCTTAAAAAAGAATTAGGAAATCATGTCCTGACAATTAACATGCTGGTGCAGTCAGTTCCTGGAAAATCAGCTCAGCCATGATACTTGCACACTACAAGAGTTTAACAAGCATTTTACTTTTGCTGTCTTGAACTCAAACATGACTAAGTAATTTTAAAAACCTGACACTCTTCTCCCTTTGTAGTCCAGGCTAAATATTTTGTTTCTTTCCCTCAGAGAATACATATTCTACACTATTGTCTTGTTTTAGTTCCAAGGCAGCCTTCTTAGACGAAAGAAAAATACTAGCTGCCTAGAAAATCAGCCTTGAATAATGAATGGTACATTCTCCTCGCAACTCCTTTTCACTTCTTTGTAACACCAAGGCAAGTATTAAATTCACTTATCCAAGCTGATTTATATTTCAGTTTTTACTGAGAACTCTGTTGTCCCTTTCCCCTGGTTATCTGATCTGGTCCCATAGATGCACCCATTGTCTCCGGATGTGTTTGATTAAGTCACAGTTTTACTCAGCTGGGTCTGACCATGGAAATCCCAGCTTGGGCACCCACAACATGTCTGAGGTGGGGCTCTTGCCAAGAGCAGGAGCCCCTGGGAGAGCAGGGGGAAGCTCTCCAGGTCATTGTGTGCAAACCAAACTCTCCTGGTTACTCAGTGAGATGCTGCTTTGCACCCAGATCTCCTTCACTGGGAGCAAACCCAGACTGTATAAATAAATATACATTTATTTAAGGACCATCAGGTGGTCAAAGAACTAAGCATTATATCACAATAACATACTGACTCATAACAAAAGAGTGCTATTCTGGCTACTGCATATGAGATTTAGGCCAGTGAGTGGCAGAAAAAGTTTCCAGTCTTTTCCAGAACAGATTTTTTCTTCTCTTCAGGATGCAAATGGAAATCTGGGAAGTCTTATCTTATGGCCTGAGCCTTTGTCTTTGTAATCCCATTTAAAGTGCCCATTTAATCCCATTTTAACTCACCTATATTGAATTAGAAATAAAGCATCACTTTTGTAAGCTCTGCCACTGTGCTTCAGTCATCCACTCCAATTCTGCATTAAAGGGACATCTCTGAAGAGCCCTGGAATGCTTTTACTCAGTCCTTTGCAGCTCCTCTAATGCTGATGAGGGATGTCCCAGAATCTGGGGGGATTTTGGGGAATTTTGGGGAATTTTGGGCTTTCCCTGGTGAGCACCACACCCAGAGAGAAAGTCTGAGCCCTGGACATGAGATCAATGCTTGAGAGCTGCTCCTGGAGCTGTGTGTGGGGCAGAATTTGAACAATGTGACACAGGTACTTTGAAACCAACAATGGGGTACAAACAGCAGCTGTGTCCCATCTTGTAGTGCCTTGGGTACATGTGAAAAATAATGCCATTCAATGTTAAATTTCCTTGTACTAGATTTAATTTTTAATGTGCTGAAGATAGATTGGTTTTGTTTTGGGTTTTTTTTTTTTTAGCAGATAGCATCACAGCAACACACAAGAAAAGGCATCCCATTTGAATTGTATATATATTTATCACGTTGTAATTTCCCACTCACAGTTACAGCCCCTAATAAGATGATGTTTCTCTCTTGTTTGTGTACACAGCCCAGCCTCCTGTTTGGGGGTTAATGAATGATAGCAAGTGAAAGCATGAAAATAAAATTAGCAATGCCCAGAGCAACCCACTTTATCAAACTCACCAGTTTATAGGATTAGCAATGGATTCTGTGCAAATCTCTGCTATGGGTATTATGGGCAAGATTTATGCCAATTAGCAGTAACAGTGCAGATAATTTGCTAAGAGCACTGACAAGAGTTAAAAACTCCCTCTACTTTCAAACTATGCTGTTGGGACATCCATTTCAAGCATTCAACCCCACTTACAAGATTATTTTTACTCATCTCCCAAGTGCTATTTGATTTCTTACATGTATTCACAGCATTGTTTCCTGAGACAGTGAAGGAGGCTGAATTGTTCCTTTCCTAAGATAAATCTTGTACTCTCAAACTTCTTTGGATTCAGGTCAGGCTGCCCTCAGCAGAACCCCACATGTGTGATGTTCTGCACTCCTCTGTAGCAGATGTGATTCTGACCACACAGAGGAAATTCCCTGCTGAATTCAAGAGGGATCAGCCCCAAACCCCCATGGCAATCAAGGACCTGAGGGAAAGAATTCCAGAAATGTGTTGGTAGGTGCCACTTGAGCAGCAGCAGAGCTCAGCCTGTCTCCAGCAGAGGAACATTGCTGATGGAACACAGCTCCTAAAACCTGCAGTTCTCCTGTGGGCATCAGGACAGCAAATCCAAGTACAGATTTCATTGATAATCAGATTAGAAAAGGAAAACTTCATGGGAAGTGGACTTTTCCCATATACTCAGACCTACAAGACAGGGACAAGGCTGAAACCGATGCCATTGTAGATAAAACATCCCTTGGAAAGTTTCAGGGCGGGGAGGGCCATTTGTTCTGCTTCTCTACAGCCAAGTTTTAATAAATTAATGAACTTCCAAGGCAGCATCCTGTCATCTCTGCACAGTGGATTATTTGGAGCCTCGAGGGATGTGTGAGCTGGTCCCACTCGGAAGGGACAAAGATGCTGAGTTTGGTCTAACTCCACACACACACACGTGCCACAGACACACTAATGGGTTTTTGCTCTAAAACAGTTGATAATCTCCCAACCAGTTTATCCTGAAGAAAAGATGGTTAATAGAACTAGGTATTTACAATTGTGACAATTACATTGAAGCAATTTGTGTGCAGACATAATTATGTTTCTAATGAAGATTAACTTAAATTAAATACTTTTAATTACAATTTGCACTGCCTTTGGCTATTGTGCAGACTGTATTCTGACACTTATGCCTCACCAGACACAAGATTTATACTTTGCTGTGTCAAAGCTGACCATAATTATTGGCTGGATATTTGATGTCAGGTGCTGCTGACATTGCAAAAGGGTTCATGCTGGAAAGCACAGTGTGGAAGGATCAGAGATTGAACCTTTCAAGAGCTGTTTGCTC
This sequence comes from Leptocoma aspasia, assembly GCA_013399835.1. Classification (NCBI taxonomy): domain Eukaryota; kingdom Metazoa; phylum Chordata; class Aves; order Passeriformes; family Nectariniidae; genus Leptocoma; species Leptocoma aspasia. The sequence goes on from VXAX01005468.1 coordinate 10,258, forward strand.
AAACTCTTCTGATAACACCCTGTCTGCCCTTGTGATTGCAATTCTTCTACCTGTCTGCTCCAGCTTTCTCCAGAAGAAGAGGGAATATTGCTTTTTATTTCAGCAGAAGCATGTGGAAGCCTCCATATCTGTATAATTTGCTGGAGTCCCTTCTTCTTGACAACTGGAGCCCAGCTTACATATTAGATCCAAATTTAAAAAAATTAATTCCGAAGGGTCCTTAGAGGCAGCATCTTCATTATTCAGAAAATCTTGCCATGTCAACTCCACCTACCAGCATTCAAAAGGAATGAGTGATCAAAGCCAGATTACAAATTCATTAGTGATTAATCTGTTCAGGAAAACCTTCCCTGGTGCTTTGCAGGAATATGACAGGAATATGATTAATAGTAATAGTTACAATAGGATCATGGCCAAACCCATAAACAGCTACTAAGAAACATGACCACAGGAGCCTTGGAGTTTCCTTCCTGAAGTGATCTTGTTTGGTGGAGATGTACTCAGAGCTCTGTGTCCTTCCACTGTGACTGGAGACCTTTACAGGCCTTCACATCCCTGGGAAGAGCTGGTAATAAGAGACCTCAGTTGCATTTCACTGCCAGAATTGCAATGCCTTGCCTCCATGGTGCCCTGTCCAACTCTACAGTCTTCAGGAAAATTGAAGACGGCATAAGGCAGGGCAGAACTTAGCCCAGGGCTTCCCCTCTTGGGGTTTGCCTCGTTCTTTCTCTCCATGTGTTGGAATGGGAATGAGTTACAGAAAATATTTCATCTCTCCCTTCTTTCTGTAAAGACTGTCACAAAAACAACTCTCACTGTGGGCACACATGTGACACTTCACCTCCAGCTCAGCCCTGTGGCTTGGAGCCTGCATCAGCACATTGTCCTTCCCCAGAAGGCTGTGACAGCCCCTGCCTGCCCTCCTTGTGAAGGGGAAACCAGGAGATGCTAAATTCCCTTTAAAGCCCAGTCTCATCATAGAGAAGGAGTGTTTTGTGCTGTAAGAAACATAAAAAATCTCCAACAAAGATTACAGCCTGTCTGATTTGCCTCACAGGAAAGAACCACAGAATGGTTTAAATTGGGAAAGATCATTGAGTCCAGTCACTAGCCCAGCCCTGCCAAGGCCAACACTCAGTTGAGAATAATGCTCATCCCACTTGCTATTCATTCCAATACATATTTCATCATGTTGATGCATATTTTATTGCACTTTTGGTACCAATTCCTCCAGCATTTTGCTTTTGCAATGGTGTCTAATAACCCATGATTGCATGTAGGCCTGTGTGTTTGTGATGTTTGTGACTGCTGTGATTCCCTCCTGTCCCAAGGAGGGAATGATCTTTCCAGGCTCCTGTTTTCCCTGTATATTGCTCCCAGTTTAGTTCTCCCTCCCTGAGTTTCTCAGCCCATGTTTTTTCCATTACAAGAATGATCCCATTCCCACCTCAGGCCCTTCCTGCAAACTTCCACCCTCCAGCTGTTTAGATACAACATCCATGTCCATTCTACCTACATAGACCAGATCTTGGAATTTTTACTTTCACCCACAGTCATCCTGATTGGAGTAAGTTTTATTCATAGAAATACAGATTATTATTTGGTAAAATACTAAGAAAAAATGCATATTTGCACAAAAGATAAACCAATGCTCACCATCTTTTTTTTTTTTCTCTGAGCTGCTATTTCTGAGTTAAGAGGCTGGCTTGTGGATGGCCTTTGCAGTGCAACACACTCTGCAAGATCAGGCAATGGAAACCATAAACATTTGTGCAGTACATTATTTCCAACATGTTATTTCACCCACCAAATAAGACTCCCAGCTTTTAAGAGCTCAGCAATAAGGATGCAGAGCAGTCTAATGATTCAATTCATTCCACAGCCCAAGCTAATCCTATAAAGAGCCATCTGAACACGCATAAAAGGTCATGTCTGCAGAGCTGTACGTGTGCTTATTTTATATATTTTGTGTATATTTATATCCTTATATGCAAGTACACAAAGATGATTTCACATCTTGAAGGAACACACAATATAATATTTTAGAATATCCCAGAGGAAATGAGGACATGGTTTCACCATCAGATCCTCAAGGACAAAATGTCAAAGCAGCTGTTGAAGGTCCTACATCAAGTTAATTCCTATAAAGAAATAGATTCCTGTCTACAGAAATCACTAGTGGCTTTAATGACCCATGTTAGAGCTTGGAGCATTTGAATAAAGCTCCATGAATGTATCAAAATAATTTAAATCAATACACTTGCAGCGTTATGTCTTTTTGATCAAATGCCATATATGTTTTTGCACTCAAATTTAACACATGAATTTTAGGCCGTTTCCCTAAGAGAAATCAAATAAACAAATTTCATATGTATTTATTTCTAGCAGTACAAAATACATCCCCTTCCCAACACACTTCAGGGCAGATTTACAGAAACTGATTAAAAAACCATGCACGTACACACGCATATATGTGTGTGTGTGTGTACATACATATATATGTATATATATACATAGAATTACCATCTTTGTGGATACCCAACCATGCCCAGGGAAACACAAGAGTGAGGAGCACCACTGACATTTTTTCAATGTGTTTTCAATGTGTTTCAGTGTCCAAACGTGAGGGCCTTCAAGGCAAATTTAGCCCTGTGGGACTGGATTTAGGAAGCCCTCAGAGCAGCGACTTCGCTGGTGCCTCAGCACTCGAGGTAAGAGAAGCCCTCTCAGGAACTCATATCCCAAACTATCTGCAGTTTTGAAAGTCCAAATCAATACCCTGATTTTGTAACAGAGGAGCGGGGAAAGAAAAAGAGAAGGAAAAAAGTGTTTTAGCAAATGACAGCCTTGAAGGTTTTTTCCTCCCTCTTGATATTCCATGGGCAGAAGAGCAGAGAACAAAGCCCAGACTGGCAGGTTCCAAAGGGCTGGATTAGCATACTGAGAGGCAGATCCCCAGAAGCAGATGGCCACAGGAGACCCCTGGGACAGGATGTCACAGACACAAAGGCTGGTCCCTGGGACAAGCATACAGAGAACAGGTCGAGATCCCTTCCATGGCTGCAGCCAGAATCTGGTCTGGGCAGGCTTCAAAGTTTGCTCTTTGGCCAGTAAAGCACGAGCACTAAACTGGGTGAATTTAGCTAAATTCAATCATTCTCCTCTTTCACTGAAGGTGACATAACCCAGCTTGTTCCCACCATCCCCAATCTGCACAGCACTAAGGAGCACTGACACAAACCATGCCCCAGAGATGTACCCTGACAATGCAAGGACACTGCACCAGTGTCACCCCTGCAGGTGACAGGCAGTGCCTCAGTGAGCACCAGCCTAGTGGAGGACAGGATTACTTTCGTGCACCTAGGAGACTGGATCAGGAGGGGCAGGACATTCCCTGTGAATCCAGGTGCTCCAGGAACAGGTAAGGCCATTTATCTAACCAGCAAAACAGCTTGAAAAGCATCTTCTACTAAACAGCAAGCTTCAGTGTTTGCAAAGGGTGCTGGAAAAGCACTGCTGACTCTATTTTAGCTAATTCCTTTCTCCTGCTCTTTCAAATCATTCTGTTCCCTGTGGCAGATTAATGATAAAGAGGCTCTTCTACCAGCCACACATGGGGCAAGTAATGATCCCAAGCTTCAGGTCACCAGCCTGTTTGTTGGCCTCTCCTTTCATTCCTTACTCTCCATGCACACCTTCCCCACTTGTTCATTTTGGAGCTGTGAAAAAAATCAAGTTATTTCAGCTGCTCACACCTACAGGCCCCATTTCCACCTGGAGGTCCTCCAGGGATAAGTGGAGATTAATTGTGCTCTCCCCAAAGTCCTTACTTTGATAAATGAAATTTGCCTACGTGCTTTGTCCAGGCAGAGCAATTTTGAACAGGTATGGAGTGCACACAGTGCAGCAGTTCAGCACAATGCAGTTGGGAGCCTGGTTAATTGACAAGGAAAAATAGAAATAAACCTTCCAAGGACTGTAGGGAACCAGGCTACATTAGTAAGGGAAGTGAGGGAGGTGTGGAAAGGATCACTGAGCTGGGCAGAGGAGGAGGGGAATGCTGAAACCTTTCCACTGTGGTACCTGCTGGGTGACCTGCACCAGCCAAGAGGGTTGAGGGTGTAAAATAAAAAGAGATCAGTGAGGGAAGGGGTCTTGGCTACTTTTAGGACCAGTGTGACATCTCCTACCCACAAAATGAGATGTAGCACGGGCTTCATTTGTAACACACCTGAGCTGCACTGTCCTTCCTGAGGACACAGCATCACCTCCCACATCCAACACCAAGTCTCTTTATTCTCCAAATGTACTTGATTTCCCTGGACTTTGGTCTGACTCACCCTTGAAGAATTTAATTAAGCATGAGGTGCCTGGAGTATTCTTATGCTTGACTAATTGCTTCTTTTGGAAGGTGCTCTTTTCCCCCCAAATTGAAAGGTGTGCTCAGCCAAAGTTTTTGTTGAGGCATAAATCCATTTATGCAAGTTACCAAAGGTACCACTCAGCTTTTGAGGGCTGGAAAACTTAAAGAGTGTCCTATATTGAACTGAATCACAAGTACTTCTCCATTTCATCAATATTCCCTGAACTTCCCACTCTGAATTCCTGCAGGAGAAAGTGTCTTTCCCTATCAGTGTCCTCACATTAAAATTTTTAATCTTTCATGCCACCTGCTGGGACCATCTGCAAAAGGAACCAGAATAACCACGGTAATCACAACAATTTTAAACTTTGAACTTAAATTCATCCATTTGGCACCTGTGATTACTGAATTTGAGCCCAATTTGACACCATCCTTATTTTGATGCAGATTTGCTGCAACATTTCTTTTGCCATGTGCCATTTCAATTACAAATACTCTGTCTCCACGCTGCTGCCTTCCAGATGCACTGAACTTCCCTCCTGCAGACTACAAGAAAATGACTTGGCTCCCTTTCCACTGCTTTCTTTTTCTTCCATTACATCAGGCAAATAAACAAGACCAGTTTGCATTAACTTAGTACATCACTTAAAATTTCCTGTACTATTTTATTCTTCTGAAGAGATACCAAAAAACCCCAAAGTATCCAAGCCCCATGCATTGGTAACCTGTATACTAAAATATCCATATTCTTTCTTATTCTAGGGAGAAAGATGAGGATAGAAAGCAAGAGGAATTATTATAACATCTCCCCAGGAGATAAATGTTGGTTCTTTCATATAACTGAATTTTATTACTGGTGTTCAAGGGCCAAATCCTGTTTGAGCTTAATTTTCGTTCCACCTATTTTATATAAATGCTGGAGTAAAATGGAGAAGAATCTGGCTAAATTCACTATAGTAGATTGAAAAGGCACTGGATACTTGCCTCCTACAGGTTTTGGGGTTTTTTTTGTGACTTCCAAGATCTGGTCTCTTGGTTATATCTATCCAGTGACAGCTCTTAGAGCAGCACAGACAGAGATGCCAAGACAGAGACTTAGATCCACAGACAGAGATGCCAAGCAAAAGGCTCTGCTCCTTAACCCCAGTGACAAACCCCAACAGAACAAGTGCTTACCTTTACCCAAGGCCCTTCAGTCTTGAGATCTGCTCCAGCAAGCAGATGCAGGCAACCTATTTGATAAGGCTGAAATAATCATCAGACTGGATACCTCTTATAACCAAGGAAATGAACTTCTGGACCTTATGATGCCTTTCCTGAGCTCCACAAGAAGATGAACTTTTCCAGTCTAGTGCACGGGCCATGCTGGATTTAGAGGACCTGAGCATTTGGCCTTCTACAACAATTTCATTTCTTTTTGCAAGAAGGAGGCAGCACATCCCACGGGCACCCTTCCATTCACCTCTGCAGACATATGTTTTAATTCTCTGGCCATTGGGGTGTGCAAAAATGTCTCTTTCCTTACCTGCCTCCCTTCAGGGGCACATGTGGAAGGAAGCTGCTGTTGCTGACCTGCCAGCCACCCACACTAATGGGAACTGGTGCAGCACCTTGGCCTTGACCCAGTGAGCCAGGGCTGTCTCCAGAGCAGTGCTACCACAGCAAGGCAGAACAGCCCTGTGTTTGCTCCACTTCTGATCTGCTCTGGCTTTGGGACCACCAGAGCTCTCCTCAGACCCCACTGCCAGCAGCCCCAGGCTTTGTTCAGCCATTTACACCAACATAAAGTGGGAGCAGACTGCAAAGGAAAACAGAAAATCAGGGGCTCTGTGGCCAGCTGGGCAATAAACTAATAGGATTAAACTCTTGCTATATTACAAGTGTGTCAAGTTTACAAACAATCAGATTGGGGCCATGCCGTCAATTTGCAGCGCTTCACGCTACAGGTGGCAGCTCTGGGACAGGCACACTGAGCCTTGTTGGTACACACATTTCTATCTGGAAGTACAATATAATGCCCTCCTCCTCTCTAGTCAGACATTTTCCTATTTTCCTTTCAGCACATTAAGTGGATCCCCACCTCAGTCCCTCCGTCCAGGTTCATTTCTCTGTCACTTGCTTCCACACTGACAACTCACGCCTGCTAATGGCCCCTGCACAGTGGAAAAGCCAAGTGCAAGCTGGAGCAGATGCCTGCTCAGTGAGTAAAAAGAAAAATCTGAAAATTACCTCCATAGAAGTGGAGGAAACCTGGAACTGGGAGATTGTTTTGTGTTCTGCAGGTAAACAGACAAATGGTTGGATTAATAAAGTCCAGTTCTGCTTAGAGATCCTCGGATGAGATTTGAACCCCAGTATCCCTCACTGCTCCAGTCTGTCTGTTCAGTACATCCCTGTAAATTAATGAGCCAGAGCAGGATCTCAGAAGGTGCTTGTCTTACCCTCCAGTGATGCAGCAGAGGGAAAGGGGCCGTGTCCTGGACAGCAGGAGCTTGAGTGGCTGACAGTCCAGCTCTGACCCGTGCCAGTGGCACAAACAGAATGAAAACAATATAATTAGGGAAGCACCTCTGAGTGCCTTCTAAGGCAGGCAGGAGAAGATATTTCTTGGAGCTCTCTCCTGTGCAATGCAGCTCCTCTGCCACAGCCTGAGCTGAGGCAATTCCTCAGACAAAGGATGTGCAGGGTGACATCACTGCTGCTGGGGAGACATGTGAGCCCAGCTGCACAGAGATGCTGCATGCTCAGTCCTGGCAGCCCGACTGCCCTCACCTCCCTCTGCTGAGAGAACTCTGTGCAAACATGCAGCAGCTCAGAAATTATCCTGAGCTGCTCGGCTTGGATAAATTAGGAGAGATTTTTCTTCTGCACATTTTGTTTTTCCTCTGTGGCCATGAAGAGGACAAACACTGAATCTCCTGCCTGGAGCTACCTCAGATTCTGGCAGGGAGAAAATAGTGAAGGTTGTTTTGTCTGGTGCGTAAGTGGATAAAATGGCATATTTGCCCTAAGAGAAAACTGGGTAATTTCTGAGACTGGCAGAACAATGCTCCTACTAACAGTATCGTGCTCAAAATCCTCTACATCCTTTCCAAATGCATTTTAAACTGTTAGCAGTTAAACAAGGTACAGAAGCAACACTGTTAGGAAGGACAAGGGGAAGCAATATGAACTACATTACTTTGGTTTTAAAAGCAGCTTTAGGAACAGACTATCAGCCAGTGTAAGTCAATAAATCTGCACTGTTTTTAATAGAGTGACCCAGGCTTATGTGAGTTCTTCCTCTGCAAATAGTACCTCAGACCTTCCTGTTTACAGCATCTCAAATTCATGCTTTGGGGATATTCCATTGTCAAGAAGGATCTATTTTTCTAACAGTTGTCTTGCAAACATATCCCCAAATGTGACAGCCAGACAAGTCCCATACCAGCCCCACTAATGGATTTCTGCAAAGACTAGACCTGCATGCACTGTGCTTTGCGAATATGTTTGTTTTGAGTGCTACCAGAAATAGCATCTCCATCACTGTGCCATCAATTACATGGGTGCTACCCACAAGTAATTCTTCCACAGCTCTCCACTGATGGTTCAGCATCTTGCTCCCAACTAAGCGGAAGAAGAGGGATAGAAATCTTGAGTGTCATGCCTAGTTATTACAAATACACTGTAGCACTGGGGATGTTCCCAGGCTGGGGCTGAGGTACCCACCTGCACAGTGTCACAGAGCCTAATCTCCCCCTAAGTTTGGATATTTTCCCTCTTACAGGCATTATTTAAAATCTGAAATAAGGCTGAGGCAGCTCCAGCCATGTCCATTTCTGCATTCAACAAGATGCACTGTTTTTATGGGAGAACAAGCAGAAAGTGCTGAAACACCACTGGGCAACAGAGAACAGGCTCTGCTTAGGCACCTTTAGTACAAGAAAATGCTGATGCAGGGCATCAAGACCAGCAAATATCAGAATTGCTTTAGTCAGGCTGAAAAAATGACATGCAATTATCAAAACCATTAGAAAAGGCTGCATTTGCAGGGGACCCACCCAGAGACTTGATTACAGCCACAGCTGCCTCTGCTTTTCTCAGGGGCTCCTTAAAATCACAACCTAAGCCCAGCCAGGGCAGGGACATCTGCAGCAGGGGACAGACCTGCACACAGGTCACTAACTCAATGCTAGACACGAGTAAAACAATACAAAATAAAAGCAGCTCTTGGGGATGCTGTGACCTTTGCTGTTACAGATGGTTTTATTCCAAATGACAGAAGCATTTAAATGACCGGGTAATGGTTTCCCCTCCAAAATTGCATTTCTTGCTACATCAGACATTGCTGAGTCCTAAATTATAGTTTGTCTTTAAGTAGGTTTTTCCAATCCTTGCTCCACAGGAGCTGGCTGGGACAGTGATATCATTCCTAAGGAAAAGCCACAAACTTTAAGTGAGCTACAGTCAAATTCAATTAAAAACAACACAAGAATTTAGAGTTACAAAGAACAAAACTTTCTACAGCAGCTGGCCTAAGGGAAAAAAAACCAAAACCATAAAATCAAGGCTTATTTTGTGTAGCAGCAGATTGGAGTCAGTGTGCTGGCATTTTGGATGCAAATGCTGCAAGGGCTGCATGGGAGAATGGACTCTGCTGAGAATGGGGATAAAGGCCTGACTGTTGAAGAGCCTCGTTCGTGCACTGGTGAAAAGCAAGTCTAAAGTGCAGCATGGAGTAACAATGGGGCAGACAGAGAGCAGCCAGGGGGGCTGGAGCCACAACAAGAGCAGGCAGGGAGTAAAAAGCTTCTGCAGTGAGGAATGAAGTAAAACAAAAGGCTGGTCTGGAAGAGCTTTGGCAGCGGAAAAAACAGGACACATTTACATAGGTTTCTTCCAAATGGCCAGCTGACCACTGCTGCTTGTAAAGCTGTGCACACATCATGCTGTGATCCCAGGTGAGATCCACCCTGCTCAGGGCATGAGGAGGTAGAGCAAACAGGATGGGGGGTGATGCTCCATAGCAGCACATCCAGGTGCTTAACTGGCAGCCAAAATTATCTCCACGACCAGGAGCACAAGAGATACAAAGGTGGCCCTTCTGAGGCAGAGAAAAGGAGCCTCTGTGTGTGAGGCAATTTCCCCTCCCTGTTGTGAGGGGAAACCAGGACATCCTTATTGTCAGAGGTGACAATTCAGGAGCAGTGCTGGTTTGCCCCTTGTCATGGAAGGCACTGGGCCATCAGACTGAGATCATGGCCTATGGAAGTGACTTCAGTGAGCTTTGGACAAGGCTCTGCAGTTGGACAAGAAATAAATCTCCATGCCTGAGAGATTAATGCATATCTATATAGAAAAAGATGAGTCCAAGGCAGTGCCCAGTCCCTGCCATGTGCTGTACCCCAGCCTTTTTAGTACTTCTTCGAGGTTACATAATAATGTAAATGACACCACCTGCACTGATGGACACTTCCTCCAACCTGAGCAGTGGAAGCCAGGACTCAGGGAGCCGTGTCAAGCTGCAGGGCACAACCTGGATTGCTGCAGGGCTCAGGAGAAAATCCTATTCCTCCCACTCCTGCAGACCCTGCTGTATTGCCCAGGGAGCATTTCCAGCTAAAGCAGAGTCAGCCAGGGGCAAAATGAAGGACTCAGTGGGTTAATGGTCTCATTTGCTGTGGCAAATCCTCTGAAATCCACTGACAATTTGGTAACATAATCCCCTCTCTTTTATTAGCGACATGCTTCAGTCTTCCCTACAAATCAGAGACTAGAGCTTCCCTGTACCACAAACTTACACCCAGTGATTCCCCTCAAAAAGGATGGACTCTCAAACTGCCTGGTAGGAATGTCTTTACGCCTGAACATAGTGAGGATTAAGGTGTGAAATTCCTATTAGGGCAAGGGGATTAGGCTGTTGCATTTACATAAAGATTTGATACAGAGGATCACCTCATGGTCGCTGATGCACAACCTCTGTGAGGGGCTAAAAGTTGACGTTTCAGCAGACAGGGAAGCTCCTCCCTCACAAATGTACTTACATCTTTCTGCATGATGCTGCCTGGAAAGGCCAATTCCTTCCTGATCCCTTCAGTGATCTCTGTAAACCCTAAACCATGAGCTAGAGGATTGCCCTGATTATTGTCTCCATATATCTGGAGCAGCGCATCCAAGAGTAATCAGTGAGGAAAACTGCTAGGTTTAGAATCAACAAAATCCATGCAAAAAGTATCTGGGAATTACCAGCTCTGGGATGAAAACTGTGCCATAAGTGCCTGTATTAGAGTGACAAAATGCTTTCAGAGAAAAAAAGAGATTATGGCTTAAATATGTGTTTTTTAAGAAAGAAATTCCACTCTTGCTGCTGTTTCTTCACTGAAATGGTTCATGTAATAAGGCCCTGTGCAGGCAAGTGGACATAAATAAAAGGTCCAAAGCCCCCAGATGCCCACTACAACCCCTGCTATGACAGCTCATGAGTGTGAGGCACTAAAATTTAGAGTCCTCATTCTTGCAATCAGATCAGAAGATCACACCAACGTAGCCCTTTCCCTCAGCAGCTCTGCATGCCACATTTAGCACTGAGTTAGGCAGGTAGGTTTCCACTTCAGTTCATGTTCCTCAATCTTTCTTGACTTCAGCCCTGGGAGCAGAGCAGCCCAAACTCTCAAAAGGTGGTTTTACTTCTTGTACCTCAGGGCTTTTGATCTGGGAAGAAATGCCAGAAACCAACACTTTCTAATCTTGAGTATAACAGCAGATCCTTAGTGCATTCATACATCATTTTATCCATGTTAGTGTGCATTTCATCAGTGAACTGTAAACATTTAGGGTTTATTTGTTAACCACATAGCACGTTGCATAAATAAATTACCAAAAAGCCATTAACACCTGACTAGAATCAACATATTATCCATTGTTCTGTCTTTCACAAAATCCGAGGAGCAGTGTGCTCTTCTGAGGCAGAGGAGGAGTCATTCATAGCTATTTCACAGATATGACCTGCACAGCACAGGATTATTACAAAGAATGGACAGGCAGCAGTCACACTGGATTAAGGAACAATGATTCATAAATCCAAATCCCTGTCTCACATGTTGCTTTTATACAGAACCTGGTAAAAGCCTGCCTGAACCAGCAGTGGAAATCACAGGTTTTCATTTCATTTCTGCATTTCAGAAATAACAGGCCACTTCTGGCACATGCTGTCATTTCCCTGACTGGAGAAGGAAAAGGTGCATGCTGAAGAAGCCATAAATAGTATATGCTGGTGCTCCCTTTTCTGTTACATTGACTTTGATTCAGGTCCTGGCTATTACTGGGAACAAGAGAAAGACAAATAAAATTATCCCAGCTGTTTGTGTTGGACAGCCCCGGCCTCCCAGCTGAGAGCTCTTTGTGCTGCTGAGAGCGTCACCAAGCAACCAGCAACCAGCTGCCAGGCTGCAGGGAAGGAGTGAAAGCTTCACTTATGGAAAGGAAGCACACATGAAGGTTGGGACTGAATCAATCTCAGCTTTGTCTCCTGACTAAATATGGCACCAGAGATTGCCCTCAGCGGGTCCCACCTGCTGAGGGGGCAGAACCTGGATGCTTCTTTTGTTTTAGAAGCCAGATCCTTGCAGAACTAAGACCAGGTACTCTGTAAGCTGTGCAGTGAAAAGAAGGGGGGTTCAGTCTGTTATGATGCTGTTGAGACTTCTACTCTTCACCAGTCTTAGCTGGTGGTCCAAAAAGCAGCAGAAGGTGGCCCACGATGCAGCTGCCAGAATGACTGCATTGTCTCAGCTGTAAGTCATACCCATGTATAAGTTAAGTGTGGAGGTGAAAAGAGATTGTCTGATAATTGTAACAATATGGCAAAGAAAGCAAAGCAAACAGGCAAATCCCCGTGCACACAGGCAGGGAGTGAATAAAATGGGAGGAGGGGAAATGGAGAGATGAATGACCATTCAAAGTGTGCTCTGCTTGTTCCTAATTGTACAGCACTCTTCAGAGAGGGGCAATAGACATTCTTCCTGCAGAATTTAGGCAGGGTTGAGAAGCCCTGGCTGGCACCTTCCCTGAGCCATAGCATTCCCCAGCTCTCAACAGTCTTACAAATGAGTCCTGTTTTACCTAAAGGCAGCTAAGACAAAAAACGTGAAAACTCTTCCAACCTGAATATTAAAGACAAATTGACAAACTCATTTCATCTCCCTGTGAGTTTCAATGTGTCACAGCAGCCCAGTCTGAAAGCAGCAAATTAATTGCCTTACTCGTGGTCACACAGTGCAGCTGGATTCATGCCAGGAGCCCCAGACCACTCCTGAATACCTGCAGCACACTGCCACTCATCTGTGACATCAGATATTTCCTGGGGCAATTACCACCTTCTGCTTTGGAGAGAAAGAAGGTCTTTGTGAGCTGTGCTGGGAAGAAAAAAAAAAAAAAAGTTGGTTTTCACTCATTATGAGATCTGTAAAACAGTGCTCAGTGCACTTTTGGCCCAACTTTATTTTTCCTTATCTGCTGTCTGCTTTACACTACACTGAACACATGCAACTGGAAACAGCCCAAACAATGAATGTCAGGATCAGACAGGCATTTTCTCCAGCATCGCTTTTTTGGAAGAAAGGGCCTTCTGCAGAAATGGTGTAAAATGGAGCAGTTCTGCACTGCTTGGCACTAAATCACTACCTGCTGCCAAAAGCTGTGCAAAAACCTTATGAAGAAACTCATGATATGGATGAAAATTCAAGGAAAAGCAGACATTTCAAGAGCTGTTCTCCATTTTAAAACTGCAAGAAATGCCAAGACTGTAAAGATCTCTGTTGCTCTACAATGCTAAAAATAACATTTGCCAACGACTCTATTGAGTCTCTTGTACAAAATTCAGCCTTAGGGCTTTCATTTTGATTGTGAAATGAACACATCGTTTTGCAAACCTCCGTGACTGGGGTTGTCTAAAATGAAGGAAATCCCCAGTACCATTTACTCTCAAAATATTAAAATTCACAGGAAGCAAAAAAAGATGCTTCAAATTTCAGCTGGTATTAAGAGATGTAAGTTCTTGTTTCTAATCCATTATGAAGGGCTTTCAAGTAGGCAAGAATAATGTTCTTAGATCCCAGTGTTGGCTACCTAACTCGACTCTTTGATACACTTCATTTACATGTAATCCTGCAGCCTGCCAGCAGTTGATAAGGTTCCTGATATCTGCACATTTGAGAAAGAAAAGTTTCGTTCATGATGGGCTGAAGCTGAGCTCCATGATGGAAGGCTGCTCAGGTTTAGGGTTTCACACAGATTTTTTGCTTGTCTGCAAATGCTTCTCAGCTTTTCTCCCCAAATAATTTATCTGCCAAGTTTAAAATTCTTGACCAAGTTGAAATGACTGCACTGGATTTTTGCTTTTTTCCATTACTAAAATATTTTATGAGTTCCTGTTAACATTGGGTGGTGGAGAGGAAAGTGAAGGGTGTATTTTTCTCTCCACTCCATTTATACTGTCTGGTAGATAAAAGGAGAGCAAAAGTTACAGAAGTGGCTGAGAGAAGCTACAAATGCTGAGCTAGTGGCTCTACAGCACATCTGACTGAAGGATGGACAGGTCCATACCCATCAAGACCAAACCATTTGCAAGCACTGAATTTTATGTCCCTCATGTAAAGAGCAGGGTCATTCCATGCAGTTTTGACAAACCCATTTCAAAGGTTCTACCACAGAATCAGAACAGTTTGTGTTGGAGGGAACCTTTAGAGGGAATCTCATCCAAGCCCCCTGCAATGAGCAGGCACACCTTCCACTGTCCCAGGCTGCTCCAAGCCTTGTCCAACCTGGCCTTGGATACTTCCAGGTATCCAGGGACAGCCACAGCTTCTCTGGGCACCCTGTGCCAGGGTCTGCCCACCCTCATTGTAAAAAACTTCTTCCTTTATCTAATCTAAATCTACCCTCTTTTAGTGTAAAACCATTACACCTTGTCCCAGGCTAAAAATGTGCCCCTATCTTTACTATAAGCCCCCTTTATTTACAGAAAGTCTGCACCATGCCATACCATGCGGTGGGATATGATATGTCACCTGGCTGTAGAAATTCAGGATATTCCCCATCTGCAGAGCTACAGCTGGAGCTTCTCTCAACGTCTTTGCATAATTGGAGACTTTGGGTCTCCAAAATAAGTGACCCTGGCAGCCAGGTCACCTCCATAGCCCAGCCACAGTCAAACTCCCAGGTTCAAAGTTGCAGGCACAAAAATAGAGCAAGATTGGGCAGAGAAAACAGGCTCTGACCATCTGTAACCCCCTCAGTGTCTCAGCAAAGCCCCAGCTCCAAAACACTGCAGGAACATGAGTTCCCAAGCCCCTGCAGGAGCCAACCCAGCTCTCCTGCATGCTTCAGATGGGAGCACAGCTCTTTATTTCCTTCCATACTCTGACACACTTCTGAGAATGTGGAGAGGTGAAGTGGAAAGGTAGATGGAATACAGCAATATTTTAAAAAGCTGCTCCTTTCTGTGTGAATTTTGAATGGATACCATATGCTTCAGCATGCTGTTTTGATTCTCTGCTAAGATATTATTTACTAGCCTGCCTCAGCAAGGCAATCTTCTCTCCAGAGTAGTTATTTTTAGTTTAAAAAGACAAATATAAGAGTAATTTCTACCAGTGCTGCTTTGAACTTATGATCATCCATAACACTGCCTGTTCATCTCATTCTCCCAACTTTTTTATTACAACAGTCTTTTCATCATCTTCACCAAGTGCTTCCACCTCCAGATCACTCAAGAAGACAGTAAACACCACTTGTTTATTGATATTTTTTTACTCTGATAAGAAGTTATTTCTACCCTGGTTTCTTCTTCTAAACCCATTTCAAATCTGTGATAACATGTTTGCTTCTTAGCACTACCTCAAGTTCCTTCACAGGTTCTTGAAGGACTCTTTCCTTCCTCATGAATTTTGAAGTCCAAATGTTTATTGGCTCTCCCCCAACTCATGGTTTAATTATTACGTTAAAACCCATGGTTTTATTATTTTATGCTAATAGATCATCAAGGTGAAATGGGGTTTTGCATGTTATAGCACATTTTTTCACAGTTTTGTCTTTCACTTGATTTATCTAGCACAGAATCTGAGTTTCCTGGTGTGTTTCCACCAGACACACAGAGGAGAGCAGGTACCATTAGTCCCACTCTGCTCCTCTTTCTGCATTATTTTGGGCATGGGGGAGTGAGGAAGGGCACAAGAGATGATGTCCAAAGTGCAGGGGCACAGCAATAACTTGAGGAAATGCTCCTTTCACAGAAGAGTGCACACACCAGGAGATGCTTTCCTAAACCCATTTCTGTTCCCTGTTCAGAGAACCTGAATAAAGACAGAGAAAACAGCACCTGCAGCCATAAACTGTTCTGCCAGGAACACAGGGAGGTGTTTCAGGTGGGGCTTGGACTGCTCTGCCATGGCCAGGGATTGATGCCCACAGCCAGGAATTGAAGCCCATGGCCAGGGATTGATGTCCATGACCAGGAATTGATGCCCACAGCCAGGAATTGATGTCCATGGACAGGAATTGATGCCCACAGACAGGAATTGATGCCCACAGACAGGGATTGATGTCCATGACCAGGGATTGGTACCCACAGACAGGGACTGGTGTCCATGGACAGGAATTGATGCCCCCAGACAGGGATTGGTGCCTGCAGCCAGGAATTGATGCCCCCAGCCAGGAATTGGTGCCCACGACCAGGAATTTATCCCCACGGCCAGGGATTGGTGCCCACAGCCAGGACTTGATGCCCAAAGACAGGGATTGATGCCCACAGCCAGGAACTGATCCCCACGGCCAGGGATTGGTGCCCACAGCCAGGAACTGATGCCCACAGGACCTGAGCTGTGGGTCCTGCAGCCCCAGGGGACCCAGCAGCAGACAGGCAGCACAGAGCAGATGGTGAGGGCAGGACAGTGAGGAAAGAGCCCCAGCCCTGCCCTCCCCTGCTGCCCTGCAGGCTCAGGGGCTGCATAATTATTCCTGTGGAGCCAATAAAAGCTCCTTGAGCTCATTGTCCTCCAGATAACAGAGCTCAGACCTGGAGGACTGGCAGGACTGACCTCTCATGCCAGTTCTGACTGGAGCAAAATCCCCTGGAAAAATCCTGCTAATGAATGGAGCATATTATCTTATCTTCCCCATGTTGGGTTTTTGTTCATAACTAAATCCCCTACTTGGGAAAAAAAAAAAAAAAAGAAAAAAGAAACAGTAAAAGGTAGCATAGATCTTACACCCACTCTAGTTGAAAAATCCTTCTTCTGAGGTATTTTCCAAGATAAAAAATACACATTAATTTACTACTTGTATTAAATTACATGGATAGTTTTAAAACTGCTAATAACACTGAGATTTGTGTTTATGTTGAAGAATAACGTAAAAGTAAACAAACATTTTCAAAGTGCAGTTAAAGACTGCAGTGAGGTGCCTTTGGTTTTGATTTATTAGGGTTAGGGAACAAAAAACAATAACATGGCTTGAGGGTACCAGAGCACAATAGTCCCTGGGATTCTTTAACTACAGAAAGAGTTAAGATTGCTTAGACAGCAAATTGAGCTGCAGAGCTGTGTTGTACAACACTTAGTAAAATGTATTTATACAGATAAAAATGTGTTTATTCTCACACACGCAGTGCTTGCAGTTAACCAGGGAATTAGAACTGGGTTCAATAGTACAGATTATTATTACATACCCACTATATAACATCCAGCAAGGCCTGGCTGCACATTCACAGGGGATGGGGTGTGCCTGTGGCTCGGAGCAGTGAGTGCTCTGCTTATTAGCCCTGCTTATTAGCCCTGCTTATTCCTCCCTATTCAGCCTGAGCAAATCTCCAGGAGCAGGCCTGCAGTTCCAGCTCTATTTTAATTGATTTGCTGCAGCCTGAGGAGCTCTGGGACAGCCCTCAGCTCTCACAGCTCCTCTGTGAGCTCCCCACATGTGCAAACCTACCTTAGCCAGCTCTGAAAAGCTCCAGGGATTGCATCCAACTTCTTTTTTTCTCCTGAGCTCCTTTAGACACACTGTTATGACACACATTTGTGCATGTCTTTTGTCACTCCTGGCAGAGCTGAGGGTGGATGGAGGCTGCATCCCCTGCACATGAGCAAGGCTATCACTCCTTCCTTTACTGACCCATAAAAACGCCTTTGTTGCCACTGGCATTGTGGCCAAAAGACAGAGTGAGGAGGGTTTTGGCAACCTCTCCCACTCACAGGGCCCTTTGCAGTACACATTGACTTCCTTAATATTTAAGCTCCATCAAGATACAGGTACTACACACAAAAATGAATAATCACTGGTTCAGCCCATGTTTCAGAGGCAAGAAAGAAGGAAATGCTGTTGTGCTGGCTGACAGCTCTATCACACCATTTCTCATCAGCCTCTGTTACCTGGTTGTTTGCCTTTATTCACACCTAGAGCAGGCTTTTCCTAGAGAAAAGTGTGAACTGTGTCATAACCTGTTATAAGAACATATTATAGGTTCCTCTGTGTGCAAGCTTGCAGAAAAATCTTCCCATGAGAAAGTATCTTTTACTGTCTTTTTACTCTGTATAAGTTTCTGTAAACAAAATCTCTGGTTTGTGTTTCAAGGACATTTTGGATTTCTCTGTCTGTCTCCTGATAATGAGAAATACAGGTTTCTCTTTCAACCTGTGAGGTGAAAGACTGTTATCTCTCTGATATTGTAAGCATTCTGACATTCCTTGGATGAAGGAGAAGCAGGAGCTTTGAATGCTCCTTGCTGGGCAGATAATAGCCCAAGTCCTTGAACTATGGAGTCATTTTAATAAATCATATTTAGTCTTCTGAAATTATTGTCAAAAGTCCTTTGTCAATGCATGGACCATGGCAATAATAACCTACCTGCCACTGACTGAAAACAGCTTTTTGGTGAAGGCCAGTAAGAGCTGAGAAGGGAAAAGAAGAAGTGGTTTCAGGGAGTCAAGAAAAAGAGGTGAACCTCCAACAAGATGTGGAACATGGCACCAACCACCAGGACATTCTCAAGGTGTGTCTCCCTGAGGGAATTCAGGAATTGAGTGTTTGCTCCATCTTTGAGCTACTGCAGGTAAGGAGAGGTGAGCAAAAAGAATGTGTGATGCCAGTCACAGCCTAACACTAAGGACCCTGGCACACCAGAGTGAGGAAGATATTTCCCCATTACAAACAGGGGAAATTCACATATTTGATTATTCCAGGTGATCAAAATAAGACATGTACAAGAATCCACACCTTTGCTCAGGATATTTTAAGTGTAACCTTCTCTCTAAACCTCTCAGAGAAGGAGGGACTCTCATTCACATTGGTGAGATTGCTGCTGAAGCATCTAAAAGGAACCAGAAACTTAATTTTCATATAATGACACAAACTCACAATGGGAAAAACATCAAGGTTTTCTTGGCCTATCCACAGCTCCAGATATTCAGCCTTATTTCCCTTGCTCATTTTCAGCCCATTTATTCCAAGATAAACCCTCTGGCACTACAGTGAATAATCCTCTTCTCTCTTGGGATTCAGAGTGAAAAGGGAACATGTCACTCTGTATGACAGAGAGAACTGCTAAAATAAAGATGCTACTGAGGATCGAATTTTTAGCATACATCTCTTTTGGGGTGTGAATAGCACCAGGATGCAGTACCAGGGGCCACGTACTCCTAGGTCACCAGGTCAGCTCTGATTGCATCTTTCAATAATTTTGACAGCCTGCCATCTGTGGCACAAGGAGCAGGTGTTCATGTGGAGTGTGGTCAGGGCATGGCTCTAAAATCAACCATTTCCGGCTAACAGCAACTCTGGAGCCTGCTTGTGGGCTGGGAGCCTCGCTGCCTTGAGAGAAAAATGGATTTATCAGAGATTTTTACCACAGCCAGGATCTGTGTAACAGCAATGTGCCAATGAGCACACAGCACCAAAGCCTTGTGCATGGCAGGCAGGAGCATGACACCTCCTCCAGAACCTGAGAGTCAAGCAAAGCAATGGCAAAACATCCAGCAAAGTCTGCAAGATGATGTTGTGCTCCACTGTCTCCCCTTGCTCTACACAATTATATGAATTATAGAATGGTTTGGGTTGAAAGGGACCTCAAAGCTCACTTAGTGCCACCTGGACACTGCCAGGGATGGGGCAGCCACAGCTTCTCTGCGCAACATGTGCCAAGGCCTCACCACACTCACAGGGAAGAAATTTTTTTTCCCAATATGTAATTTAAATCTCCCCTCTAACAGTTTAAATCCATTTTCCCCTGTTTCCATCGCTACCTATCTTGGGGAGTGGTCGGACACCACACCATGGTAACCAGGTCAGTACAATGCTCACAGGAGAACAGGTTTGATCAAGAGTTCACCTGCTGAGATCAGCCTGTGCCTGCCTTAAGAAGCACAGGAATTAAAAATTCACAGACCTCCAGACAGGCCCCTCTTCACCCAGATTCTGTGGCCCACCGACCTGAGGAAACAGAAATTAATAAGCATAAGGTTTCTAAATGACATCTTGGAAAGTCTTCTAAATATTTTATCCTAAGTACTTAGATACACACTCATGGAAGCTCAGTTTGTTCATTCTAGTGAGTGCTAAAATCCTTGTGGGATACCTGTGGACTAATTGGTTTTGTCTGTGTTAGTGTCTAGTCACTGCATGAATCAGGCAGTGCTGAACCTGCGGCTTACCCTGGGAGCTCCCTGCAGATGGAGAGCCAGGCTGTGCTGTCTGGCTCTGTAAGTGACTTGGGTTGAGAAGTTCTCCAGTCCATACATTATTACTAATCCTCCTTGCATGACACACGCCTGCTGCAGAGGAGGAGTCTCACGCAAGCACCCCAAGCCAGAGCATCTGCAACAGCCCTGAGGAGGAGTGAGCCTGGGAGTTAATCCCCATCCTGAGGGATGTGGGCAGGGATCCTGCTCAGCTCCTCTGCCCATCCAGACCCATCCTCTTGCTATCAAAATGGGAGATGAAGGCAGGGCCTGGCAAAGCTCACCAGCAAGCACAAAGCTCTGAGAGGGAAGGGCTGAGAAACAGATGCAAACCAGATCCAGGTTTGTTGTTCAGCAGGGAGGGGAGGTGGGACTCGCTGCTCCCCTTAGCACTGGCTACTGCAGGAGCTTTAGCAGAAGGTGGGATACAAAGCACACTTGCACCCCTCTCCTGCTCTTCCCTTCGATTTCCTTCGAGGCTAAAGTCCAGCTTTACATGAGTGTGTGGAACTATGTGTTCTGGGGTCACGTCAATGCAGCTTTTCAGTACCCTAAAGGGCAGTCAACAACTTAGAAGGACGAGTTGTTCTGACATCCTTCCCCTCAACATCTGCAATAACACAAAGCAATTTGCTCACTTTGTAACCTTGGACCTGGTGCCTCAGGGTGTGAGTTAACTCCTGCCAGGGCTCTGGAGGGAACAGGCTGCCTCTGATCTTCCAGCAATGCAGATGTTACTGGGTACAGTCACACAGGTGTCACCTTCTTCCTGAGCACCAATTACACATTGCAGCTGTCAGAGGCATTTTGGTACAAACCTTGTTTCATGTCTCATTGATACAATTTCATTAATACAATCAACAGACCTACATTATCCTGGAAGAGTTTGGTCCACTGCTATCAACACTTGAGTGATTAATTTTTTACTACTTTTTTTTTCCAAACACCAGCTTAAAATCAGTGCAGCAACTCCAAAGTTTGGTTTCTCCAGTGCAACTTGTAAGGCTGCCTTAGTGCATCATTTAGGAGATGCTTTATCAACTAATTTATTGACTTTGATCACAAAGTCCTGACCTTAAACTTGCTGTAAGCTTTGTCATCCTGCTTTTCCCTCTGTGGCTGCTGCCCTTCCTCAGTGCAGGAAATCTAAAATGAAACGGCAACTTCTTGCCTGGCCAGGAGAGGTGGGCTGGCCCCCGGGGCACTGGCATCAGCTTTGCAAACACAGACTGAACTCCCCTCATCACCTGCCACTTGATATCCTTATCAAAGCTAAGGCTGCTAGAGGGGACCATTTTATTAAGACTGGAAATTCTTTTGGGAGCACAGTCACAAGTGCCCTGAGATATGGAAATCGATGTAATTTCATCTGATGAGACAACTAACACTCAGATGGAGCAGCAGCACTGTGTCTGGGTAAGGGAACAGCCAACGAGCAGAGCATGGACAACTTCTTCCCGTGTTTGAAGGTTTCAAAGGCCAGAGGAGATCACTGCATGTTATCGTGGCTAAAACCACAATCTGTTCCCTGCTTGTTGACCAGAATATCTCTATTATGTGCAACTGAAGCATACAAGCTCTCCCTGCTCTGAACAGCACCTATTCTGCTTATTTTTTGGTGATAATTGTTGGGTCACACAATGGGTGTTTAGTTAATTAAGGCATGGCAGTAAAACAGCTAGAGAAAAAGAAGAAATTCCAGACCACAAAAGAATATCTTAATGCTAAAGAACAACTGAACATGACTTATGAATTTCTGTTTATGCCAGAGTATCACCAAACTCAGCCAATGACCAAAAAAAAGGGACTGATTTTTGTCACTGCATCTCTTCAGGCACTTGGCTGAACAACTCACAGACCTTGGAATAAAGTACAGGGCAGGAAAAGAGAAGTTCAGTGTGCACAGAAGATGTCAGCCTTCCCAGGTCACTCAAAAGCAGGAAGGAAAGAAGGAAGGAAAGCAGGGAGACCCCACCTGCAAAGCAAGGTGCTGACAGCAGCTGCACTGGGCTGCCAGGGATGAAGCAGCCTGCTCTGCCCCAAAGAACACCGACCCACTGTGCACCACAGTGAGGAAGGAGCTCAAGCAGCAGCAGGACAATAAATCTACACAACCTTTGCAAAGTCTAGCTCAAAATATCCCAATGCAACTTCATCCACAGTCTCAAATTCTCTTTCTAATTTGGTTTGTTAATGATGAGAGGCGGGAACTGTCATCATGGGTCAATGAAGTACCCAGTGCTCCCAGGAATCCAGAGTTATTTGGGACATTGGGTAGAACTAAGAGTTTAAAAAAGGAGGAAGAATCTCCCAAAATAACTGTTTTCCAGCACGATCCACAGGCCTGACCAAATTAAATCCTGAATGTGTGTATTTTAACTGTATGTATTACACATGTCACCACTATAACAGCTGTAGTCACAGAACCAAGTACTGAATCTGGCCCATTACAGCATCTCTTCAATGCACTGCATTCTTTGACCCACACCATTTCCTCTACAGCCATGGAAGTTCCAAAGTTAAATCTCTGTTTTGATCCCCTCTCACTACTCATTTTTGGTCAACTGTTTGAAAAACCTTTTGAGCTCAGAGGTGTGCATCAAGAGGCAGTGATTTGCTCCAGAGAGGGAAGGAGCTTGAGTACAGACATTAGAAATATGTGCAAGTTAAATAAACTACTTAAACACAAGATGCTAATTTAGCAGCTTCAAGGGCCATATTTCTCCAGCCAACCCAAGACATAAAAAGACACAATTTCATTTAAATAACCTAACCCCACTGTTGTTTGGAGTGCTACATTTATTCAAACACAGCCCACCAGCTCTCAATTAGCTGCTTTTGCACTCCAACTGCAGCAGGTCTGTAGTGCACAGAAATGTAATTATTCACACACCACCCTGTCACTGCCACCACTATCTGTACTTCTAAAGCATCTTGATTACTCCACTGATGAGCACTATGGAAATGCCTATAAATAAAATAATCATCTCCCCTCATTAAGTTCCAACTCGTGGACTGACGAAGGATGGTTTCCCTTTGTACGTTCCTTTTGTAAATTTTATCACTTCACAACAGAGAGAGCAACGTGCCTCTGATGGCATTCAAAGAGACAGACTGTCAGGATTCTTGTCAGTATTTCAGCTTTGAGCAGCTTGCATTTTTGCATTAATATTTCCTCCTGAAAATAAAGTGCTGTTTGTCAGAATCAGGCATGCAGTAATCTCTTTCTAATGTCAGCATCAGACATGCAAAACCCCCTAATGTCATGTCAGGAGGTCAGACTTTATGGAGCAGTATGTCATGGAAACCCTAAGAGCCAGCATAAGCTTCTACTGAGAACACATATCTATAATAAATAACAAGCATTGAAGAAAACCTTCCACTAAAAACAAAGCCTTGGTGAACCAGGTTTGCTCTTCAGGAAGCTTCAACAGCAATTGGTGCTGCAAGCAAATATCAAACATCCCATTATTGCCAAATCCCAGTCTCACTGTTCTCAATAACTGCATTACTGGGTGTACATTTGCACACACTGAAACTCCCAGCAGCATCTCCAACGTGCAATCAAATATCTCATTTCATAAAATGGTGAATTATAAAGCCAGAGAAACAAGTTAAATGTCATATCAGGGCTGATCCTGTCTTGCTCTCCAGCCAGAGGTGGAAGGGAATGACCACTTGCCTCTGTAAACAGCAAAAAGGGGGAGAAGAGAGCAGTCTGACGGAAGCTCATGGAGCATCCCTATTTCTGCACCACCCAAAGCAACATCTCACCTCCAAACTGCCAGCAGCTCTCAAAGAACTGAGACCACTCACAGGTTCAGATTAAGATCCTCCTTCCCAGCTGGGGAACAACAGGACTCTGTGTCAGCATGAGCAGGGAGCTGCTCTCAGGCCAGATCCCTTTATGAAACCCTCTGCAAAGCTGCTGTGACCCAAAGGGCATGGTCCTGTGCCCAGGTGGGGTCACCTCAGGGAGCACAGGTCATTTGACTGTCCTTCCTCTTTCCCTGGTCTCTCCCAAGGTTTCCAGTGCATCTCTCCTGGCATCACTGCTCATTTCCAGCAGGTTACTATGTCCATGGACAGTGCAGCTGCACAGTCACCTTCTCATGTTCAAACTGTGTGTCTGACGAAGGAAAAGTTGAGGTAAGTGGAAAGGAAAGCTTTGGCAGACAGATGGGACTTTTTGTGTCTGAAGCTGGAACCAGACAGTAACTAATGTGCAGGACACAGGATGGGACAAAGCAAGAATCACAGAATAGTCTGGGTTGGAAGGGACCTTAAAGATCACTTAGTTCCAGCCCCCTGCCATGGGCAGGGACATCAGACTATCAGGTCAGAGTGACATGCTGCTCTCAGCTCCCAGGCACTACACTGCACTCCTGGACTGTGCAGGACATTGTAGGAACCTGTATTTGGGATGAACATTTTTATTTGTAAGATCTGCATCTTCTTGGACAGAGCCAGTACTTGAATATTTTTCTCTAGAGACAGGACAGAGTTAATTTAAAGCAAAACCATCAATCCCTAGAATAGCCAGCGTCCAAACCCACACAAGAGCTGTGCTGCCTCACTCCAGAATCTGGAGCAGGAAAAATAGTGACAAAAATAAGATCGTCCCTCAATTACGATAAACAGAAATGTTAAATCAAGCTCAGAATCATCCTTGAAGAATCTAGCTCTTCCCAGCTCTAAAAATGATCCTCCACATTCCTTTTAGGCTTTTCATAGGTACAGCAATATGAAATGGCTCGTTGCTGTGTAGCTGCTAACAAGAGACACATGTTTCCTTCAGTTCCAGCAACATGTAGACATGAAGCACATTTTAATGACCTGCTAAATATTTCTGACTCTTTCTGCATGTTACCTCCTCGTGCATTTAGTCGAGGAAATGCTCCACAGTTCCACACTTTCCCTGCTGACTCTGGAGCTGCCCAGAAGAGCATGCTTGCATCAATCACTTTATCTTATCAAGCTTTCACCAGAGGGCAAGGAAAAGTCAAGCAACACGTTTTCACTGAGTGAAGTCAAAGCTGGAGAGATCTTCCAGTGAGTCCAGAGCCAGCTCAGCTGGTGGCTGTGAGCCCAACTCCCCCTGTTATTTATTTAGCTGGTCCAGAAGACACACACTGCATGCCGGTGTGCAGGGTGAGCATCTGTTCCACCCAGACCCACGGCTGCATTCTTTACTTGGTATTAATATCAGGGAAAATTTAGTAACTTAACCACTGGCGTGAGAAGCCATACTTCTAAGGGAACAGATGGCAGCAATCATCTCAGCTTAGTTTTAGGCTTCAAGAATTGCTCTGAGTCAGCAAAGCCGCACGATGAGAGGAAGACAAAGACGTAACATCTGTAAAACCTCCTACCTGCTTCCCATCCAAGGTGTACAGCTTTTTGACCACCCCTGTCTCCAGTTTGATAGCTTCAGTGATGTCAGTGAGGACCTGCTCGAAGGAGTGGGCAGTCTTCTTGTTGAGGAGCACGCGCACGGCCTTGCGGGGCTTCACCCCGCTGCGGATGATGGTCACCAGCTTGGGGCGCACAAAATCCTTGTTCTCCTTAGCCTGGGCACTGTTGCTGCTGGCCAGGGACTGAGGTGCTTTCTGGTTGGCAGAGGTCTTCACGTTGACAGACCAGTTGGGGTTGACGTTCTTGGTGTATTCCACCTTCTTGAAGAAGTTGTCGGACGAGCAGACGTAGCTCTCCCCTTGAGGAAAAAGGAGATTCTACAGTGACCACCAGCTCTGTGCTCTTTCTCCAGCAATCATGCAAACCATTAATAATTGTTCGCATTAGCACTCCCACGACAGCTTGTTCTTAAAACATTCTGCCTTGTTTTAATGCTGTATTTATGGTTATTTAAAATATTGCTGCTATTTCCACAAAGTAAGCGAGTCAGCCATCAGCAAATACATACAATTGCATGAACGAGGGGTTAAAAGAGGTTGAGTTATAAAGCCATTTAGGTACTTGAAGATGCAGCTAAGCTTTCCAAGAGCTTCAGAACACCAAATTCATTTGACCACCCCAATTATTTTATAAATTTGCCAGTTTTCATTTTATCTTTACAGACCTAGGTACTACTTCAGTGTAGTGTTGTTCCCTGCCAAGAGTACATCAACATTCATCCACAAAGTGCCTTCTGCATCACGCCTGAAAAATAATCAAAATCTTGTCCTGAACAGTCTCTACTAAAAGTAGCCTTGATAAATGTAGCAGGCATAACAAATATGCACTGTTAGAGCATCAGTGGTTTATTAGGGAACAGACATAGTGGCAGCTGAGATTAAACACTGCACCAAATACCACTCCTTGATTTACATGGCTGGTGCCAACCAAAAATACATTAAATCCAAATTTAGACATGGCAGAGAACAGATAGATTTAGACATGGCAGATACAGGGTCTTTTTAGTAATTCACAAAAAGCCCTTCCCTATCCCACCCAAAATTAGTTTCAGGCTTTGTCTGTAATTTACAGGATCCTATCTATCTAAGGTTTTTAAAGCTCCTTAAAGGATTTGTAGGAGCTTCTTTTGGGCATGAAAATCTGATGGATGCTGGAAGAGTTATTACTAGAATGAGACTGTAAACCAGTATCCCTAAGGGAATGTGGCTGTCTGGTCTGAAATGACTCAGGCTGCACTGAAAAAAAAGTCACTCACTGCTGGAGGAAGAAGCTTTCGTCTAGCCATTAGATAAAATTTTAATAGGAGCTGAAGGCATGACATGGATATCTGTAGGATTTTAGAGTCTTTTCTGGTGTCTGATCTTACAGAATTAAGTTCTTCATGTACTATGATACATTTGAAATGAAGATACAGATTTAACTATTTTGAAAAACAAATTTTTTAAAAAAATAATTCCTTTTTTACAAAAAACAGATTGGCTGCATTTCCTTGTCTGTCCCTGACTGCAAACTCCAAGGCTCTGACATCTTTGAAAAGCATATCCCACAGCCAAGTCTGGTTTCCCATCCAGGGACCTCTAGGACAGGATTTGACATCCAGTTGGCAAAATATGGATTTCCAAACATCCCACTGATTTTCACATGGTCCAAGCACATAACATGCCCAGGATAAAGTTCATACTGGAACTCCTTCTGCTGACTAAACTGCATTTCTGATGGAGGCACCAGAACCCATGGTGAGACCACAAGAGACACACAATAAACAGATTTTAATAGGCTTATAACAGCACTCTGTGTATTCCTGTCCCTATTACTGTTCAGGGTGTGATGTCACAAGCAGCCACAGAAAAGATGCAGGATTCTCACTTATTTTAACCCCACCTTTGTACCCAGTTTGCCACCATGGTGCTCACTCATGGTGTTTACATCACCAACTGCAGCTCTTCTCCATCAGTTGTATAAAAATTACTAAAATCCTTGATCAACAGGAAGCAGATATTCTGTTTCCTCTTCTAAAGAAGGAATACAAATACAGAAGAGAGAAGAGAGATGACAAGGCTCATGATGAACACTCAGTTGGGTATTTTGTCAATGGGTGTACCCCAAACTAACGATAATCCCACCAGCAGGTTCTGTTGGCTTGAACAAATAGTAAAAAATCTCAATTTGCTCACAGCAACACCCCTCAATAAACCAACCATGCATCCCTGCCCATAGCTGGAGTTCCTTGGGCCCCTATATTTTGTGAATCTGACTCAATAGAAACTCAAATATACTCTCCAGAGTACCACGCATTATACAAAATTCCCTCTGGGGATATAGTTTTCCAGAACCTTTGAATACTTCCAATCTTTCTGATTAATAAGTGATAAGTTGTGGTTTATTCATCTGCTTCAGCCAAGTAACACCTGGTGCAGAGCAGGCCCAGGCTTCTCTCCAGTTTCACAACTGAGAGAAGGGCAGCAAGGAGCCTGGAAAGCTCCCAGGGAATTAACCATCCTAAGAACCTGAGCCCTCCCAAGCCCATAATCCCTGGGCAGCAGAGCCCTCCTAAGTGTGCTCAGCAGAACTGTGCATTATCCTCTGACAAAAGGGATTTCTCTGTTTAAATGCAGCACTAAGAGTAAGGGGTTTGAATGCTGCTGTCGCCCCTGCCCCAGCTTCCCTGTGCCAGCTCCTGACCTCACCTGCACCTCTGCTTCCCCACCTGGAAAACAGGAGCAAACTCTCAGCCACTGCAGTGTGGCAAGGCTTGACTTTCATCTGCATTGGACCTTCATCTGTGTAATTTTCACAGTGACAGAAAGTACGCATTTGCACTGTGTTTGTTGCAAGAACATAAGTTTCTCTGTATGCAAACCTGCAGAAAAATCTTCCCATAGGAAAGCATTTTTTTACTGTCTTTTACTCTGTATAAGTTTCTGTAAACAAAATCTCTGATGTGTGTTTCAAAGACATTTAGATTTCTCTGCCTGTCTCCTATTAATGAGAAATAGGGGTTCTCTTCCTCTCAGCCTATGAGGTGAAAAGTTGTTATCTCTGATTGTGTAAGCTATATGGACATTCCTTGAACGAAGCTTGAAGCAGGAGCTTCGGATGCTCCTTGCTGGGCAGATAATAGCCCAAAATCCTCTGAATTATAGAGTCATGTTAATAAATCATATTTAGCCTTCTAATATTATTGTCAAGAGTCCTTTGTTAATGAACGGACCGCAACAATATGTGTTCTGTAGGCACAGGAGGTGCTGGAGTGTATTTTCTATTAACAAGTTGCATATTTGAAAGTAAGCTGAAGAGATTCTTGACCTGCCTGGTACAGTACCATTACTCTTAGTTCCAGGTGAGTCCTTTTGAACTCCTCACTGCACATCACAGCTGTTTGTGTATTTACATCACTGTACACCAAAGTTTTGCCTTGCATGAAGGTAAAACTCTTGTAGGGTTTGTTCCACAGATGTGATCTTAGGCAGTTGTGCAGATCCACACTGGCTTCTCAAGCTGTGCTCACACTCACAAGTGTGAAATGGAATCTGCACTTTCTCCCTTTGTCTCATTTAACCCAAACCCCAGCAAATAAAATCCATACTTTACTCAATTCTAAAACTGGAGAGAAATTTCCTTAGAGAGACACTCCAGAACAGCAGTTCAGAGCAGCAGCTCTTCTCAGCATCATTTCTGCAGTCACAGCAGCACAGCTCCAGGGAAGAGGAGCTTTTCTTTCCTTCCTCCCTGACCTAAGGATGTGACCTGAAGCTTTAACTTCATTTAAAAGCCACTTCAACTAATGTCTTCCCTAACTCAGTTTATGACCCTCAAATAGCAGCAAAATCATCATTCAAGCTCCTCAGTGAGGCACATGCCTTTGCCAGCCAGGAACACACTTTCCACAGTGAATTTCACTTACCACAGTGGAGTTCTACCCAAACCTTACCATGGTGGTAGCAGCCTTGAGCAAGCATGGGCTGAAGACCTGTGAACTTTGCAGCTTTTAACTGCACAATGTGGCCAGGAGATGATAAAAAAGAGAAATCTTACAGGGAATAGAGCTACCATGGAGGGAGGAGTGGATTCTCTGTGGGTTTCACTGCCACATCTGTCTGTGCTAAGCCTGTAATGAGAAGTCAAGGTGTACAACTGTGCCAGCCACAGAAATATGACTGACAGACACAGCGTGATAGCAGAAGATGTGCTCAGCATAACAGAAGGAATGGGAAGTGGATGTGAGATCTTGTCACGAGCAAAAGAAACAACTCCAAGAAGAATATTGCTCCCCAGCCCTAAGCACAAAAATCTGTGCACAAATATTTTCAGGAGCACATGTCCCGAGGCAGCAAGTAGCTGTGCACACATGCAGAAATCCCACTGCAAGCCATGAGAAGGTACAATGGACAGCCACATCATTCATTCCAAACAAACCCCAAAAGGGAACTCCAAAGAGACACACTTAAGCACTGGGGCCAGGGAGGATCATCCTGACAGAACCCCTGTGGTGCCAAGGACACTTGATTTAGTGCAGGGCCAGCTCAGAGCATGATGCCCTTTTGGCACTGCAGAGCCAGAGCCCCCAGGGGGATGTCATTGTCACCATGCCAGGCTGCTCCAGACGTGTCACAATTCCTATAGTACCACCAAACCAGCCAAGGCATTTCCTCACTGCTCCTGCCTGCCCTCAGCAGTGGCTGAGCTGTCTGCAGACCTCAGACCTCCTGCCATCACCATCATATTTGCCATTTGAAGCCAGGCTTGTATCACACAGAATTAGTCTGGCTTCAAGTGCATGACACATCCCAGTGCTACCAATTTGATGGAAGCACAAGGAGATTATTCAGCTCCTAAAGAAGGGATGATCTCAGCAAAGATAAGGTTTGCCTTAGAGAAGGTTCCTTAGAAAATACCCAAGCTCCAGAAGAGCGCTAATCCTCCAACCCTCTTACAGCAGCTCCCTGTGACAATACCAAAAATGACAGGCTGTGCTTTCAGAAAAAGTTATCCTTCCTCTGCATGCACCAGCAACTTTCCAAGGATAATGAACTGTGGGCAGAAGTCTTTTGAGAAAAATCAGGAAAGCTGGATTGAGGCCATTTTGAATGTCTAAGTGTTAACAGTTATTCCAGAACAGTCTCTGTGGGCAGCAGTCAATTATTTTGGCTGTTAGCTCTGCAGTTGCAAAGTTGAGAATGTGCTACTGTGCCCAGCTTTTATGTTTCATGGAATTTACCAGGGCTGCAGGAGGAATTAAGTGGACTTAACACCTTGCAGAGTTCATTCCATATAGTGTTGCAGGAGGCCTTGAGCTTCAAATGCATGAACTTGCTGCTGCTTTATGAGTTAAAAAGAC
This sequence comes from Leptocoma aspasia, assembly GCA_013399835.1. Lineage (NCBI taxonomy): Eukaryota > Metazoa > Chordata > Aves > Passeriformes > Nectariniidae > Leptocoma > Leptocoma aspasia. The sequence continues at coordinate 41,081 of VXAX01005468.1, forward strand.
CTACTTCACATGGCAAAAGGAACCCTGGAAGAGCTCCCTTCCCTTGGCTCCTCCATGAACAGAAGCACCTCTTGTTCTGCTGGAGAAGTGGAAGAAATGCTTGATCAGAAATCGCCTTCAAAACCACACAATGCCCATGAAGAATTTTGGGACCACACCAGTCCTAGTGTGACAGCCAGGATGAGCAAGCAAATAAAACAGAACCTCATGGACAAATTTTGTTATGTAGGATGTAATTAGCTGAGCTATCAGGCCAACAGACACCCACAGAAAACAATTCCACAGGTTACCAAGGTTTCAGTATGAAACTACAGGAACTTCACTTTTCCAGGCAAACTGGAACACACACATTGAGTGGAGATTCCAGGATGTTTCTTATAAACCACTCAGTCCCAGCACACACCAGACTCTGCACAGCTCCAGGGTGGAGCCCCTCCCATGATTACTTTAAGTACTCCTGGACAAGATTTTGGAAAATATTCCCAAGGGCATGACAGGATACAAAAAGCTTGGAATCACTTTGTGGAATATCTCACACAGCCCAAGAACATTTGCAATGAAACCACACTGAGCAAAACAAATCCTACTCAGCTTTTTCTAGTGTTTGATTTGAAACAAGGGCAAATTTCAAACAAGCAGCCCAGGACAGGGCATAAAATCTACCTTTGGATGTGCCTTGCCTTGACTCCCAGGTTGTGCCTCACTGTCCATTTCATTATGTCAAGAAGCTGAATATGGGAAAGCAGCAAAATTATGGAGAGGTCTAAAAAACCCCTTTTGTCCCACAAAGAGCTCATTTATGGGACAATGGTGACTGGAACAAGTGGCCAAGAGCAGCATTTCTTAAGCCGTCTTTGCTGCTGAAGTCGATGCACAACATCAGCTTCCACCTCTACCCAGCCCTCCACCAAAGGACAAAATATAATCAGAGCTGGGGTGGGACAGCTTCTCATCACATCAAGTGTACAGGAAGAGGCTCAAAATGAACCAAGGACCAAACCACCATGTTCAGATACCAAAGGAACTAAATTTTAGCTGAAATTTGGATTAAATGCGAGCTGTTCTACGATCATGGTGAGAAAGGCTGGAAAGGATGGCACATGATTATTTTAGCATCTTTCATATGCAAGTTTTATCACAGCACAAGGCACAGAATTTTCTGTTACAAGTGACTCACCAGTACATGGAGCTACATAAATTAACTTCCCAAAGCCCTGGTCACTGGAGCCAATTCTATATGAAGGGGAATAAAGCCCACCTGGTGCTCTTTTCCAAAAGATTCATCTGCCACGATAAATAGCAGGGCCAACACCCACTCCTGACCCAGCCAAGGCAGTGGGACACGAGGGCAAGGTGCTGTCAGCAGTTTACTGCTGCCAGGATGAGCTGGGACAGGAAGCTGCCCTGCACCTAACCAGCACAGAGATTAAGGAGGAATGCAGTCCTAATCAACATCAACAAGTGCATTATTTACAAATATATTAAAGCTGAATGCTGAAAATGGGAAGTCAGGATTGAGACAATGACCACAGTGATGGAAGATGGCCACTAGGACTTGAAAAGGGGAAGAAAAAATGATCAGGTGGGTGGGTTTTGAGAGAAGGTCACTGGGAGATGAAACAGCTCCCTGGAAAATTGTGGAGAAAGCAACCTGTGACCAGCGAGAGAGAACTCAGCTGGCAGCAAAAGGCACCTGTGTGACAGAGTTCTGAGGGCTTCCAAAATGTGAGACGTTAGGGTGCAACACAGGAAAGGGCCAAGAGGCTCATCCCAACAGATGGAAGGAATGTGAAAAAGAGTATGAAAAACTCCACTTGTTCTCATTATAAGACTAACCTTGAGTGCCAGGGAAGAACTCTGGGTCTGGAGAACAAAAGGGTTCTCAGTTAAGCCCCAGTTAATTAGCAGCACACCATGTGGGTTTTGTTCCCCTGAATGTCTGTCTCTAGGATATTGGTACTGTGCAATATCATTCTCTACCCTCCAGAATTACATTCAGGCTACACTACATAAGCACATTTTTAAATCAGAAGTCATCAAGTACTTAGAACATGATGTGAAATATCATCAGTAACTCACAAGTTTTTGCCATCAAACCACTGAGATGAGCCTCTTTGGTGGCTTTTCCTAGATTCTACTTGTTTATTGGAAATTACAATGATAAATTAGCCCATTAGAGCAACAAGCACTGGTTTGGGTACCCTCAGTCTCCAAGCAGAAAGCCAATTTACAAGGCAGACATGTCCTGGTTGTGTGTGCACTGTTCTTGTGTGTCACAGCAGAATGACTCCCAAATTCTGGGTTTCATGCAGGTACCTTGCACACAGCTGTGCAAACAGCCAAGCTAAGGGCAGAGTTCACTACAAGGCTGGTTATAACCACGGTGTTGTAAATTGCTTTTCTACAACAGAACCGTAGGTCACCCCTAGAAATATGGGATCAATAGCAGCATGCAGACCTGCTCGGGCATGGTCAAAAAATTGATTCCTTTGTCTTCACTCTGCTCAGGTTTTATTTTCCTAGATGATGCTCTGCTGAGGACACAGCCACACAGACAATCCCATTTTGGTTTTACTGCCTCTTCTTCAGTGCTGTTTCCAGATGCCATTTTGGCAGAACAAGGCCAGAACCCAAATGCCAGCATCTCCTGTCTGTACCTCAACCAGCAAAATGTATTTCCATGAAGTAGGTACCTCCTTACCTGCAGCAAAACCCATTTAAAGCAGGTGTAACAACTAAAGCTTTCTTAACTTCACTGACAAAAAGCAGGAAGAGTATAAGAGGAGGAAGAGCATAAAAAAATAAAGGACTGCATTTTCTCCTGGAGTTATTTCTGAAGATTTGCATAAAACCTAGGAGAAGCAAGACTGAGAGCTGCCATTAAAGAAAGGCTGTGGCCATATTAAGAGACCAGAATCTCTAAAATTAAGGAAGGCCACACCTCCATTCGATAGCTGCAATTGGGCTGAGAATAACTCCACTAGGAAGCATCACAGCTCTGAGAGGCAGCAATTTCTTCCCAGGAAAACTCCTCTATGGAAACCAAGATTCATTCTACGTCCTTGTCCCCGCAAAGTATTTTGGGGAGATGATATCCTGCTTGACAGGCAAGGAATTCCAGGGAGAGCTGCTTTAGCCAAGGCCACACAATGACTCGCTGCCGAGGCTGCCCCTGCAGTCCATGCCCCACATCCATTGTCTTTCACTAGAGGCAAAAGCCCCGTGGATTTTCGGTAGTTACCAAACTGGCCGGGAGAAAAACGCCAAGGAAAAGGGAAGAGCACCTCCCCTCCTGCAACAGGGTATTCCGGGTGCAAACAAAGAATGAATTGCTCGGGGAAGAGAAAATCAGTGTGGCTGTGGGTGCCCTTTTCTCACCCCGCTGTGGCTCTGCTGCCAGCACAGCTGGCCCACGGTCCTGCCCCGGGCAAGGAGGCAGCACTGGCCATCCCAGGGCTGTCCTGACCCTCCCGGGAAAGGCAGCACGCAGGGCAGCAGAGGGAGCACGGCTGGCAGCTGAGCTCCACGAGAGCAAACCTTCCCCCAGGGCACCCCTTCCGAGCAGGATTGATTTTTGGCTCATCCCTAATCCCGCAGTGACACGCAGAGGAGCAGGCACAGCCACACCCCCTCTGGACACGGGGACACTGCCCTGAGATCTCCCTGCACACCCAGGCCGGCCAGGCCGGGGATGCTGCCCGCACTGCCCCAGAGCCACCGCAGGGACCAGCCCAGGCTCAGCCCTGCGGTGACACTGCCCAAAGGGACCCGAGGCACTCCCTCCCTCCGCACAGCGCTGCACGAACATGTGCAGCACAGGAACTCCCCGTGCCCTTTCCGCGACACCCCCAGATCGCCTTACAGACAGCCCAGCACAGCTCCTGAGCACAAACCCCAGCGAAAAGAAACCCCCACAGCTCCATATCATTAACCCTCTTCACGCCTTCCTCCACACAGACACACGCGTAAACCCCAAATTCCACCAAGCGAAACCTGTGCAAAACGCCCTTCTCTATTCACAAGCCTTGCTCGTTAAATCCCCTCTCTAATCAGGCTGTATGAGCTCCCAGCACATCCCTGCTCCCCAAACACTGAGACCCCCCAACACCCATCGCCCTCTGCCTGCGCCCCGAACACCCCTCCCCACACCCCCAGGTACCTGCCCGGCCCTGAGCACACCCCAATACAAAATTTTGGGGTATGGTGCACACACACATCGTGTGCACCATACCCCAAAAACCCCTACACACAGAGAGCACAAACCCTTCCCACTCCCATCCCACACTCGCTACAGGAACGCCTCAGCCCCTCTTCCCTTTCCATTCATCCCCACCCACCCCATTGGGAAACCCACTGCACCCATCCGGGGTCAGCCCTGGGGGCACCCTGAGCCAGCCCCCGAGGCACGGACACAGCCAGGACACACGGACACAGCCAGGAGCCGGACACACGGATACAGCCAGGACACACGGACAGTCAGGAGCCGGACACACGGACACACCCCTCCGCTCGGCCGCACATCCGCAGCGGGCAGGGGACACGGCGGGGGGGACAGCCGCACCGCCACCCGCCCGGCAGCGCTCGGCAGGGCACAGCGGGGCTCAGCACCCCCGGAGCCGGGTAAAACGTGACCCCGAGTGGTGCAGCCTCCTCCCCACCCCGCCTCCTCACTGCAGCAGGGCGATGCTCGTTACCTTCCTCCAGCTCGTCCATGCTGCCGATCTTCCTGGAGCCATCGATGGTGTAGATGTACCGCACTCCCTGGGGCAGGTTGATGTTGTCGGACAGGGAGCGTGTCAGGTCCGCCAGCAGGGCATCAAAACTTCGGAAGCGGTCGGAGGAGACAGCGTATACAATCCCCTTGAAGTAGCGGTCCCCGTTGCGATAGAAACGCACCTTCTTGGCTTTCTTCTCGTTACTCAGCGCCTGTAAGGTCCGGGTTCTGTAGAAGCTACAGTGAGCGCTGTGAGTGGGGCTGGGCAAGCCGTTCATCCGTGTGCCTCGCATGTTTCTGGACGCCTTGTCTCTTTCGTCAAAGTGTCCAAAATCAAGTTCCATAGTTTGGTGAACCCTAAAGATCTGAAGTTGGCGGGAAGGAGATGGGGAGAGAAGGAGGGCAAAGGGACGGGTTAGAGCCCAGCAGAGCCACAATCCGGAGAGCAAAATGACACTAAGGCTGTGTCTGGATCAGGACAGATGCATTTGAGAAGCGCCCCCTCGCCTGACCCAGATTTGTATCGATTCTGGGGACTGAGAGTAGGAGGGGTCCTCGCATTTTGAAAGGGATCCAACTACTGGGGGCAGGGAACACGTTTCTCGAGAGCTGCCTGCTCCTGCACCTGGGAGTTTTCAAAGTGCAGCAATTTGGGACTTGGGGCCAAAGGGATACATGGCAATCACAACTCAGCCCCAAAAAAACTCATCCAAACACCAGTTGGCAATGAATTAAACCTCTGAGCCCTGTGAGGTTTCCTTTGGGAACAGAAAACAAGGAGATCCCAGTAAGTCAGCCCTTCAATCTGTCGAATCACGGAAGGACCCAGAGCATCTGAATATTTAACATTAGAATAAACTGGCATTTATGAAAGAATGGTCACAGCGGAATAAGCAGTTTCTTTGTGACAACCTGTTCAATAAGGGTTAGCAATGAGATCCAGCTCACCCTTCCCCCTATCCGCAGCCCCCTCCTAGCCCATCAATCAATTCCCAGGACCAGCCTACATCTCTAAGAAGAAATGACTGCAAAGAAAAATCTGTCATTGAAACGCAGCTTCGGTAAGCTCTTTTCAGCCCGAGCCTCCTCTGAATCTCATTTTTGATCCCCTTTAATGAGGGGGAGAAAATAAAGGGGCTATCTCCACCCCCCGCTTCCAGCCCTAAGTGATTTAATAGCTGGAAGTGCCCGTGCCCCAGGGACACGCCGTCCCTGCTCCTCACCTTTCATTGTTCTGAGCACGGGGGCTTCCAGCACAGAAAAGCCGAGACTGGAGCTGACACCCAGCGAGCAGGAATTTTGCACTGTGTCTAGTTTGTGCTCGAGAAACAGCCTTTCTCCTGCACCAAACCCCAACACAAAAGGAGAAGGAACCCCCCAACCCTGCAATAGAGACCCCTCCACTCCCCCGGCGCCACCAGGCACATGCACCTCATGTATGTGGCACTCATGTTAGCACAGGGCTGAAAGGGGATTTACAGCACTTGGCAGCCAGGTATAAACCCAGGAAAAGCTGTTGCTATCTCATCCCCGCCCTTTACACTCGCCAGAAGGAAGCTTCTTCCCTGTATTTTACAATGTCAGCGTGACCCGTGCAAGAAAAATCACCGTCCCCAGGCTGCAGTGAGGCAGATGACAATGCAGGCAATCCGCACAGAAACCCCAGGTTTGGAACATTCCCCCCACGATGCCAGCTGGGGTAGATTCCGTCTGTTGTCATGCACTGAACAATGAAACATCCAAGCAACTTCGGGAGTGAATCGGAGGATGCAGGGGTTTTGATTTTAAAATGAACTGCAGATGCTGTAAGGCACTAAGAAAAGATTCCTCCTTTCTGTTACTTTTCTGCATGCAAGTCACTCAGGAAAGCTCTACTCACCGGTTTTCAGCGTGCAGGGTGGAGATGCTCAGAGAAAGAAAACCAGGCTCACTCTGCCTTTGTTGTCTGAGCTCCAAGCAAGAAATTCCTGCCAGGGTGGATGAGACGCCTCCTAGGTCCTAGTGCCTTGTTCCATCCCTTCACGGTAACTTTGCCTCAGTGATTTTCACTCTCACCATCAGTGGTCTGCTCACAGTCTGTGTTTGAGGGGAAAACGGGGTGCTGATTCCAGCTCTGGATAGGTCAGCAAATGATTAAACAAAAGGTTTAGAGGGGCAAGTTTGGGGGTGATGTTTGGAAGGATGCAAATTTCCCCTTGAATCCAGTTGTACCAAGAAATCATCTGGCCCAAAAAGAAAAAAAAACCACCACAAAACAAAACAAAAAAAAAAAACCCCAGGATAATTGCCTCAATCCTACAAGATTAGCAGTACGGGGGGTCACAGTCACAACCCCACAGTGTGGCACAGTGCTGGCACAAGGCTCCTGTATGTTAGGAAGGCAACTGAGAAAATCTCTGACCAGTGGACCTGGGCACAGTCCTGCTCCTGTGCTGGTTTTACACGGTACCTGTGGTTTACACTGGCCAGCAGAAAGGGAGAATTTACTTGGTGGTTCTGCATGAGGTGCCCCTGAATACTTTTTCTCTGTGAACATTGGACACAAACCAAAGCCAGAGCGCTGAATCCCAGTTCATTCAATCCCCAGGGGCTTTGGGATGGAGTCATTCAGCACAAGTTAAACCCAGCAGATCCAGCGTGGCTCATATCCCACAGTAAGAGGAGTTTATTTTCTGATTCCACTACAGGAGGACCCAGCTGTGAAAAAATTGTGCTGGGCTCTTTCACTTTGACAGCAAAATCTTTCACCTGCTTTCTGGGTGGAGATTTCTATGCTGCAGCACCACTAACCCTGCTCCTAGCCCCACTGGTGCTGGCCTCATCTTTACTTTAGAAAAGAATGGGATTTGGAAATGGGAGAGTTTTCCCATCTGTAGAAGGAAATCTTTCCTAACAACACTGCGTCTGTTTCGACTGAAAACATCAGATGTTGTCATTTTGGCACACCACAGCAGTATCACATTTCCACAGAAGGAGTTAGTATTTATCTCAGCTTTGTCTGCCCTGTGCATGATAGTCCAGGCAACACTGACACAAACCCACTGAGAGCTCGTCTCCGTTTGCCAGCAACTTTCACATGTGACATTTGTAAAAAGTTTCTTATTCCCTGAAAACACCCTTTTATTCAAAGGCTCCCACACATCCTCTGCTGGAGCTTTTTGGCTGCTGCCTTGTGTGCATGGTCAGAGCACTGCAGAGGAGACAGATCTGCTCTCCTCCCTCAGGAATTAGCCCTTGAGAGGACCATGGGGAAGAACAGGATCTGTTCTCTCCAGGATATATTTCAGTAAATCTCTGGATGCAGGTATGTGGGACTTCAAACCTTGTCTGTTGCTATGAACATATTATAAGTTTCTCTGTGTGTAAGCCTTCTGATCATTTTCCCATGGGAGAACATCCTTTTGCTGTCTTTTACTCTGTATAAGCTTTCTGTAAACAAAATATCTGTGTCTGTTCTTCAAGGACATGGAATTGGTTGGCCTCCTCCTACCTATGAGGAGACTGAAGCTGAAATTACTTTATCTTTCTGGTATTGTAAACTATTCAGACACATTCGCTGGACGAAGCAGCAGCAGGAGCATGGAATGCTCTCTGCTGAGCAGATATAGAAAAATATTAGAATTATGGAGTCATTTTAATAAATCATGTTAGCCTTCTAAATTTGTCGTCAAGAGTCCTTTCTTCAATGCATAGACCACAACGATACTTGTCCTTCCCATTAGCTCCTGTTCTGAATTAGATAATTCCTGGCTGTTCATCACCATGAGCCTAATCTCTCCAGAATTAACAATTCTTTCCTTTAACACAACAACTGCTGTAAATATAAGTCTGCCCATGCTTTTAAAAATTGCCAAAAATATAAATCATTCAGCCTGTGCCAAGTACAGCAGCAGCAAGAATAGAGAAAAGGAGAGTCTTCATTCAGCCTTCAGTGGCACACAAAGCTTTGACAGAGAAGAGGAAGATTTTTGGGATGATGGCTAAGGATCCAGGTACTACACCAAAGTAACCAGGCAGGATGATGTAGACCCAGGTGGAATTGTTAGCATAATGTGTTAATCTCCCAAATTTGACTTGTATGGGAAGTTCTGAGGACAGCAAAGGGTGTCAAGCATCGTTAACAGATGGCTCTTCTTTCTGCATCCCAGCCCACACCCGCTGTGAGATGAGTGTGTCTGCATGGACATGTCTGCTCAGGACAGGGACAGAAGCTTTTTGAAGCATGGGCACTTTCTTTGAAAAGCATTTTAAAAGAATTACTCCAACAAGAGAACTAGAATTTGTCCCTGACTGAAGGATAAGGTTTCTATAGCAAATCATGGTAATGTTCATCTTGGGTAAAACCTCGAGTTTCTCCTAAACAGTGCCCAGAACACCTCCAGTGTGTCCTCCTTTAATCCTGCCACAAGACCAGGAGGATCTCACAAGCCAGAGCACCATCAGAGCTGAAGAGCCCTGGAACCAGATTCATTTGACATATCCTCAGTGAAATCACACCGTATTTGCCTCTCTCCAAGTGAGAAGAGAATCACCTCAAACCACAGACATCAGCACAGAAATAAGCAGCAGTTTCTTGAGGAAAGCAAGGGTCTGCTCCTGACTTCATTTCTTCTTCAGAGCTTCTTCCCTGGCCTTAAGGAGTTAATGCCAGTCAAAACATATTTCCATCAGAAGAGACTCACCCTCTGAGACATCATAATCTAAACAATTTTAGGCAGCGTGAGTGATTGAGAATTGGAAAGAAAATTCTACTTCCCATCAATAATTTCATCTAGCTGCAAAGGAAAGATAAATTTAGCTCTTCAGATTAAATTATCTACTTTAAATCAGGTGAATCATCTTTCCTCCAGGAAGGTAATATTTAGACTTTTGCCTGTGTAACTAAGTCCGTATAAATACATGTTTGTTGACATTGCTGAGCAACCATGACACTTTGGAAAGAGACAGACTGCAGGTAACAGGGGTTGTGTGAATGCTGTGTGCTAACTTCTTCACATACACCTAGAAAATCCAGTTTCTAGCACCAGTAGGAGCTGCAGTCTCAAATACTCTATGTCAATGCCCAGTTGCTTTGCTATGCAACTTCCTGACTTCTACAAAAATTGCCTCTGATAGCACAGCACATTCTCTGAACAGGATGTAAGTTAGGGTGATAAGGTCTGGCTGTACCACAGAATCACAGAAAAATCAAATGATCACTGGGTTTGAAGGAAGTCTTGGATCAACATCTTCAAGTCAGTCTATTTAGAAGCACGTGTTTAGTTACATTTCTTACTTCAACCTCTGTGGTTCTGGACCGTGTGGAAATTGTCATCCCTGATCACCACTGTCAAAGCTCTGCTTGATGTAACTTAAACACCAAAACTCTCTGAAATGGCAAATTATTATTTCAGGGGTCTGACAAATGTGTCAAGGCACTCACAGCTGAAATCCCATAAAGTCAATGGCTCAATCTTGACCCTATAGGGCAACATCCTTTAAATCTGAATCTTCAAAAGAGCTGAGAGTTCATCAAAGAGTTGAACTTTAATCTTTAACTTAATCCTGTATCAGACTATAGAGTTAAGTTCCTCCCACAGAATACTATGAGCTAATAAGCAATGGGGACTTGGCAGACTTTCACCACATAACATTTGTTTCCTTTGGAGATTTATTTTTATAGGGACCACACACATCTGAAAGTCTTTTGAATACCAGTGCTGGAGAGCCAAAGTCAGCCTGGCTGCTGGGGAGGGAAGGGTGGAGGATCACCCCCAGAGCAGCTGCCCCTCTGCAAGCCTTGGAAACATCTGCAAGGCTGCTCAGATCCTGAGGTTCAAGGACTGAACCCTTCAAGTCTGAACCACTGGAACCTCCAGGGGGGAGCAGGGACAAAGTTTTCAGTGTGAGGAAGGAGGAGAGGGTGGAGAAGCAGCTGGGCTCCGAGACCACCTTGGTGTGGGACTGCTCACGTGTGCCTACAGCAGCAGTGTCCCCTGGGTGGGACCTGCCACTCCTCCACACCCCACAGGCTGAGCCAGGGCAAGGCAGCTTCACACCCCTGACAGATGCCCTCAATCTCTGCAAGTGACTTTAGCTTCAGGTATTTCTGAAATTTGGGAGCCAGAGGCCTTTGCATCCTCTGAGGGACCATCAGGAAGCAGGCTAAAAGTGAAAAGGCCATTTTCTGTGCCAAGTATCTGGAAACTCTGCAGCTCAATGAACTCAAGATATTCCGAACACATCCAGATACAGCAAAGCATTAAACCCCACAACAGTCATCCAAAAGAAAAATACCTTCTGCACTAGATCTCTTCTGGCTCCATCCTCTCTCTTCTACAACAAACCACCACAATTAATAATTTTTTCCCAGCTGGAAACAAATTCCCTGACAGCAGGAAGTAAAGCACCCCACCCCAGCACAGTCCCTGTGTATTTTGGGTGAACTCTGCCAGAGTCAGCGAGTTCCACAAGCCAGGTTCTGGTGGCAGCTCAGAGGCAGCATTTTCCCTTAAAATCAAAGTGCAAAGCTTGCAGAAATCCATGGATTTGCAGAAATCTGACTCATGCACTGCCTGTACCTGGGGGATGTGCAGAACCTCTCTGAGCTTGTCAGTACATTTGTGCTGACCAAGTTGTGGATGATACATGGTCTATGAGCCCCAGCCAAGGTCATGGCAAATGGAACAACAAAACATCCAAATTCTCCTTTTTCCAAGGTTGTCCATGGGCTGCATCATAGTAGTTAGGAGACTTGTGACCAAGGATTTAATAACTTCTTGATAATTTCATTTTATACAGTAATTGTAATTGTAATTGAATACCTGATTGCCAGCCTCTCTCAAAATGCCTGCTGAGTGCAACATTGGCTTGAAGGACTTTCCTGATGGAATTCTAAGTGTTAGAAAGGAAAATCACATCAAAGCCATCACAGGAGATCATGTCACATTCAAGTTGGAAGTGCAAGATGTTTCCTTTCAAACGCAGATCCTTTCTGTCACTCTGAAGGCAGTGACAGTGAAGTCAGGTGACACTGGGGAAGCATTTGTAAAAGATACCCAAACAGCTCATCTTAAAAGCTTAGAAATCCCAACAACAGACCATTTCAGAAGTTGTTTTCAATGAAACTTCCACTCAGTGCACTCAGTAAATGTCATCCCAGGCCAAGCCCAACAGAGGCTGCAGGATTAGCTGTATCAGTGTCCTAGGAGTAGGGTAGTAGAGTAAGAATTAAGAGGTAGGAGAGCAGGTAAAGAAAGCTTTTGTTCCTATTTTACTCTTTTGAGGAGATGGTTCCAATCTGTTTTATCCTAAAAATACAGACAGCACTAATGAATGGTGACTTTTTCATGGCAGCAAATATTCCCCAGCTATTTTGCCATTGTTCCTCAGGCACACATATCATGTCCCTACAATAAACTATTGATAATCGGTGCTTTGCATCTGTACTGGCATTTAGAGGTAGATACAGCAATGAGAAAACTCATTTAGCTACATCAAAAGACAAGCTTATCTGCCCGAAGTCTCATGCAAATTAGGAGCACATTGAAAGACCATTGTTTAAACATCAATGAGCTGGGGTCTCTTGTCTGTAGAGCTGCAGTCCCTCACTCCAGAGAGACACAGAATCTCAGTCTGACAGGATGGAGGAGCAATTAAACACTTCCAGTACAAGGTCAGCACTGGCATCTTCAGCACCCTTTCCCCAGCAAGGAGAGCCAGTACTGCAAACTCTGCCTCAAACTGAACCAAATCTGGTTTTCTTCTCCCATAATTCCTGCCAGGCTTTGGAAAGCTGGGTCTGGCACATGGCAGCAAGCAATACCCTGCTGGTTCCTAGCACCAGGCACCCCTGAGCACAGGAAGGAAGCAAGTTCCAAACACATCCTGACATGCAAAGCCCTGACCCAAGCAGCTACTGAGGCACCCAGGGATTTCTAAAACACCTCCTGAAAATCTGTGTAGGTGGAACCCTGTGTATTTTTAATCTTTAAAGCAAAGGTTACAGTATGGAAACATTGTGGGATGCTCTGCCTTTTTAATAGCTTTATCTCAAGTACTGAAACTCTGAGCTGAACTTCTGCAGCTCTTCCCCTGCTCCCTCCACACACACCAGAGCTGTGCTGAGAGGTGAGAGATGGCTTCAGGCAGAAGTTTTCCCTGTCTACAGTGAGACCATCAAGAGATGAGCACTGAGCATCATTAATGTCCCTGAACAGATCACTGGAGAGAAGCATCATCCAGCAGGGAGACAATTACTTTGGCACTCATCTTTTTAGGAAAAAAAGTAGTACCTTTTTACCTTGTAAACCTCTGCAGCTTGCTGGAAACTTAAGTCCTTTCTAACATTGCAGGGGAGTTGGAGATGATTGTAGGAATTACTGGACCAGAAGCCAACACCAGAAACTCCACAGAGATGACTGTGATGCTATTTTATCTTCAGTTAGGCAGGTTCTGTTCATTAGGAAACCCTCCCAGTGGGACACACACTACTCACAGATTCTTTGATGAAATTCCCAGCCTGGAAAACTTTGAACCACAGAATAACTGAACAGGGGAATGAGAACCATATGAGAACATCAGGATCAGTATCCCAAAGTTTGGGTGAAGAGCCAGGTCAAGAAGAAACTCTTGTTCTCTCCTGAAGGTGCTGTCAAGCACATTTCTAATTCCATGAGCTCTCCTAAGGGTTACCCAACATCAGCTATGTAAACACTCACACTGAGCAAGGATAGCAGGTGCTCAGGCACAAAAAAAAAAGCAGGTTTCCAACTAAAATCATTCTGAGCAGTTATCAGTCACCACAGAGCTAGAGCCAAAGAGCAGCTACTTGCAAGAAGTCACAAGGAAATATGGCTGTTCCCTGTGGCCTCAAACTCCAGGGAAACAAGCCCTATAACCACTGACTGTGCAGTGTGTAAATGGGACCTAAAGTCACTCAGTGTGAGTTTGAGCACTGTCTTTACGTGGGATGCATGGGGCAAGTGGCTCGAGCCATAAAATCAACTGATGAAATGCTGTGGTAGTGAAAAAACAAACAAACAAACAAACAAACAAACAAACAAGCAAAACAAACAAACAAACAAACAAACAAAAAAACAACACCAAAAATAGGAGTTTTGATCATGGCTAGCTGCAAGAAAATTGTATCAGCAGTAGCCTGACTTTACCAAGGGCCCTGTGGGCTGTAACCACAGTCATCTCTTTCATTAGAGCAGCTAAACTGCAAAGGCAAGGGCTCTCCTGCAGCAACAGGCCTCAGTTCCCAGTGCTGTGTGTGCATTAAATCCCAGCAGAATGTGCCCATCCCACCTTTGTACCATGGGATAATGGTTTATTATTATATAAATGCCACAGCCACTACCTTTGCCCACCTCCTACTTTACTGTAACTTCCAGAGGAAGGCAGCTCATCTGACTGCAGCCCAAACACTGACAGGCCATTGTTTTGCTCTTTGTGTCCATGAAGTGCTCTGCTGCTCTGAGCCGAAGTTTTATTCTGTTTCCAATTAGAAACCCAAACTGCCTGTTGGATTAGGGGACTTTCACTCTCTAGGCAACCCAACAAATATTTTCCATTTGGTCCTTACGTTTCTGAGCCCTGAAAGCACAGGGAGCACTGTGCCCAGATAGCCCATACCTGTTGCAAGAGAATATTATAAGTTTCTCTGTATGCCAATACATACCCAGCTGAACTGCAGGCCCACCCAGCATGAGCACCCCTACACATCCCCTGGGCATGGCCATGACTGGCTCCATTGTGGTCACCCTGCAGCCCTCAGCCCAGCCCAAATCTCCAGTCTGTGGGCTCAGGCTGTGGCCATAGCCCTGGCAGAGAGTTATGAAAGGCAGGGTTTGTCTCACTTTTAGCCCACACAGGCCCAGCCATCTCTGGGCTGGCCAAGCCAGAGGTGCTTTCATTTTCTTCTTGATGGCACTTTTCCCTCACTTCACTGTGAGACATCCACTCCAGGCCTCCTTCCATGGGGACAGGACCTACAGGGAGGTCTCGCTGTGCTCCTTGCAGTGCTAATTATGTCACACAGCCTAGCTAAAAAGAACACCTGGGTGTTTTAGACTCTAACCAACCCCTCTGCAGTGGAGACACCTGTTACAAGAACATATTATAAGTTTCTCTACATGCAGGCCTGCAGAAAATTCTTCCCATGGGAAAGCATCTTTTTACTGTCTCTTACTCTGTACAAATTTCTATAAACAAAATCTCTGATCTGTGTTCAAGGACATTTGTATTTCTCTGCCTGTCTCCTGATATGGGACATAAGGGTTTCTCTTTCTTTCAACCTATGAGGTGAAAAGTTGTTATCTCTGATTGTGTAAGCTATTCTAGCATTCCTTGGACAGAGCATGAGGCAAGAGCTTCGGATGCTCCAGGCTGGGCAGATAATAGCCCAAATCCTTTGTATTATGGAGTCATGTTAATAAATCATATTTAGCCTTCTGGTATTATTGTCAAGAGTCCTTTGTTACTGCATGGACCACGGCAATAGACACCTTTGTGGTATTCCCCAAAAAACCCATTTCAATGAGCCTTTAACTCATTCCACTCACAGACAGAATGACATTAGTGCACGCTGGGTCCCTGTGACAGGAAGAAAGGACAGGAAATATTTGTGAGGCACCAATATTTGTGGGTTCAGTGCCCAAAGGGGACCTGCCCTGGACCTGCAGAGTGTCCGTGCCAGGCTCTGCCACCTGCAGGGACCTGAGGTGCCACCTACCCCTGCGAGGTGACAGCGATGCCACCCTGTGGTGACACCGAGCAGCAGGAGAGGGGACAGCCACTGCTGCTCAGCACAACGCTGTCTGTCCCTGCACACAAGAGCAAGGACACGGGGACGACAAGCAGACACCGATACCAGCAGTGCTGGCAGCAGCAGCTCTGGGATAACAGATTTAAAAATGTGAAAAAACCCCAACAACTGCACCCCACCATAGCAGTCAGGAGAGAGGAGTGAGAGTATGTGAGTGGAGTGAAGCTGGGCCCGGGAAGAAGGGAGAGGTACGGGGAAGGTATTTCATTATTTGCTTTATTTCTCGCTGCCCTACTCTGATTTGATTTGTAGTAATTAATTTCCCGAAGACAAATCTGTTTTGCCCATGACAGTAATTGCTGAGTGATCTCCCTGGCCTTATCTCAACCCACGAGCCTTTCATCACATCTTTCTCCCCCTGTTCAGCTTCTCTCAAATAATTTTGAATAGTTACTCAGGCCTGGACTGCCTGACAGGGTCAGAAGCAGAATAGCCTTTGCTTAAGCTATACCAGTTTATAATTTCAGCTATTTCGG
>VXAX01005468.1:57100-86151 GCA_013399835.1 Leptocoma aspasia
GGGGAACACTCCATAGATGGAGCTTTAGCTTAGTCAATATTGCATTGAAACAGCTGTAATGCACCTTATGGGAATGGGGTCAGACCAAGTGAAGACTCTTGAATAAAACGAGTCACCGGGCACTTCACCTTTTGTCCCCGCTTTGTGGGTGTCCCCTTTGCTGCCCCGGCCGGCAGCAGTTAAACACGGTACCAGCAGATGGCAATCCAAGAAGGGTTTGTGTTCCCAGCCGCTGTCACAGCCACCGGGACCAGCTGCTTTACCTGCCTCAGGGCCAGGCAAGTTCTGTGCCGCTGCGGTCAAACCTCTGAAGGAGCTCAGAGGCTAAAGAGAACACCTGGGTGTTTTAGGCTCTAGCCAACCGCTCTGCAGTAGAGACACCTTCGTGGTACTCCCCAAAATACGCATTTCAATAACGGGTATTTAACTCATTCCATAGAATTCTTACCCCTTTCAATAGCTGTTGCTAACATTTTGTGGGTGCCTGGGTGAAAAACTTGCAAAGGCTTTTCTTCCCAGGGAGAAGTACATTCTCAGCACAGAGTTTCTATAAACAATCTCTGAGCTGTGCTCTGTTCAAGGACATTGTCCCTTTAGCCTGTCTGTGAGAAGCTGGTCTTGGTTATCAGCTTCTCACTTTTAGTATCACACAGACAGGGGAGAGGGAGAGAAAGATTCTACCAGAGGCAGAGTCACAGCATACTAAAATTCGTGTACAGGGCAGCAAGAAAAAAGCATCTGAGCTCTGTACATGGGCACGATATAGCCCAAGCCTCTGAACTTTGGAGTCATTGTTAATAAATTATATTTAGCCTTCTAATATTACTGTAAAGAGTCCTTTGTCATCACACAGACCAAGGCAATAAATAGCCTTTAACTCATTCCATGGAATTCTTGCTGGCTTCTCAGTGCTAGCACGTGGGAAGTTCACCCCACCATGTGTGGTCACTGATCTCTTGATTTGGCAGTGTCAGACTGTCCCTCTTCACTCCCACCCTGAAGGCTGGATGGAGGTGGTTTCCTTTGAGCAGTGCTGTCCAAAGCACAGTGTTGAACTCACACCCTTTGGCATTTTAGGCAGCATAAATCCATCTGCACTCAGCACATCTTCTCACGTCCCATGCCAGGAATTCATTTCAGCCAGCTCTAGAATAGCTCCTACTTCATGCAGTGAATTGCTGTTCCTATTTCCCTCTTCCTCCAACAACTTCTGATTCGGGTTTAGATGGAGAAATATTTTCAGTAGAGCTTTAAGCAGAGTCCTCCTGGATTTTCAGAGGCTGTCAGGGAGCAGGTCTGCTGTTCCCTGCAGACTTGCTGTGCTGCCTCTTTTGAAGAAGCAATTCTCGCCCACAGCCACAGGACCAGGGTGCCCAGGGACACAGCAGGACCCCAAGGACTGAAGCTAGAGCAGGAATTCAGAGAAGCCCACATGTTTCTCCCTCATGTTTCTGTCAGTGGCTCAGCTCTGTGCTGAGAAAGAGCCCACCTCAAGGTGCCTGTCTGGTGACTGTGTCTTACCTGGTCTACATGAGAGATACCTGCTTAGATTAGAGACCAGACTATTCTTAAACCTTAAATGCTTCTACATCTACAAAGTGGAGAATTTACATCTGAAATGGAGAAGACTGCTCAGGCTTCCCAGCACTTGAACAAACCCTAAACCCAGACACATCTTCACCATCTTCATCTTTCTTGAGAAGAGATGAACTATTGACTATCCCTTCACAGGGCAAAGTAACCTCTATGGCAAACACATCTAGAAGGACCTGTAGTGACCATTTGGAGTCATTAAAGGGAATATGAGTGATCTGTCTGGTGAGAGATGAGATTACAGCAACATTCAGCTAATCAATAGAGAGGAGGTCCCATCCACTGAACTACTGATTGAGCTGGTGCTTTTAATTAGACTCCAAGTTGCTGTGCTGCAGGGCTGCTTTCCAACCCCTCACCCAGGACAGAGATTAGCGGTAGTTTTATGCTAATTTATGTTGGCTGAAAAGCTGGTGATTTTAGGAGACATTTAGATTTCAGGGAGGAACTACTTATTAATATTCATCTCAGCTCCTATAAATACATTTCTAATCCACTGCAGGATTTAGAAGGCTGTGGATGGCAGCTGTGTCACTGCACACATTGTATTTGTTGCAGAGCAGGGGTCATGTTGGGTCAGGGGGTGTTGGAGCATAGCTGTGACAGGGTGGGTACAGCTCACTACTGTGGGATGTTGTAGATGGCGTTTCTGTGTTTCTGCCACAGTGACAGAAGCTGGACAAGTCCCAGGACGAGTACACACAATCTCTTGGCCTTTTCCTAATTCTGGCTTCTCAAACTAACTTCAAGTTACAGAGCAGGTAGAGCTCAGCTTTATCTTATGATTCTTCAGGGGCTCTCTGAGCCTCTCCTTTGCATAACAATTGTTCTCTGTCTTGCATTTTCCAAACATCTTCGTACATCCCTTTGCCCCAAAGGAATGAAGAGCTCAAACCCAAATTATACTTGCTAATATGAAGCAATCACTCATCACACTTTCAACTTTGGTACTCCCCACCTAAACTCCTCTCTCCAGTTTGGCCACAATCCAGCTGGATGTGGGCATCCCAGAGAGTGGCACCATTTCCTAGACTCTCTGCACACACATCCTCATGCACTGACCTTTCCACATGCTTCCATTTACTTTCCCATCAATAAGAACTGGTTCCAGGATAACTTTTTTGCTGTGGCCAGCCCATCTTTGCTTCAGCCACAGCAGGAGAAAAGTATTCATTGGTTTGGCTGCCCTATTGTAGAATCTCTGGTGCTGCAAAGTCTCTAGAGGGTACAATTAGATCCATAAGCAAAATCACAACATACAAGACTTAAAGCCCTAAATCTACAATTCTAGAGCACTGAAACAAACAGCACAATGTGAGTGGAGCAGTACCACTCCAAACAACCACCAGCAAGCTACTCAGAAGCTGGGAGAGGTTGCATCACACCAGCTGGCAAAAGAGCTTTTGGTTCCTTTATGTTCACCACACCAGCTGGAAAAAAACCACAAACTATGGGGTGGATAAAACCAAGAATAACCAGCCCTAAAGTGACAGTCATCACCCGAACAGCAGCTGCTAGGAGGAGAGGTGCTACTACACCTTAGTTAGAAAGCAGGCTGCTCCTTGCCTCAGCCAGGAAGGCCTGGAGCAGACTCAGATGATGCTAAACAAAGACGTCTTCAGTGGCGGTGAGCGCGTCCTTCAGGGTGGGAGCAGGCAGCCACTCCTCCTCGTGCAGCCATTCCCTGGCGTGAAGAGAGTTGGATTTGTGTCTGGAATAATGAGCCCCTGGCAGGAGCAGCAAGTGGCAGCCATCTGGAGTGTGAGGTGGCCCCATGCCAGTATCGCTTGGGTCCCGCAAGGCTCGGAGCAGGGGTGACTTGGAGCAGGGAGCACAGCATGCAGGGAAGGAACAAACAGAGGGAGAACTACTCTTAAAGAGCCTGGAATTGATGTTCCACTAAGAGCAAGTACAGTTGGAAGCTGTAGGAAATATTTTCAGTCTGTTTGCTCATATAAAGACAGGGAAAGGAGGGTTAACCTGAGAGCAGAGATTGGGGGGTTGGAAATAAGAAAAACAGTCATTCAGGGAAGTTCTTAACCCCACTGCACTGAGTCAGGAAATCCCCTAGCAATGAAAATACCAGATGTGAACACCAAAATGACTGCAGGGACATCACAACACACAGTTCTCTGCCGTGCTTGCAGAAACAAAGATAGCTTCACTTGCTAAGGGAGCCCAGATTCTGTAAAGCTTAGCACACAGAATTCTATAGGACTGCCTGGCATCTTTGGCACAAGTCATCACACAGTCTTCTCTTGCCTTATTCTCAAACTACAGCACAAAAAGCACTCAAGTGAAACCAGGCCTTTTGCACAGTCCAAAGCATTTTTTTCCTTTTCAGGTTAAAAATCCAGCACTATGGTGGTATTCAGTCAAAGGTTGGACTTGATGAATGTGAAGGTCTTTTCCAACCTCAATGATTTATAAACAAAGGCCAGGTCTGACCATTCAGAGTGCTTTAAATTTCCTTGTTCTTTTCCTAGTGTTTGCTGATACTGGTAAGGTGTGGTAGAGAAATTGTAACACTTCAAAAGTATGTAAGCTCTGTAGTACCCTGCTGTACAAGGTGTTTATTTCTCTCTTCAGTCATTATGGGCCCAAGTCTAAGCCCTTTGTGTTGCAATGGGTTACAGGCAAAATCTGAATAGAGAAGCCAGGAAAGCTGGGTTTGCCTTCTGTTGGTGTGAGGATATCAATCAGCTTGTGGTGCTCTTCTCTACAAAAGTCAAGCCTTGTAATGGATGCTCCCCCCATTTCTCCTTCCTGATTCCCTCAGGCTCCCTAAAGAAAATTGTTCCACTATTGAAGGCACACGTGAGGGTCATGCCTGCAGAGAGAGCTAATGCAGCAGTGCTGTGCTCTGGAAGCATGGGACAGCAAAGCCTTCCCTGTAAATGATAGGCAAGCTGGAATTTTAGGTCAGACACGACAAAGAGTTTTGCCTTTTCCCCCAGATTAAAATGCACTCATCATGGGCTGATTCTAGGGGGAAATGTATCACCAGATGATCAGGAGGTCAGCAGCTAACACTGACTTAGCCAGCCACAAACTAGAAGCCAGATGAGATCAGATCAGGGTTCATCTGGTTTTCTTGGTCAAGGACAAAGCATGACAGCTGCTTCTGAAGCTGCTGTAAAATCTGAGCAGCAAGGCTGGGCCAACAGCTCCTCCTTGGGCTGTTTGTCAGCCCCAGGTGGGTGCTGGTTGCCTGCCCCAGGTGGGTGCTGGTTGCCCATGCTGTAAAGTCTTGGCAGTGCTGATGCTGCAGCAGGACCCTTCTATGTCTGCTACAGCTTTTGGGGTCTTGATTTTCAGTTGCCCCTTTGTTCTGGCATCCCAGTGAACCTGCACTGTGAGCTACAAGCAGTTCCTATCCCAGCCTATTCCCTGCTTGGCTCTTGTTCTCCACCCCTCTCTCGCTGCCATCCTAAGCCACATCTGCCATTACTTGCATCTCCTGGCTTTTAACTGGCTGCTCATTACTTATCAAACATATTAATTACACAGAGGATTGCTTTTATCTCTGCAGTCCCAGAGAGGTTTGGGGATTTGTGTTTGGAGAATGCAGTTTGATACCACCTGCCCCGGGGAAGGATGTAGAGCCAAGGACCATTACACCCCTCTGATTTCTGATGGAAAAAATGTTCAAGCTCCATCAATAGACAGCAACAACAGAAAGCATGTTCATGGAGTTTGTTTCTAGTGGAACCCTCCCTGCAGGTGCTGCATCCCTCTGGGGCAGCTGGACTGGGATGCAATGGGAAAAACTGTCTGCTGGCACTTACAGAGCAGCTCTTCCAGCTACCAGGGAAAAGGCTGTGCCCTCCAGGCCAAACCTGACTGCTCTTCCTCAAAAACGTATTTATCAAAAAGGCTGTGTTCTCCAGAACAAACCTGGATGTTGCTGTTCTTCTCCAAATAGGCATTTATAAAAACTTCATTCAGTTCTCTCAGAAACACACACTAAAGAAGAGGAAGCATAGCTGAGTGATGGGAGAAAAAGAGTAAGAAATCAGAAATTAATCTCATCCTCTCCTTTACATCAGGGTCTCCAGGACCACTCCAGTGAAAAGCACCTTTTTGGTTTCCCTTTGCTGGGAAGAAAGCCATGCTTTGCTGGTATTAGCCATCTAATTAGGAAAGGGCTTGTGTGAGTGAGCAGGTAGCTCAGGAGCAGACCTTTTGTGAGCAGAGCTAATTTCATTTGTGCAAAGAGAAATGTGGGGCTTAGGCTGAATTATCAAATGAATTATACCAACAAATCATTTGCCTTTGCAGTGATTTAATTATCAAAGATTTTGCAAATGAAGGGAGGGGGGAACCAGATGAGGGACAGAGCATTTCCTGAGGGAAATGTCAGCTTGCCAGCTGCATCACTCACCTGGCTATGTCAGGCCAAGGTTATTAAGGGAAGGTGACATGGTGCAATCATTTGTGATGGAATTCTGCTGTACATCTGCACTCCCTTCAGCTGTAGCTCCTTCCAGCAGACAAGCATTTTCCCTGTGCAAGGAACTCACCCTCTTTCTCAGATGAATTATCCCAAGCACATCAGACACTTCAACATTTCTTGTCAGGCTCATAAAACAAATCTTACCTCAGCTGGTAATGAACCTGATGTGCTGTGACAGCCACAAGCAGGGCAACAAAGAGAATCCTCACATGTCAGCAGATCTGAGCAAGACCTCAATCTCTCACCACCAGAAAGAACAGGATGTGTCTCTGAAAGTGACAGTCATGATTTCGTCACACAGGAACGTGTGAATGCAGAGACTGATGTGCCACCTTCTATTAACACAGGATTCCTTTGAAAAGAGTTATTCTTTTGTGGACCTTGCCTTGGATTCCTTTGAAAAGAGTTATTCTTTTGTGGACCTTGTCTTAACATCAGGTCTGATATTGTGCTTTCCTGGGACAAAGAGCAGGAAAGAATTCCATATTGTCTTATTTTCTTTTAAAAAGTGTTTTCCTGCCTACAGGAAATATTTGATGGAAGAAAGTAGCTTCTATACCACAGGTCATGCACTGCAAAGTGTCTGTGTATTTTACACAACATCCAGGTACCTTGTGGAATTATAGGCCCCGAAAATAAAGTATCTCAAAATGTGAAAGGGCAAGAGGCATTTTATGAGTAGAAAAAGTGGTGGTACAAACCTTCCTTCTTCTTGAAAGGAGATCAGGTGGTTCAGGAAGATTCAGAGATTTAAATTCCCTTCAGAGGACTTCTATTTAAATCAGCAGAGTTGATTACACTGCAGGGTGTTGTAAAGTTCTTCTTCAGTGCCTGGACTTTACTGATCCCCAGTGGAATTTAAGCTGTACTCTCACAGTTATCTGTGTGATTAATTCAACTGTTTGCATTAAACCAGGCAGGACACTCCTGCAGTCTGGTGGGCTCCACACGTGGAAATTTCTACAGAAATTTCTACAGAAATCTCATAGCTGGTGGTTCTGGGTCTACTCCAAGCTCATGGCCATGGAGATTTATTTTATCATTCTAAAGCAGTGGCCCTCAGAGGACTATTCTCTTACATTCTGATCCCATCTTATTGCACATATTTATTCCCAGGATAATCTTTGCAGGGCTGACCTCTGCTGAGAGCCCCAGAACATCACACACAGGCTCTACATGCTCCTGTTGCAGCTTAAGAAAGACACCAGCAGTTCAGCACATTATTCCTGCACTTGCTACTCTTTCTCTTTATTATTTTGAGCCTGTCATCAGAAGGAGAGCTGAAGCAGGAAGAAATGCTGATAATAAATTGTACGCAGAAGCAGATCATGTGCTTTGTCCTCCCTGTAGCACAGGACTAAAATCCTTGGGAATGGGAGCAGGGATTTTGCTGGCATTAGTGGGTAAGACAGAAAGCTTCTTTCCCTTCCAGAAGTGGAAATAGAGTATTTGAAAGCTTTACAGAAAACAGCACTAGCACTGAATAGACACTGACACAAACCTCACATTCCCTAAAGCCATTGCCAGAGAAGGGTTGAATGCCTTTACAATTCCAGTGGGAGTCTTGTGTGGAGAGCTGACCTGGCCCGGGATGTTTAAATGTCCCTTAATCTGGGTACATGGAACTGCTGCTTAAATACCAACAGGGACAAAAGCCCATCTTCAGCAACAGCCTGGCATCCACACCCTCTCTCTTTCCAGTGTCCTCCCTGCAGCCAGGGACATCTCAGCTGGCCACTACTGCCCAGCAGGGAGGACAAAACCCCCTCTTTCCTCTACAGAGCATCACCTGATTCTTGCACAATATCCATGTGGCAGAATGGTCAGAGTTTGGAGCTGGTGCCCAGGCACTGGACAAGTCTGGGGTTTTAGAAGCTGGGACTTGCTGCAAAGTCAGTCTGGAGCACGGATAAAACCTGCTTCTTGTGAGAACTCAGTGAGGTTGTGTAGAGCAAGGCAGAGTAAAAGGACCAAGTGGCCGTGCAGAACCATGTGGTGGATCTTTGTCCAAATTGAAAACATGTCTTCATCTATGAAAAGTGAGGCAATAAAGCAACATTTTTTGTTAATAGGCTAAAAATAAAAAGAGAGATCAGTCTTCTGTTCAAAAGGAAGGGTTGTTCAATAAGCTTTTTGTCCAGTGTTTTCACAGAACAGTTTCTTCCCAGACAACTTGATCCTGGAGACAGAAGGGAAATGTATTTTGTGGCACATAGGCTGGAAGGGGGACCAAAACTGGCTATTAATAACCAGGCACATCAGTGCCTGGTTATTAAGCAGAATCACAGAGGGATGTTTATTCTTTTCTTCACCAAAAATGAACAATAATTAAGTGGAACTGGCCAGTGAGTTTGTTCTGCTACTGACCCAGAGGCTGGAGAAGAGGGAACTTGTGACTGCTATTAGACAAACAAAGGCATCAAATGGAAACATCCCCTGGCTTTACTGTAAATGTATAGGAATTGCTGCCACAGCTCAGACTGAGGGGCTGTCTGGGCTGACATCCTGTCTCTACTCTCACATGAAAACAGTACAAGTTAAAGATTGTTGTATAAAGATGCCCCATGTGAAACGAAATGGGAACTCAGACACTGTGCAGTGGTTATTCATGTCTTCATCCTGCCTGCTCTCCCCTTCAGCACTCCCCAAGCACCAACAGGGCTCCCCATGAATCAGAAGGGATTTCAGGATTGGTTTGTGTGACTTAACTCTCTGCTCATTGCCTCAGTGCAGTAGAATAAAGTGGGATAGCATTGCACAGGGCAACACATGGGCTCTGTGTCATTAACTGGCAGATACTGAGGTACAAATGTTTGGGGCGGAAGCCAGAGCAGTGCTTAGGGAGCATGGCAAGAGAGGGATCCCTGCTGTTGAGAAGGGACTAAAGACAAACACCTGAATAGCTTTTGTATCACTTGTAAGATTATTTTTATGCTTAAACTATGATAACTCTTTCAGTACAACTGGCAGCAGCTCAGGATTCCTGTGCTGTGCTCTCCTGTACAGAGCAGATGCATCCAAACAGAGGATTTCCTCAAAAATGCAGTGGAAATGGGTGGCAGAGCAGAGATGGCAGTGTTTGCATTTATCACTGTTTTTTCACTCTTCTGCTGTGAAGATTTCGACCATGTTTCCTCCAGACAGCTTTAGAAAGAGTTCATCCAGTCCTGCATGGAAATGCTAATATCTGAAATGTTAAAGTGTGTGGGTGGGCAGAGCTCTCTCAGCTGCATATTCTGTAAATGAGAAGTGAGAAAAGAGATTTTCTTCCCTAAGACTGGAATTAAAACAAACAAACCAAGGAAACAAAAATTGGTGAAATGAGGTCATCACAAAACTCTTTTCCTTTCAGTATAAATGGTCATGATTATTATTTAATGATGGTAATTGACGAACTGGTCCCCCCTCAGTATAGGCAGAAGCCCATCTGTTAACTGTGAATCATGCAAATAATGTGGCATCAGAGGCTTCAGAGAAGGGTTTAACTGTTCTGCAGCTCACATTCCCCATGCTCTACCCACCCTACACTCAGCTTCGTGGCCTGGCTGGGAGGATTTGGTCTCAGTCCAGGAGTCATCTGTTCATATTTTGAAGATTTGCCTCGTGGGTGCCTTGGCAGTAGTGAGTTGGTCAATACCTGAGTCTAGGAGCACTGGGCTCAGACCAAAATGCCATCCTGCTTAACAGGGAGCTCCAGCTTATGGACGGCTCTGCTCAGGAGTTACTGATCAATACTGTGGTCACAAGTGCTGCCTGGCAAGCTCAGGTGGTGCCTTTGTTTTAATATGTGTGACCTTGTCTGAGACCTTCCTCACATCACCTGTGCTGTGAAAAGCACCTTTCAGGGAATCCTACCCAAGCGTTAACCCTACAAGCTGTTCCTGCAGGCAGAAATCTGGGAGAAGCCCACAGGAATCCAAGGGCTCTTAGCACAGCTCTGGGAGGGGCTTTGTGGTGACAACGTGTCCAGTGTCTCAAGAGTGACCATGGGCTGACACCAAGAACACTGAGGGAAACACTGTCCTCAGCCAGAGCATGGAGCTGGCACAGGGAATTGAACTGGGAACACAAAATACATTTCCAGGCTCCATCCAGAATGCCCAGAGGAAAGCAGATAGCACAAAACCTGCAAATTTCACACATTTACACACCTCAGGTGTTGGTTTGACACTGAGGCCCATGCCAAGTGTCCCCTGGGGTGCCAGCCCTGCCATGCAGATGGGAAGGAGAAAATTCCATGAGTGACTCAACAAACACTGCATTGTCCTCATGGATTATTTATCCAGGGACATGGCATCATCTCCTGGAGGCTTTCCTGTGGCTGCACAAGGCCCAGGTGCTGTGTTTACTGTGCAGCCATCAGTCAGACACAAAGCCCTGGTGGGCTCTGGGACAAGCTGGGCTGGCAGGGTGAGAAATGAGAGCCCATTTTCAGTAACTGAAGCACAGTGGCTCACTGTTGCCTCTCAGGTTGTATCTTAGCAACTGGCCAGCCAAAACCAAAGGATCAGCACATCTCAAAGTTTCTCCAGACCTGCATGGAGCTCCTGTGTCTACAATTTGTGCTGAACTCCCTTAAAAATAGGCACTGCTGCAAGAACTATCCTACTTCAGGAAAAATAATAATATTCCAGACTGGAGAACACAAGATCTGTTTAAAGTTCAATCCCTGACTCATTTTTCAATAAATTTTTGCCAAGGCCCACATGATCCATGTGGAAGCTTGATGGAGGGTATCTGACATGAACTTGTGGTTTGGATCCTGGTGGAATCTGCTTCCCATCCCTGCTCCAAAGGTTGTTCACAGGACCCTGTTCACTGCCAGCTCTCACTGACTTATCTCAAGCACTGCCAGTCCCTTCTGCAAGTGGTGCTCATGCCATTTTGGGGACATGCAATGCCATCTCCACAAGCTCACTCATAAAAATGAAGCTCAGGGCTGTTCCAGACAGAATTCTGTGCAGAACAATGTAGCCCTTCACTGACAACTGTAAATCAAATTAGAAATGTTCCTAAAAATTAGCAGCAACATCAGACAACACTGAATTTCTTCAGTCATCTGTGGGAGACTAAGTTTCTATAAATAAACTCAAGCATTGCCATGATGAAGTTCCAAACAAAGCCAAATTGTCAAAACAGCCCCAGAGCCTTTCAAAGCAACAAAACTCCTTCAGTCCAAACTCATGAGCATTTTCAGGCCCAGTGTGCTGGAGAAAAGGAGATTGTGTGGGAATGCAGAGAGGGAAAGGCACTGGGTGCTGCTGGAGCAGGGGACACATAATCACTGCATTTGCATAGCACTTTTGGTGGGGGAGGGACCAAAAGTTTTTTCCTTTTTCATGAAAAAGAAATGAGACAGAGAGAAGTCAGTACATTTGGTGGGGGCCTACGCAAAGAACAAGCCTGAGGCAACTGTCCTTGCTTTCAAGGTTGCCACCTCTTGGAATGTGGTGTTTCTCCCTCAAAGCTGGTGGCAGCTGGACCCATTTCACATGAACCTGAATATTTAGCATATTTTAAATTCCATCCATTAGAGACCCCTGATGCAAAATCTACCAAGACATGTCTTCTTACATGTTCTACAAGCCTGTTTATGGTACAGATCAAAACATATTAGTTTTAGCAAATATTAGCAAATATTAGCAAAAACATATTTACAACAGATCCCAGCCTGCCAAGACAAACAGCTACCCCTTGCTTCAGCATCTCTCCATTCACTGCAGCTGGACTGCAAGGAAATTTTAAAGACCCAAATTATGCATTTACTGTGTTCATAGGATTCATGAGTTAGGGTAAACCAAGAATCCCTATAGGAACACATAGATTATACTCACTAACAATCATTCAGAGATTTTGTTTGCTGCTTAAATCCAAATTTCACTCTAAGACTGGTGAGGATCATTATGAGAAAGATGTGTACAATGACCTGATTAAAAGCTTGAGACACAGGCCAAACAGTGCAAAGGAAAGAGTCCAACAAGCTCCCTGGGGTTTTGCCCCCAAATTCTGTTTAAAAATATACATTCACTGGGGTCATATCTCTGAGTATCTCCAAGGGAATTTGTACACCTTCATTTTATGTAACACAAATTTGTCACTAATTGTCCCAAAAATTTACATACTTCTCAGCAATTCGGGAATTCAGCAATCATTCAGTCAAGTATTCATCAGCCTCAGATGATATAAATTGTGGCAGTATTTCAAATTCATCTGTCATTATTACACCCTGCTACAAAGCAAACAAGAAATCCAAGTGCACCCACCCAGCAAGCACCAGCTTGGTCCTACAAAAGGGAGAGATAATTTACTGCAAAATCAACAAAGGGGAAAAAAGGTGAGTAGAGAAGCTGGATGGCATGGACAGGGAGGGAGCCTTTCATTTCAGCACTACTCATTAGCATTATATAGCAAGGGTTTCAACATATCTGTCTCTTCTGGGTCTCATAAATTCAACCAGCAACATAATTCCTGCTTAAACAGAGCTCTCACTTATTTCTTCTTAAATACAAGGATGTGTACCAAGGGTTTGGAGGTCAGGTGATTTGTTGGTAAAGCAGCAACTGTAGCAATTCCAGGGGAAAAATACACAGTCTTCCTTCTGCTTTATCACTGTACTTTCATTCCTATGTGCCTAGCAGGGAATAGTGGCATAGACTGCAATATTGGGGACAGCACTTGATATTGCAACAAAAGAAATATGAAATAAAATCAGCAGTCAAAGCTGCCTTTTATGTCTTAGTTTACAGAGTTCATCCCTGTACAGAAGCATGGTGGAATTAGGGTTTCTTTTAAGGGGACTATGTTTTATTTATCTAAAGAGTGCTGCATATATATATGCAGCACTCTTTAGATAAATATATATGCGTATATATGCATATACGGTAATAATATACCGTGCTTGTGAGCTCCAGGGACTGAAGAGCCTTTAGAGATGGATTTATAATGCATCCCAGGAGGATGAAGGAGCTGTGCAGCTCTGGCTTTCCTTACCCTTTGGCCCCTCTGCTCAGGCTGTGGCCATGGGGAACCAGAAAGGGAAAGCTATTCTAGGAGACAGTTTGGAGATTAAATGCCTCTATTTTGTCACACAGAAAGCTGCAGAGAGAGAGAATTAACAGGTCTTTCCCAAACCCCTGTGTGGGACCTACTTTTCAGAGGGGAAGCTTGTTTCCAGTGCCCCAAACACAGGCCATGAACAACAATCTGGGAACTTCCACAAGCCCAGAGGTCAGTGTGGGGCTATGGGTCAGGTTCACCCCATGAAGGTGCCTGCAGCCCTTGCTGGGGCACAGGGACACAGGCACATGAAATACAGCTGCACACAGCTGCACAAGCTCAGTGCTCAGGGCTGCAAACTGCAGCTCCTCCAGCTCATCTGGTGGTCACCTCCTCTGCTGGTGACACCTTGGGGACAGCTGCAATGCATCCCAGACTGACATCTGTCACAGAGCATCCCCACTCTGTCAACCTGGGAGGGTAAGGAAATGCAGGTCAAAAGGTGTGGCAATCAGAGGGATCCTCGTGCTTTAGGTTCTCACCCAACCCTGGCTCCTTCTGCCTCATTTCTGTGGCATCTTGTCTGTAAATTTGTGCTTCACACATTCATAAACTGGAGAAAATAATTTTTGCCCACAACACTGCAGAGTTGGGGTTATGTTTATTCTTGCAGTTTCAAACTACTCAGGGGAGGCAGGACCTGTAAACTTAACACAGCCCTTCCCAAACAGCCAGACACCGGGCACAGGGACAAAAATGCATCAAAACCTCCCCTGACAATGGCTGAGGACAGTCCTGAGGGCTGAAAGGTGACACTTGGCCATGCTCCAGACAGAAGCCCAGCTGGGAGCCCTCACCAGGTAACCCTCCCCAGGAGGCACAAAACATAAAAAACCAAAACCTTTGCACCCTCTAGAAAGTGAGAGAAACTGCTACGCTGCCCTCCAGGCTCATGTCTCATTCCTCAAGCAGCAGGCAAGCACGAAAGAGTTAAGCCGAGCCTCAAAGCACAAACTTTGCAGTGAGCTGAGCTCAGCGCGTCCCTCCCTTCCCTCGGAGCCGGAGCTCGGCTCATCCCTGCCTGTTGCCGAGGGAGGGCTCTGGCTGCCTCCATCCGAGCACAGCAGCTCACCCAGACAAGGCTTCTCGCCCCCTTCCCCCGCTGCCTGCCAAGGGACCCGGCGGTGATGCTGCTCTGGTGACATTCCAGGATTGGGAGTAAGAGCCATCCCTGCCAGGGAGATCAGTAGCAGAGGAGAAAAAGTGCACTTGGCTGAAAGGACACTGTCCTGACTCCAGCGAGAAGACAGCAAATCCTTTCTGCACAGATCCCACCGCCTGTGAGGAGATGTTCCCAGGGAAATCTGAAGCAGGGACTCCGGTGCCTCATCCCAACACTGCTGCCTGCTCTGAAAGGTAACTGTGCTTTATTCTCTTCTCTCCCTGTGCACCACCACAGCCATCACTCTCACACATGTTCAGCATGAGAACAAAATATCTTCTCTGCCACTAAAAGAGGAGACACAATCACCTCCTTGCCTCTCTTCTCCCCCTCAGACCCTCCGTGGATCTGAGGGAGAAAATGCAAGCCATGGATGGAATTGATGGGTTTGATGTTTTCTTTGCATTTCTTCAGTGCTGATATTTTTTCTGTAAAGGTGACCTAGGCAGAACACACCTGGTGCTGTGTGTTCCGCCCCAAACTATCCTGTCCTTGCCAGCCAGCTGGGTGCACTTGAAGAAGGTAGACAAGTAATTGTTCTATTTTGTCCCACTTCCCTGTTTGTAAGAGCCAGAGTGGGAGGAGAAGCAAAGGGGAGCTCAGGAAAGTTGCCTGCAGTTTCACAGATGCTGTGCTGGCAGGTGGTGCTCACACTGAACATGGGAGGAGAAGGAAGCAGGTGGGCAAGACTAAAACATCTACTGCAGCTGCAGGATCAATTTGTACTGCCTGTGTGCACTGTTCGGGGGAAAATCTTTCTTTCTGCTCCCCTGTGACCTCCAAATGTGCACAGTAGAGCAATGCAGGCTTCTTAAATGCTCCCCAGACCTGAAGCTCCCCACACCCTGATAGCTGCAGTGGGAGGCTGGTAATGTCAGTGCCCATGAAGTTTTGGCTGATGAATTTCCTGGCTCAGTGACACACTCTGGAAAAAAAACCCTTCTCCTGTTACGTATGAAGGCTTCTATTTTCATTACAGATTTTTATTAAATGAAATGTGTTGAGTTTGGGTTTGGGTTTTTTTTATCCCTGATTTTAAAAAGCCACAAACTGATTAAAAAACCCCAAGTGTCTGCTTGGAATCAATCTGCACCCACTGAGCACCAGTGATCGCTCAGAATTGGAGCATTGTTCAGCCAGAGAATGACTAAATCTTGGAAACTGAGATCACAGGGAATGTTCCTGTGTCCATGAACTTGAGGGCTCCTCATGGTAACCAGTGAGGTTCTGCCTCCTCTAATCTGAGTCATACACAGTTATAGTCTGACCTGCTTTACACACAGAATTATTGTGTGCCACTTATTTTCACATCGTGTTGGTCTCTACAGTCATTCAGCTTCTATTCCTTAAAGGGGAGTGTACAAAACCTAAATCTACCGGTATCCAAAGAGATGTGCCCAATGGGATAATTGGTAGATTGAAAAGCAAAAATCTTTGGGGTTGCCTGGAGCTATTGAATTATTTCTGGCTCATTTCTGGAGAAGATGCAGTTAATGTTGCAGCTTTCAATAGCCTGAATAGTTGATTGCTCCTGACAAATCTATAGTTGAGCCTAAAAAAACCCCAAAAAGTGCCAGCTCCCCACTGCTAATACTTCTTACTATTAATCTGCTCCTTTTACCAATAAATACCCAGCTGAGCTTTACTAATTCAGCATCTTGGTTTGTAGTTAATTATTGAACTTCAGACTAATGTCCTTAGCATTCTGCAGTCTAATTTTATGAAGGATATAAAGCCATTAGGCTCTCTGCTCGTTAAGGAGAGAAACCAGCCCTGGCTTTTTCTCTCAGTACCAGAGCAGATGGGATGGGCAAAAACGTTGCTCTGTACTTTAACTCACACAAGTGTCAGATTCCAGACTGGTTGCACTTCTTTATCAGCAGAGAAATCACATTGTAAGAACAGAATTTAATACAGTTACCTTCACACCCTCTAGTTCCCACCTGCTGTGTAACATGAGAATATTCTTCACAGGGGAAGAATTTTCACTTATAGATTCCAAGTGTGAAAATCACAGTTTTTGCTCTGTAATTGAGAGCAAAAGCGCCTGGCTGCCCTGCCCATACCTCTGCATCAGCACCAAACCCTCTGCCAGAGGAACTGGCCCCAGAGGGGTTGGGTCAGCCCCAACTGAACACTGAACTTGTCCACAGCCTCCTACATACAGCACAGCTCAGAGTCCACTGCCCACACAGGGACTGTGGAAGTCAAATCCCCAGGTCATTTTTTCAATCAGCAATTTGGGCCAGTTTATTACTGAGCAGGATCTGGTCCAGTATTTGCTAAACTGGATTGCTGTTATCTCAAAAGCTTTGGTACTGAAGAAGGAGCTGGGAGGCAAAGTGTATCCAAGCCCCCATGTCCCTTCTCCAAAAACTCAGCCAATCAGATGTTTCCTCATCACATGAGCCAAAGCAGGTCTTTCTTGCTTGTAGTGAAAGTCTGACTCCCTTGAAAGTCAAAATGTTTTGCAGCAATATGTCATTTAGGTGAAATGTCACGTGTCAGAGCTTTTATCATATTGACCTAATGTTTCATTTATTCTGACTATCATAGTATATTACCATGTTAATATTTCTCTATTTAAATCTCGTGTAGATTTTTAGGCAGTGGACATCATAAAGTATTGCATCAGTTTGTTCAGTGCTTTCATTTTTGTTTCAGCTAAAACCAAAATTCTGGTCTTATCAGAGCACAACATGATGCTTTTGAATGCACCATTTACAGTCAGCATTTTCATTTTCTGTTTCCAGCTGGAAGAACTAAAACTGCTAAAATGTTAAGATTCTCCCAATTTCTACTAAGTTCTGCTGCCAGGAGGTGAGGGAAGTGTCACATCCTGCAGCAGAGTTGCTCTGGGGAGACAGGTGGGGCTCTGGACAGCTGCCAGGTGCATCCAGCCTCAGAAAAAGAGGGTGCTGATACACAACAAATGAGACACATGGTGAATAACACTGATTGGATTAATATCTCCCCTTCCTCTCTGATATCTGATTACACAGCCCGTGGGGCCTTCTTGTACCCTTAAGTAATGTGTTACAGAGAGGACACTGACAATTAGATTTGCACAGTGTTTTTCTAAAGTTAAATACTCAGTGCTTCTCCTCATCTCAAAGTGCCTCACAGGAGCATGACAGGGGTTTTCTTATCTATTTGTTCTAAAGATACCACATCCAGGCTCGGCTATTTTGGTACCTGGTGTCATTTCTCTCTCTCACACTTTTTTCCCTTTAGAAAGCCGGTTTTTGACGGTTTTGACGGTTCCTAATGAGAAACTCAGAACTCCATACTCCTTGAGCCCTGAATTAGGAGAGAAGAGATCCCCCAGATGTTTGGCAAAGCAGAAACCAACCTTCACCAGCTCACCCAAGGATAAACCACCTGCTGTGGGAGAGAGAAGCTGGCAGAAAGCTGGTTGCTCAGTCTGTCTGGAAAAACAACACTTGCAAAGACCAAAGCTGTGCGAACCTTCGCAGCTCAGCTTGAGAGAAGGACCAAAGCTTTTCACAATCCAAAGGAGGTGACCAACCAAAAGGAGGCCCAAAGTATTTTTAGGACAAAATAAAAGCCAGAAGGAAGTGTAAAGCATAACTGTGATGCTCATTGTCATTATGACAGCAAGGTGCAAAATGGTTTGCAAAGGCCTGTCCCTCGCAGTTTGTTCAACAGCGTGAGCAGCAGCCTTGACACAGAGAGGATGGAGCATCTCTTGCTGAAGCCATCATGCCATCTGTGCTAAGTTTCCTCTCCTGACCTCTTTTGTGAGTCTGGTGAGGGGAGACAGGACATCTGAAGGTAAATACGGAAAATGGACCAAAGCTGACAGAGAGCAATGACTGAGACTTATTTCAAGTTTCGTGGAAACCTGACTGGCCGTGTCCACCTTCCAACCCTGGCTACTGAAGTAGGCACAACAGCAGACAAATATTCCGGCCTCTATGTGTACGTGGGATTGTTCCTAACCCTCCTGGCTCTCCTCCTGATCCTGCTTTTCTCCATGCTCCTGCGCCTGAAGCACGTTGTGTCCCCCATCACCTCCCCAGAGAGCACTGAGGATGTGCAGCAGTTCACAGACGTGGAAATGCACAGCAGGATCCCCACCACTTAGAGAGCTCACAGCAAGGAGGGCTTCTTGCTTGGGAAAGGTGTTTCGTTCAGCAAAGGTGGTGGAAAGAAGGTCTGGCTGCTTGTTGAGCCCCACGACTTCTTGCAGAACCCTCAGCAGCATCTGGAGAGTGTCACTGGCCGTTCGCACCATGGGCAGCGTGTGTGCAGCTGCCTCCATAAAATCCACATCACAGAAACCTGCTGCTGTCAGGGAAGGCTCACACCCCTCTAAAAACCTTGCAGAAAATGGGAAAAGCCACATTAATGACAGCCAAAAACCCAGAGAAACATAGCAGAATGTGTCCTGGAGCTGTGTTTGCTGACCTCTCTCTCTGAATCAACAAAGTTTAAGTGGTGTAAGTGGGAAGAGCCCACGGGGCACCCACAGAAATTGTCAGCGGCTTGAAAATTCTCAGGCAAGACGGAAAACATTAAATTGTTCTCTTTCACTTGAATGGCAATTAAACAATGGAGTTTCACAAATATAGAAATGTTTCATCACCAGCTGGAAATATGTCTTTCTGACATTAGAACCCATTTAGTGAATAGTTGCACACCAGATATCACAATGAGACACAACTTTAAAGAGGAAAGAGAATAAAGCCAAAATTTAAGCAAGGTTTAAAATAAAAAGAAGCAACAGCAACAGGAAATGAGATAAAAAAATCTTATAAGACACTCTACCTCTTCCTTTGTCCTCCTTTCTATTAACTGATCTGAATACAAACATTTTATGCTCCCATGCTTTTAGGCTCCCCAGTAATTAAAATGCAGTATAAGTTTTGGGAGCCCAATTGACATTGCTCTCCTAACAGACTCAAGTTCATAATAACATGTTCTCTCATATCCATACTGGGTTTTCTTCCTCAGAAAAGACAGCCGAGTTCTTCCAAACTTTTTTCATTTGTTTTCCTCCAAAGAAAGCTGAGGAAATGCCCGGGCCTGGCACTGCAATAGGGAATAGTGGGAACAGCTTTGGACACATACTAATAGTGAACATGCAGATGGAAAATAAACTCACTGAGCACTGAAAGATATGATTGGATTCAAATATCCTGATGGAATCTCATGGGCAAAAGAAATGCTTATTTGAATTTATGGAACAACAATCTGACCCAGTCCTATGAGTGATGTAGAGAGGTAGGATTTGCTTCTGTGGATAGAAAAGATGGAACCAAATATGGCAAATCACTCCTGGGAGAGCCACTGCCTCTCACAGAAAAACCTTCAGTGAATTGTTTCAGCACAGCTCTAAAGGGCAGGTATTTTACACAGCTTATCCACTTTATTACAGTCTAACTCTAGTTCAGCAATAAAATCCCCGGGATGTTTTCCACATGTACATACACTCTTATTTGCCAATTCTCCTCTCTCCAAGGGCTTGGAAAGTGTAAAATCCTCACACAAACCCAGTGCAAAATTAGAGAAGACACTGTCACATGGACCTGTGATAGTAGCACAAATTTTTTCTTCAAATGTTCTGTGTACAACAGGGTTTTTGCTTACCTTTGAAGGTCTGGGTGAGCTGTTTGGACAGGGAATATCTGGGCTTTTACAGATAGTTGGCCCAGGGGAAGCAGAATGACAAGTAACATCCCCCCTGGATACACTGGGTCCGTGGGCAGGACTAGTGCTGCTTCTCACTGATGTATTGAGTACAAAACCATTTAAACATTGCTTCTTTATACTGAATAATTTTTTTTTACTTCATTAACCCTTACATCAGTGAATCACAGAATCCCAGAATGGTTTGGGTAAGAAAGAACCTTAAAGATCACCTTGTTCCACCCCCTGCCATGGCAGGGACACCTTCCACTATCCCAGGTTGCTCCAACCCCCATCCAACCTGGCTTGGGACAGTGAACCAGAACAGAGATTATGTGAGGGAATACAGAAAAAAATTCACTCTCAGCAGTGTCTCTCCATGCCATGCTTGGCTGTGTTTCCGTGGAAAAATGGCAGGATGCAGGTTATCCTCTATGGGGACAACACCAGGCAGGATGGTGACTTCACACCACATCTGAAGATTGGCTCCTCGACTCTCAGTACTGCACAAGAGCCAGAATTTTGTGTGATGATCAGGATATTAATCCAACTAAGACAGATGGCTACTGAGTTAGTCAATGACATTTAAAATGAACGAAAATCTATGCTGCTCAAATTGGTTTGGTATGTGTCATTCATTGAGCCAGCATGAGGCAGCCTAGCCCAGCCTCAGCATCTGACTTACCCTGGAAAACTTCTCCATTCAAAAGCTATTACTTACCTAGACCATGTTCTAACTTACTAAATCAGCAACTAAACCACATTAGCTTCCCAGCACAACTATCTTCAGAAAAGCCTTGTATCCAAGAGTCTGCAGGACAGACTCAGCTTTCATTGACAGACTTTTATTGACACAGAATATCAAAACTACTGATGGAGAATGACAGCATCAAATTCTGAGTCCTCTGATCTCAGCCAAAATGGCCCCTGAGGTACAGGTCAGGACTGAGCTTCTTTCCATCACACTAAGGAATGTTAATTCAGAAGAGTCTCACAACACTTTAAAACTTATTCAGTAACTATCCTTTAAATAAATGAGTAATGTCTTTATATATCAGATGGGTATATCAGATAGTCTTTGGGCAGACTGGGTATTTTTATAGAGTAATCTTATGGAAGGCAGCCCTATCTTCTCACATGAAAATGACAAATTTTCCTCTCTAAAGCTTCATTTCACATAGTCTCTGTCCTACTTGACACATCTACAGCTCCAGTGGCAGTCAGGGTGCTCATTTGTGTGTAAAATGCCAGTACATTTTAAAACCTTTCCCACTGAGAAATAGAAGAATGCCTTTCCCCTCTTTTCATTATCATTTGCAGTGTCCCAGACCTGAGGGATGTGTCTGGGAAAAGAGACTGTTGGGATGTGTTGGCCTGTGTTTGGTGAGTGGCCTCTAGTGGAGTTTGGCATTCTTTGGCTTTAAGAAGTGGTTATTGGAACTTTTGCACAGTTTTGCTGCATCTTGGAGCACTGCAGATCTCACAGCCATACCCTTCCCCTTCCTGCAGGCTGTTCCCTTCCCACTTGTCCATCTTCTATAGAAAATGGGGGTTTTTACAAAAAATAAAGAGGCACAATTCTATTAGTGGTGCATCACTGACTGCTCTGTACGCTCCTACCCGTGGCTCTGAAGGACAGCTCACAAAAAGGCTCAGGTGGTGCCACTATTCCAAACCAACTGCTGGCCACAGGGAGAGTCTGGGCAAGAAAACCCTCTACCAGTCTGTGTGAGTATTACTTGAACCAGCACAGTTTGCCCCCATCAGACACTGAAAACAAATGGAGTATTGAGTAAATTCCTCACCTCCTCCGTGCCCTGCCTGCGGGGGAAGACAGCCACCTGTTGTTCTGAAGGAGCAGAAAACGCCCGAGCATCACTGCCCCTGCTGGGTGGGGCTGGGAGGCCAGAGCGAGCCTCCTCTCACCAAAAAACCACCAGTGCTCCCAAATCTCCCAGTCTGTGAGCTGTCAGGAGTATGGTGTGGCTCCCCAAACCATACAGGATTAATCCCTGAATAATCTCACCCATGTGATTTCCATCCACAGGCATGAGTTTTCTGTATTAACAGACCCTTAAATATCAAGCAGAAAAGGTGGATATGTAGAATATGTCCCTTCTCTATGTCAGAATTAACATAAATATTTTCATATCCTCTCAGGGCTGCGGAGAAAAACTTGATTTTGCAAACAGCATAACTCAGCAGAGGATCAGCCCTGATCCTTGATCCTTCCCAAAGGACCTTTTTCGATTTCACTTGAAAGAGAAATAAAAAATGTTTGAAACCCAAAAACGCTGTGAAGTCACCCATCCATTTAACTGACAGCATTAATGGAAACTTAGATGTATGACTTGTCCTCACTAGGAACTTACATATCCTTCCATATCCTTACCCTGCAGTCAGTGAGGAGGTAATTGCTCACAAGGGGAGTGCAGACAGACAGCTCCAGCTTTAGAGCAGGTTGGAAAGCAGGAGACATGCACACAACTCCTCTGCTGGCAGCTAATGGCACAAGTCACCTGCTTTGCTACAGGCTAGGCAGCAAGTGAGGTGAAATCATGGAATGGTTGTACTTTTTTCCAAAGAAGATGCATTTGTTGTGTCTATACTTCAGGTTAATTCTGGTATGGAAAGAAAGCTTGTTCACAGTCTATTCATGTGCCTTGCAAAAAAAATGGGCAGTTGTACAATGACATTCACGACTAAAAATTTAGTTGCAGATATATCTGGAAAGGGGAAATCCCAAACAGTATTTTGTTGGTACATGAGCTGTAGACTCAAATGTTGACATTTTTGTAGAAAAATAAAGATAGAGACGGTGAAGTCTGCTCAATCTTTGCAGTGGGCTCAAAAAAAGACTACACAGCATGTTAAGGAAAAAAGATAAATACTTTTGGATTGGGGAAGGTATTTTCACTTACTGTTCCTGACACAGATTTCACATTTGTTGCCAAAAAGGAACTGCATGTCATGCATTCCATCTGCCAAAAACCTTACCCCATAAAGCCCTCTCAGATCTTCATCTTCCTCAGGCTTTTCCAGAAGATTGTGAAGTTCCAGCAAGAGTAAGAGCAGTCTTCAATTCCTGGTGTTCATTCTGTGGGCACTGATACCAGAATAAAGCCTAAAAACCCACAATGACAGTTTGGTTTCTTGCACACTTGCTCTCCAGAATGTGATACATGAACATTTCCTCCTCAGTCCTCTCATTATCAAGAATAGTTAAAGTATCATTTAAGATTACTGATGTTAAGAGTGAAAAAATAAACTGGATTTGAATTTTGATGGATTGGATTTTTCAAAGGTACTTAGAATTTCTTCAGCTGAAGGCAAAAAGAATTTGTCCAGCTGTAGTCAAAGCTAGGTTGTGAAAGCAGATCCGGCTGCAAGAGGGAAAGGTCTGTGCAATTCATATATAATTAATAAATAACCCACTCCTTATACTCTCACCTGCATTTCACGGCTATGTAAACTTGTCAAACAAATGATGAATAATTCAAAATACCTTCTCTTCCCTCCCTTCTCCTCTAGATTTATTAACCCATTTTCAAAGTATAATTTGATCAAGCTAATAGCCACAGACTTCCTAAGCTGTCTCTCTCTGCATTAATTCTCTCTGAATGGCCATAGTCCTACTCTCACAGCACCATTTAATAAAAATAAATTATGGACAACAAAAGGCACCTGAAAGCCAGATGAGAGCTCAGCAACATTCTTGATGCTTGAAATCTGTTCTTCTCTGTAAGCAAGAAATTTATCTTATTTAAGCTGGGCTGTTGTCCTGAAGCCAGTTCCTCTTCAAGTCCTCAAATATTGGCACCCCAATAGCTACTGGATGAAGTTTATTTATGTAGTTCTATTAAAAAAAAAAAAAAAACACAAACAAACAAAAAACAACAAGCAAAACAAACAAATAAACAAAAACCCCAAAACACAAAAACCAAACCACATCCCTACCAACAATGCTGAAGGATGAAGTAGGACCTGTCTG
Organism: Leptocoma aspasia; assembly: GCA_013399835.1. Classification (NCBI taxonomy): domain Eukaryota; kingdom Metazoa; phylum Chordata; class Aves; order Passeriformes; family Nectariniidae; genus Leptocoma; species Leptocoma aspasia. Next base: position 81,011 of record VXAX01005468.1, read on the forward strand.
GGATATTTCTGTGTCCCCCACATGTGTGAGCAAACAACAGGCAGAGAAGCTCTTCCTTGCAATGCAGGGGAGATTTGGAAGCAAACTGGCCCTGGGCTACCCTTTGAACTGTCTGGGCAAGCAAGTGCTTCACTGGGAAACTCTACAGAACATAGAGCCATGAGCTGGATTTGAGTGTACCACAGGCTTTGGCATCCTCCAGCTTCCCATTCTTCTTCCCATACCAGCATTCTGTCTTTGGCCCAGACCTCACAAATGGGTGTTTCCACTTTAATCCCTGTGCTTTAGCAATCCTAATTCAAACGAATTCCTGCTCACAGCAGTTAACATGCAGCACTTTTTGTAATGTTTCTCCATAATCTTTAGGTGATAAGGACCTGTCCAAGTTGCTGTGGCATGACCAGCACATAATGCCCCAGGAACCTCAAATCTGGGCTGGGTTGAGGTTGCTGCAGTGGACTCAGTGGCAAATCTCAGAGCTTGTCACTGCAGAATCAAAGTGACATGGGTTTGCTGTTGTTCACAAATTTTTCATGCTTTCACACCCTGGGAAAGCTCCGAACAGCCCTTTCAGCACTGGCTCTGTCAGGATGGGAACACCACACCAGTTTGCACTTCATGTTGGCACCTAGAGGGGAAGAAATTTAACTACATGTTTGTGTCCAACAAAACAGAGGAAAGCAGGAAGCACCCTGAATGCACCTGGTTTGGGCTAATGCTGTGCTGAATTTCCAAGATGTTTATTGTTTCAGATTATGACCAACACTAAAGGGATGGGTAACAGATAACCAGAGCACAGCAGTATTCTCCACATGCACTTCTCCAATCTTCTCAGGAAGAAAGAAACCGCTGGGATCAGAGTGCTGAGGCTGCTTTTCCATTGACTTTTGCTGGTAACTATCCCTCAATTTACTATAGATACATCATTGTTCCACTGACCTGCTTCCCTCCACTCACACTGCTCAGATGAATAATAATTTTCTGCAAAGCAATTTGGAAAATAAATGCTGACAGACTGAGTGTATGCATAGCCTAGGTGACATTTTGTTCTATTTCTACTTTTTCAATGAATTTTGCTGGCTTAGAATTCTTAAAACGTCCCCAAAAGGAAACTCCTTTTATGGAAATTCAGTGCCTTCAAAGCCCATGCTGGACAACAGGAATAACAAAGAGATTAGGAAAAGTTTATCACACTTTGAAGTAGTGGGATATCTTGAAGGCCTTTCTCTAGAAAGCTGCTTTCCATATCCATGAGCAAGTCACAGTTCAGACATAAAGCTTGTAGACAACACCTTTACATTTGGTGTAACTTCTGCCACCTAAAAACTCAGATAAACCTTTCCATCTTATGAATACTGATTAGCTCAGCATTGTTGCCTCTTTTTTTTTTAATCCTCCTGAGGAAACTTGAGAACACAAGAATTTTTCACACCTCAAGACCTGGGGACAGAGCAAGATTCTTACCATGAACTTTAGGTCAGAGTGTCCAGTTCATACAGGCACACAAGTACCCATGACACAGAAAATATTAATCCATCTGAGAAGTGTGCAAGGCCAAGGAAGGTCTGTTGTGGATGGATGTGTGACTGTAGCTTTCTCCTACAGCTTTACTCATGATCCAGCTGAATCCAAACACAACAGCCACACAGTCAATCACAGGCATGAATCACAGCAGAGTGCAACTGATGTTCATAGAAAGCAAAGATACATGTTAGGATACATCAGACAAAAAGACCAGTCATTTCTCACCTTAGAGCAATGTGACCTCCCCCACAGCAGGCAGCAGATGGTGAGAAACCAGAAACAGCCAAGCCAAATACAGGAGTCCAAGCTGCACTGCCAGCCTAGGACTTGGGACTGCAAGGCAGACCGTGAGTCTGCTTTCTCCAGGGATGACCTGCTTTGAAAATCTTTTTGGACAAGCAGCCCCTTCCACTGAGGTCAGGTACAGCAAACACAGCTTGGCTGTGCCCAGTCCACCTCTGTGAACATTCCACGTGCTGCTCCTTCCATTTACCTTGACACATCACTATGGCAACCACTCACAGAAGAACACAGGAAACTGAGAGCAAGGAATTATCTAGATAAAACCTTTGAATGTAATTTAAAGGTAAAATAAGGAGAAAACAACCAGCTCTCCCTGGACTGCTACTATGTGGTTTGAGTTCAGTGTTATTGAAGCAGGAAGATCTGAGAGTTGCAAGGTTTTGTCTGACAGAGATTTTGTCTTTCTGGGTGTATAAATTCTCTCAATGGTTTCCTTGAAGGAAAGATAAACGTGACAAACATCTCTACAGCCAGGAAGCTGTGAGAGCTGTTGTCACTCCCTCATGTGATTAGATCCAGCTGTACCAGGTTTTCACTTCCCAAGGTATCATCTTTCAGCAGTAATCATCATTTGGTTTGGGTATTTTTAGCAGACCAATCTGTAAATAAATGCAGTCTTGCGCTGGGGAAGGCTGTTTATTCTTCCTTGTGAGTCTGAAAGACCTTTCAGTCAGTGTTATGAAGTATGAACATATATTGCATTCTATTGAAGGAAAATAAGAGTTTGGATTCAATTTCACCAGACAGCTGCGGAAGGCAATTTCAATATTAAACATTGCCTCTTTATTTAATGCTGCTGGTTTTAAACTCAAAAGAGAACATCAGGCAAAATAAAATATGTGTATGTGGAGTTTTCATCCCCAAGTGGCCATAGCCTAATCTTTGTCATTCTCATCTTCCATTGTGCCATAGCAGTTTTGCAGCTTTTCACTCTGTTGACTTTTTTGTCACTCAGCAGTCTTTTGAACCCTCAGCAGAGCTTTGCAGCTTAGCAAACCATCTCAGATCTGCAGAAATCCAGTCAAATCAGTGCTGGAACTTGGGCTGAAGAATAGGGCTGCAAGTGAGGAAATCAGAGAGCTTTTTCCATTCTCAACCACAGGCAAACCATTCTGGGATGTAACATGCCTGCTGACAGAACCACTGGTCTCATTGCCTCAGAACTTCTTAGTGGTGTAGAACATTTTTTCAGCCAATTTCTTCCAAAATTTCTCTAATCCAAGAATATTCCTTGATTGCGTGTCAATAAACCCATCAGCAATCAATCGACAGTAACGTTTCATAGATCAGGCATTTTATTTAGTACAAGCCTAGATAAAGTATGAGAGGAGTTTATACAAACTATTACACATTCCTACTTTGTCTCCCAGGCTAGTCCTTCATGTTTTCCTGGGGTTTTTTGGTTTGTGTCTTTTTTTTTTCCTGCAGCTGGCACAGGCTGTCTTTATCTATTGCAAAATTCATAATAATTTGAGTTTTTTAAGATTTTTAGCATTTCTAGGGGGAATTAGTTCTTTAGAGAAGAAGGGTTTCTCCATTGTGGGATTCATACCATAATTAGACAAAATAATGGGCTAAGTCCCAGCGGAAACAATGCACTGTAATTGGTGTTCATTTTTGTTACATAAATCCATGGAGATCATTCTGGTTCCTCCTATTGCAACCACTTCTGAAGCACAGAACTCAATTTAAAACTGATGTATCATTGTTATTTAGAACCCACAAATATCTTCAAGACTTTCATCTGAGTCTGATGTGAACCTTCCTCCTTTGAGCAAAATAAAACTTAAGATCAGTTTAAGGCATCTGCATTACCTAATCTCAGAAGCTACAGATTACAACCAGCCATGCTTTGCCTCATGTTTGTTCAGGCATTCTTGAAGTCAGAACAGAAACACCTGGCATGGCACAAATTATATTCGTATGTCAAAGTAAGGCACACTTTTCATTTCTTTAATATCAAGAATTTCTTCCAGCCTGCACAGCATCTGGGACAAGAAAATAGCTGATGACAACCACAGAACAAAGGTACCAACCCCCAAGAACAGATCTTATTGAGTGCAAACAAGATGTGGCCAGATTTTGTGGAAGACAAACAAAAATATTTAAATGTGTTTGTTGCATCTAACAAACACTTATTTGGTTATTAAGAATTAAACAAATATTTGTAATTAGTTTTTAGGTGAAAAATACAGTCTCACAAATTTTTGGTATTACCTTGCTGATTTCAGAAAACACAGGATGTTCACAATTAAGCCAAGTCACATCAACCTCAAATGTGTTTTTACAGAGGAACAAACCAGTGCTCTGTGTACATGCAACTCCTCCAGCTAATTAGCACCTTGGGGTAGGTTGTTCATAAACACAAAACAGTAAGGGACCACTATATCCCAGCAGTACCTTGTGTAATACCAATCTCAGAATCAATGAAGATTTTACCTGAATCCTCACCAAGTCACTGCCTCACAAAATAAAAAATAAAATTCCAGGTTCAGAGAAACCAAAGGGAATGATTTTGCCTATAATGACAGAAATCTAAGGCCCTGGAGGGACATGGGACACTCATCAGAAGACATTTCCTTTTGATCTTAGGCATAAATAATTTCTTTAATACCAAATTCATTACCTTTGGAAAAATTAATTTATTTTACTAGTTATGCCAGAAGTGTCAACATATAAGTGTGAGTGCTGCCAGGCAATTCCATCCCTTAGATAAGGGACAGAAAAGGAACATAATTTGCTTCATGGCAAAGGCATTGTGTCACATTCAGCACTGTCTGACAGCAGCCTGGTGCTGTTCTACACAATGGTGGCCCAGCAGCCTGCAAGGGTCCTCAGCCCAATTTCTGATGGCCAGCTGCCCATACCCACACTGAAACCTCAGAGCCATTACCAAAAGGATTAAACATGGACCATGCTGTGAAGTGTGAAGAATTATTCAGCTTTAACAGTTCCACCTTCCACGGAAGGCGCATAAAGCTGTACCTTTCTGTACATCTGCCATGCTTCACCCCACTCTTGAACAGATTTAGGGCTTCAGTCTAGCCTCAGCCATCAGCCCAATCTGTGATACACTTACAAATCAAAAAATCAAAACCAAGGCCCATCATTTGGATGGATTTAACCATGAATCACCATTTTAAGATGGCACAGTGGCAAGAACAGTGTTTTGTAACAGGAAACGGTACACAAAGCCTCGTTTAATAAACACAAACACTCAGCAGCTGAACAGCTCTTGGTTTCAGCAGGGAAAAGGAAAGGGAAAGGGAAAGGGAAAGGGAAAGGGAAAGGGAAAGGGAAAGGGAAAGGGAAAG
>VXAX01005474.1:5468-23727 GCA_013399835.1 Leptocoma aspasia
GTGCCGGGGCCGGGCCCCCGCGGTCCCCGTGCCGGCGGGGCTGCGGCCCCGCGGGTGGCAGCGGCCCCGGCCCCGCGGCACCTCGGCAGCGCTGACCACGGGCCACCCGCTGGCTCGGGGCTGGGCTGCCTGAGTGCTGGGATGGAATGTGTTTTCAGGATTTGGGGAGACATTTTGGTTTGCTGCTGCAATCACTGTAACACTGGACAAAATAATTGCAATGGAAAGGAGCGATTTGCACTGATCCGTGGCAGAAAACGATAGGGAAGATCTTTGTGCAGTATAGGCAATATGCAATTAAATTAACAGGAGTATAATTTATAATGCTTTACTTCTACCCTGAGGAAAAAAAATCATAGATGTGAAATACATTGCAAAAATTTCTTCAGTTATTATAACAAACAGGAATATTTTGCATTTTGTTTAGAAACTGTGTTATTTTTTTGGTCTAAATTTTTGAGGTAGTTCAAAGGCATACATCCCCTTTCCAACTATCAATAATATATCACGATAAAACAGCTGGATTATAATGTCTCTTTTTAAACTAATTCTGCTATTGGTGCATTTCATTAGTAAATACACACCCCTGTGACTTCCCCCCGTTTTGGAGCAGCCTGTAAAGCCTGGTATCTCCTAAAGTGCTCACTGCTCTGGTGAACCTGAAAGTGGGGGTGGGGGGGGCAGATTTAGCCAGCGGCTGCTTCATCTGGTCAGATATCTGGGCAGAAATGTTCGGGAGAAAAATGAGTATGCTTTTCGTAACGCAGCTGTGATTTTTTAAATTTTTATTTTATTTATTCCAGACAAAATTTGGATTTAGACTAAATCTGCTACTTCTTGCAGTAACAGGAATCGATTCACTTTTATTTACTATCTCTTTCTGCGGGGATGGCGAGTGCAGCAGACGAAGGGGTTGGTTAGAGGAGACCTGAGCCCTGCGCGCTCGCAGGAGGCCAGCGGGGTTCGGGAGCTCTCGGCGCTGGGCCCCCGGCTGGAGCGGAGCCGCGCACGGAGCCCGAGCACCCACGGACGGCTGCCGGCGGGGCTCGGGGGGCGATTTCGGGGCCAGAGAGAGGGCTCAGCGGCTGCTTGGTGTTTGCTGTCTCTGCCAGGCTGGGAGCGGAGCCTGCCTGCGTGCGCGGGGCTCCGCGGGGCTCGGGGCAGCCTGGCGAGAGCGCGGGGTGTAAATACAACAGCAACACTTCGGGGCAAAATTAGGAAAGGGTTTTACGCTGCTTGGGCCAGCTTGGACCAAGCTGTATACAATGCAGAGAAAGGCTGTGGATTTCAAGCCCCAGCAAGATGGAAAAAGGCCGTTGCTGGGTCCCCTGTAGAAGGTGTGCAAGGGCAAATAACAGACTCACAAAAACCAGAAAATTTCTTCTCTTTGCCTACAGTTTTTTCCCCCACGTAGTAAGTCGTGTTAATGCTCAAGTGAGGTAAGAAACAAGCAAATAAATAAATAAAACGGTAAAGTGACTTGATCAGCAATCTCCAGTAAAGGTAAACAAACCCGGTATTGCTCTGGGATGGTTTGGCGTGGTAGGAAGGGGTTTTGGCATGATTTGGGATGATTACATTACTCACAAGGCAAAGATTGACTCATAATGAAATGACAGTTTCTTGTTCATTGCAGAACATAAAATTTCCACATTTGTGTTGAAACAAAGGACAAGATTAGTTATAAGTAACAATGTGTTGTGAGCCCCAACAGCTGAGTCTGCAGCAGCCAAACGAGGGAAAAATAGGAGTCTCGAGATAAATGGGTGCAAGTAGGAACAGAATTTTCCTTTCTCCAGGTGAATTGAAATAAGTAAATGGAGTGGGCAGGAAGTTTTTGTTGAATATCCACCTTGCGGACTGTGTAGTTGTGGTTTGGTATAGCCAAAGCTATGAATGAAAACTGATCTTTTTGATAAAAAAGTATTATAATTTATTTAGAAAGCAGAGGTGTTTTCTGAGTTGTGGTATTTTATAAAATGTAACAGGGAGATAACCTCATTTTGCAGCAGTGGGGCATTAACAGCACTGTTTACATTTGGGAAGGAGACATCACTTTTCTCCATTAGTAACTAGGTAAAAAAAAATGCGTTAACAGCTTCACATCTAACTTAAAATAAATGGTGAAAGTCAAGCTAGACTTGTGAGTCTGAGGGGTATAAAAGAGAAAAAAGATGAAAATATTCATAAGGTAAAATGAGCCTGAGTTTTTGTTTGAAATTCAGTGTTAGTGTTTCTAACATGCATGCTAATACAGATCTGAATCTTCAATGCCTTGTCCAGGCAAATTATTCACTGGTTTTAGAAGCCTCTTTAAATTTAATACAAAATTAAGACAGATACTCGACTTTTTTTTCCTTTTTTTAAAAAAAATTATTTTTACGTATCAACTTACATTTACTTTACATTCCTGGACTTGCTTTAGCTAGACTTATACTTCTTAAATGCAATACTGTCTTGCCCTTGCCTTGTTCGTGGGCATACCTGCAGTTTCTCTGGCCACACCACGGGAGCCAGGTCCAGCAGCCCCGAGCCCAGGGCCAGCCCCGGCCCCGGCGGCGCTGCCAGGAGCAGGGTGGGAGGACAAGGGCTGCTAGCCCTGGGCCTCAACAGGCTGCTCTCGAAACAGCCATGTTGCAAAGTAGGCCCTGGTTGTTAAAAAACAAATTCCTGGTAGCTGTTTTCTGCTCTTACATGAGCACACACCCCGGATAGGTGTGCTGGATACACCTCACGAGTAGAAACACCATGTGTGGTGTGGTGTGCAGTTCTAATGACAATTATTTTCAGGCAAAACCCTTAAAATGAAGTATCTGTAGTCACCACGAAGGGTCTGCTGTCTCAGGAGGGTGCAGTGTTGAGGTCAGTGGCACGCAGGGTCTGGTGGCACCAGCAGCCAGCGGCCCAGCCCAGCCCACCTGTGCATGGCTCATCACCTCGCTCCCACTCACAGAACGGGGGTTTTACCTTGCGAAAACTATTTGCCTGTGGGCAGAGAACAAGTAGACTTTTCTGAGATTGTATTACAGCAAAGGGATTGTTAATATGACTAATTTCAGTTTGTTATTTTCTTGGGTTTGAAATTTTGCAGCAAACTTCCTCACAGATACAGCAGAGCTGCTGTAGCACAAATTGATTAAACACCCTTGATATCAGCATAAATAAGGTATAGCACATTTCTTTGAGACCTGTTAAGTGTTTGTGCTCTGATTCTCCTGTAACAGGCAAATAGAACACTTGTCATGGAGGTCATTTCTTTGCTTCCAAACCATAATCTTTTCTTTAATATGCACAAAATTTTCCTCTGCAAACATTGACATGAACTTGTGAACATGCAATTGCTATTGGCTTCGGTGAGAGCTATCCTCGCTCATCAAAGGAGGGAATTTGGCTCTTGATTTTACTGCAATCACTGTTTTATTTATAATGTACAAGAGTGCACGTGCACTCTCCCAGTAAGAGCTGATGGGATTTATGTGCACATGCTGAGGACCAAATCCTCCTGGTAGCTGTCAGGAAGTTTACTTTCACATGCTTGTTCCTTGGTGTAACCTGAATCACCATTCACTGATGACAAAAACAAAACAAAACCAAACAAAGAATAATTGTCTACATCAGGGTTTTTTTTGGGTTTTTTTTTTTTTGCAGTTGTTACTTTCATCATGTTAGTATTATGATAGGGAGAAAGCAAGCTTGAATTTGCAGAAGAAACTACGAATATAGTTTTAAAGCATTTTTTATTACAGTGGGGGATTACTCTGGTAGAGAGAAGCACCACTGATCTCTGAATGCACTTCTGGTGCATTCCTTGTGTGTTAGTGAGGGAGCACGTGTGTTGCAGCCTGTGGATGGGGACAGTTTGGTGGGGACAGCTCTCCAGGCCCCAGCAGAGCAGCTCGGTAGGGTGCTGGGCTCTGCTGGCACAGCTGGAGCCGAGGTCAGCTCTGTGGGACCAGACCCCTGGGCTGTGGCACCATCCTGCCAAAGCTCATTAGTCAGAAAGGCCAAGTTCTCCTCAAACACAGGCCCCCCAGAACAATTGTATCTAACCTGTGAGATCCTGGCAGGATGACGTGTTCGGGATACTGGAGCTGTGGTGCTGTGGCTCACAAGGGTCCAAAGCCACGGGCTGTGGTGGCTGGATGGCAGCTGCCACGGGGGAGCAAGTGGTGCTCCCTGCCTGTGTGGGGTGGGGTCATGCAGGTTACCTGTGCAGGTGGGTCTGCTGGTCTTCCAGCATTTCTGACTTTCCAGAAGAGGAAGAGCTGATCCTCCCCGCTCCTCCACCCCACCGTTAATAATCATGGTTTGCAGACTGAATATCTGTTCCATGAATGTTGTGTGCAGTGCGAGCAGAGTCAGTCCCTGCCGAGCCCTGCTCGCTGCAGTGTGGGCGGCTCGGGGGGCTGGCAGGGCTGGCAGGGCATTCCCAGCAGCCGGGGACATTCCCTGCCCAGAGGGGCTGGCAGGGCATTCCCAGCAGCCGGGGACATTCCCTGCTCAGAGGGGCTGGCGCTGCCCCTCGCCAGGCCCCGGGCAGGGCTGGAGCCAGCAAATCCCTGCTCCCAGCAGTGCCAGTGAAGCCAATTGCCCTGGCGTGCAGCAGCTTGCAGTGTCATGCAAGGTCAGTTTGCCTGACAGCAAGTGTCTAGTGAGGGCTCAGTGGAGCTGCTCACTGCAGTTTTTGGGGATGTGGCTTTTCACAGGCCTAAGCTTTTCACCCACCCTAAGCAGAAGTTGCAGTTTAACATCATGAGTTGTCTTCACAGTTGGATCTTGGCGTGAGCTTCATCTGGCAGTAAGAAAAGTTTCCCCTATGGAGTTTGACCCTGTGGGGTCAGGCCCCACTCACACTGGAGTCGATATGGAAAGTGTGGTGGGATCCTAAAGACCGTTAGCACCGGCAGTGAGGCTGGGTATTGTTAAGTGTGCAAACAGTGCAAAAATACAAATGGAGTAAAACAATTTGAGGGAAGAAATGGCAGTGTGATCTTGCAGCAATGCCACCTCTGCACAGCATTATTGGTTTGAACCTGCCAGGCTCATTGCTTGGAGCTGCAACAAACAAGTGATTCAGCTGATGGGAGCAGAAAGTGTTAATAGCACTGACAGCTCCTTTGGTAATGGAGGAACAGGCGGATCCTACTACCCGGGATTCCCGCTGCGCCCTGGCTGCTCCTGGCCAGAGCTGCTGTGGAGCAAAGTTCCACGGAGGAGGCAGAGTTTGTGTTTCAGCAGCAGCTTTCCTTCAGGTCTTGCACTGGGGCTGCGGGGGCACGCATGACCTTTGTGGGGTCGCTGAACTTCTGTGGGGTGTCCTGAGCTGCAGGGAGCCGGCTCTCTCCGGGGTGTGCGGCTCCCTCCAGCCCCTCCGAGCTCGCCTCGCCTCGCAGCCCGTGCTGGGGCTAGTTCCCAGCGTGGCTTTGTGAGTGTAGAATCAATTAGCCATAATGGCGCCTGCATTAATTTTATGTGGGAGAATCCCCAGGGATTCCAGAGCAATTACAGGGAGTGCAGTCTTGCCCAGTGCAGCGTCCCTCCCATCCTGCTGCTGTTCCCCACCGAGGGAAGCAGCAGCAAGAGGGGACAGGAGGGCTGGGTGACGCAGTGCTGGTGGCTGCAGCATCCTTGGTGGCAAAGCCGGTGCAGGGGGGTCTGTGGTCCCACTGCACTCCACAGCTGGCCCGGGGTGCCTGGACTGAGTGCCAGCAGCAGTGGAGCTCGCTCGGCCCGTGTGTCCTTCAGAAAGGTTGGAAAACAGGCCCAAGGCAAGTGCAGTGTCTTGGCTTCATTCATGCCCCTTGAGCACTGGTTGTCTTGAGTAATTGAAGGCTATCCCATTTGTGGCTTTTTTCCTACAAAAATCAGCTCATGCTTTGGCAGGGGTTTATCTGAGTGCGTACTGGATACATTCAATGACAAGAGTTATAACATTCAATTTGTTGGATGCCACAATCAAACCCCAGGTTTTTCACCCAGCCGTCCGAAAGCTAATTGGACCATGTCACTCAGGCAGGAATACACACAAACAAGGGCAATCCACAGCCCCGGATCCCAACAATGTGATTTTCATCACCTTACCAGTCTTTGGGGAGTCTTCAGCTTCCATCTGGAAGTACCTTCAACCCTTTCCACCTACAGATCTTGAAATAGCTATAACAGAGAGAAAACCAAAATTACATGGAGTTTATTGCCATTTCAGAAGGAAAAAAGTGTTTGAAAAAGTTTATTCAGGAAGCCAAGGGAAGTTAAGTGGGAGACATTTGCCATTTCATCAGTCTGTTGGTGATAGCCATTCATGTCATAAATGGCTTGTGTCATTTGATGCCAAAAATAACACAATTTTCCTCCCCAAAGGCCTATAGGGTTTTTTTGCAATAAATGTTTATTTGTTAATAATATACTTTAAACAGTCCAGCCTTGACCTCAAGTCTCCAAAAGAATCCATCTTCTCTCTGAAAAATCCTACAAAGTTTGTATAATTTTTTCTGGGAAGGTGTAATTGATGGCGCAGTGAAGGGCAGTGTGTTTGCTTTAACTACTGCAGCTGCGTGGATTAACTGTTTATAAGGGCCTACTGTGCTTTGAATGGCGACTTGCTTAGATTTCAGGCTTTAGTTGACAGCACTTCCTAATTGTTCCTTGGATTTGCTTAAGTTCAATCAGTAAAAATAAATTTCTGCACTGAGCTCACCCATCGTTCTTCCCTCACTGCTGCTCTAAAACCTTTGAAACGCTCGTTTGTGGGAGTTTGATTCCATGGATCACCCTGGAGCCTTGAAATGGGGGCGACCAGGGTAGGGGCTGAGAGGGGCTGAACTTGTTCTACATCTCCTGTTGATTTCAGGAAAAATGCCAGAGGAATTTGGGTGCTAAGCAAATAATCTGTATGTAAATATTTTTGACAGGCTTTCGGGTGTGCTAATGGGAGTCTCTAGAGTTGAACATAGAACTGACAGGTATGAAATATGATTAAACGTTCAAAAATGTAACAAAGGATTTTGTAAATACCCATGATATAGAAACTGTTGATTTGGGAGAAAACAGTAAGTTTGATAATTAATTTATAATATGTTGCACTGTTTTGAAATCGCCCTGCCAAAAGCTGGAGTTGGATTTCTACTTGCAAAGTGTTTGTGGAATGCCAGTAACATGTGACTTACCACAGTAAGGCAACAATTGTCTCTTCACTAAATCACCAACTACCACTGATTTAACCAATGTTAAGACACATTTTTCAGCTGTTTTTGTTCTGCCATCAGCCACTCTGATCCTTCTCATACGATTTTTCATGTGAACTTTCACTAAACAAGCAAAGTATTAAGGCATTTGTCAGATATTTCTTTGTTAGTCCTTAAACAAAAATGTGGTTTTCTAGAACTCTGGAGGACTTATTTCCTTTAAGATCATCTGAGTTGTGGGAGAGAGTTACACATTTAATTTCTCAAAGCAGTTCAGCTCCCAGTGCTAGTTTATTTTCAGTTCGACAGGCACTTGGATAAAATAAAGAACAGTATGTATAAAATGAATAGAATTCATTTTTTCTTTGAACATTTCACATTTGTGGAGCTAAATCGTTTGGATAACGTGGACACTCAGGTGCTTTGTATAAAGCTTATTTTAGTGGGACTCCATAGCACTAAATGGCACTAGTTGTTTGCTGAGAATATGTATGTAGTTTATTAATTGTAACGATTATATGATGATTTAAAAATCTATATTTTGAGACTCAAAGCTTGTGGCTTGGGCTGTGCTCCCACATTTAGTAGTTGGCTAATTTTACTCCATCTCCTCGAGTGCGATTTACAGGGCAAAGTCACACAGACAGCTGGTTGAAGAGCTGGGTGCCTTCAGGTGCCCAGGCTGTGTGGTAGGTGATCACTTACTTCCCAGGGCATTTTCTGGGGCAGTCTGGGGCACAGTAGCCTGTACTGGCAAGGGTTTGGCTGTTCACGGAATCACAGGATGGCTAAGGCAGGAAGGGACCATGGTGGGTCACCTGGTCCAACCTCCTCGCTCAAGCAGGGTCATCCCAGAGCACAGGGTACAGGATTGCATGCAGATAGTTCTGGAATAGCTTCAGTGAGGGAAACCCTACACTCTGCCTGGGCAATCTGTTCCACCTGTGCAGTAAGGAAGCTCCTCTCGTGTTCAGGTGGAACTTCACATCCACTGGTTCCTTCCACGTGTAGGCCCACACAATGGCTGCACAGCCATGCAAGTGACCCAGCAGCAGTGTCCAGGGACAGTGGCAGTGTCCAGGGACGGCGGCAGTGTCCAGGGACAGCAGCAGTGTCCAGGGACAGCTGCTGTGTCCAGGGACAGTGGCAGCCTCCTCCTCTGCACCAGGCTTCAAGGTCTGTCCTGTCCTGTCCTGTCCTGTCCTGTCCTCTCCTGTCCTGTCCTCCTCCTCTCTCCTAGTCCTGTGCAGACCATGTGGGTGTCCTCTCAAGCCTTCCTCGGGCTGGGGAGGGCCATGCTGCCAGGACTCCTCTGGTCACCCTGGCCTGTGTGACCCAGGCTGGCCCTGACCCGCTCCTGGCCGAGCCCACAGCGCAGCGTGGGGGCCCCGAGGCTGCAGAGGGCACACAGGGGTGCAGATGCCAGCACTCCCTGACCTGTCCCTCCTGGCTCTGTGAAGGTTCTCCTGATTCATTCTCAGGTGATTCATACTTTCAGTATCAGCTGCCTGTTTGTGAAACAGAAAAGAAGCAATCTGAAAGTGAAACAGTCACATTACTGAGGCTAATATGGATTTGCTCCCGTAAGAGGATGTTAAAAGTCCCTCTGTTGTACAGAGACTGAGCTACCATGTTTTATTCTTTTTGTCAGCTTTCTTTGGTATTAAATCAAGTGACAAAACATTTAACTTTATCCCTGTGCATGAGCACTTGTGCTAATTAATTCAGTAACTCTTTTGACCTTCTGTTTAAATGGTAACAACTGGGGTTGTTCCTGCCCAGACATCAGCATCCCTCAGCACCCTTGGTTGTTCCTGTATTTGAAGCATGGCTGTGGTGGGGATGGCTGGCATCTGTATGCTGTTATATTCCTGTAATAGCAAACATTAAGAAAGTTAAATGGACAAATGAATAAGAGAAAAAGTAGAAAAGCCAAGGAGCAATTAAATGTAACGTTTCATCATGGAAAGGATTTTGCTGGTTTATCTTCTAATAAGATTATGTCACTGACACAAGTACCTAGGAGCCTGTGATTGACAGCCTCCTGTACTTTTATCAGGCAGTGTGACACTAAACCTTGGGGCCTTTTGTCCGATAGAGTGAGCTCACGGAAACTCTCCGTCCTAATCCCCTTATTCATGTCAGGCACAGAAAAGAAGTTCTGATCAGATGGCATCTTACAACAGTGTCACCTCCACCCCCTTGGTGCTGGATGGACATGGGACATGGGAGGCTTTGTTCCCCGGCTGTGCTGTGCTCCTGGGCCTGGGGCTGCCCGGGGAAACTGTGACTGCAGGGCACGAGGATCCCAGAGAGATGGCAGGATGATTTACAGGCTATCTGATTTTGCTTATATTCTGTTTTTATCTCTCTGAAAACATAAGACCTTTAAAGGAAATACTTCTTTTTGTGTTGTGCCTGTAAGATCATGTAGTGAAATGTTTCACTGAACTTCTTCAAACTTTGCAGCCAGGCAAAAGAGTAAGTGGAACTAAACCCCCTATCTTTTCAGTAGCATGGGATCAATGTTGTAGAAGTCAGCAATCGATCCCAGTGCTGGTATTATAAGTTTCATAGCTCCAGCCCTTTCTTAGTTGTAGGAATTCCTTTGTGCGTATCCCTGCGGTAACCTATTGCAAATAGCGGTTCCCTGTGGTGCTTTATTTACTTGTCCAACTGTTTGGAAGTCTGTTAGTCTAGAGATCAGATGCTCTGAAACAAATCTTATTACCTTAACCAGCTCTGCAAATTCTTCTTTCTCCATTTTTATTGACTTCTTTTCAGCTAGAACTAATACATGTGCAGCAGGTGGGCAACTACATCTTTCAAAGTTTAGCCCCTCATATTTAACATGAGAAACTATAAATCTTTTTGTTTTCCTTGGAAAATGTGGGAAACCACAGGTATTTGAAGAGTTGCCTCCTCAGTGGATTTGTGAAGTTTATACTGGTTGCTGTAATTTTTGAAAGAGAAGTCTGGGAAACTTTGAAAGAATGCTTCATTCTGGGGCATAGTCCAGTTAATTACTTTTTTTCTTGCATGAAGTATTTTTTCAAGTTGTAATCAAAGCAATGGAATGGGAAAGTTTTAAGATATTTTTCTTTTCATCCAGCCTGGCACCACTGGCAGAGAGACTGCATCAAACTTCCTGCAACTCATCTGCTACAAGCTGGTTCTGTCAGCAATACTCACCAGTCCTCATTTGAGAAGGCGTGTCCAGCTCCTCTGTATTTTTCATCTCTATGCACATTTTAAAACTAATTTTAGATGTAAGAAGTCAGTGCTAATTAAATGTTTTAAGAAATCATCCTTCAGGAATTCCCCTTTCCCCTCCCTGTCCCCCGCCCCGGCTCCTGGCGACCTCGTGCTCCCCGGTGGGTGCTCACATCCCATCCCGGGCAGATGCTTCATCTCTTGTGGCACTTTGCTCCAGCAGATATCAAAGTCCTTTGCAGAGCGACCTGCCTGGGGTTCCTGCAGGCTGGGGCCTGTCCCAGGCATGCTTATCCCTGGGACACACAATTTCTTCCCATGTCTTTAGGACCAGGCTGCCCCAGGAGCCGGGATGGGAACGCTCCCATGTCTGGGGTGTGTGGGGCCATTTGCTGCTGCTTTGCCTCTGTTTGCTTTTCCACTGCGAGCACCAGGGCTGCCAGCACGAAGTGAGAAAGGGAGCATACTCAGGATCTTGTTTTTAAAAAGCAGCACGCAAAGGAACCTGCAAGGCTGTGGCTCTCCTGCAGCAGAGCGTGTTTGCTTTGAACAGCCAGCTCTGCTGGGATCTTGGGAGTGCAATCTGGTGTCAGTTTGCTGTGGCCTCCGCAGCACACACAGGGCTGGAGGTGCTCTGCTGAGCAGAGCATTATGTACCCTGCAGTGCATAAATGTCTGTAAGCTCCTCAGGTCAATTAACTGGTAGGTGAATTGAGCAGACTGTGTGATGTCAGGGTGAGCTTGGGGAGAAGGTTCAGTAAAACTGTAAAGGGAATCAAAACGTTGGCAAAAACCTTACTGAAATCCTGGAGTGTTTAACAGATATGAAGTGTTAAATGCAAGCAGAAGTGATGTGTTATGTGTGTCTGTCAGAGAAGGGGTCTTCAGAAAGCATCTGAGATCCTGTTAGTATCCCAGGTTTGAACTTGAGGGCTGTTTCCCACTCCCCTCGGAGCTCTGCCAGCTGTGGTGCCAGTTTGGGGTGTCCTGCCCTAACCCTGAACACATCTGTTGCAGAAAGGTGTAGGAAATACAGCATGGTCTGCATCTTCCAGAGGGAACCAAGCCTCACTGTGTGCCTGACGCTACACAGAACAGCTCCTCTTGCTTTCCTTGACGTGTCCTGCCCTTCTCTGAGCGAGAGGATCAGTAAACAGGGAAAAAACCTCCACCCACAGTGAGTTTGGGCTGGTGTTCCTGCATTAGCAGCACTTGATGCTACAGCATTCTCATTGAAAGAAAAATAACGTTTGTTTGGACCAAAAAAAAAACCCAAACCAACAAACCCCCCCCTTAGGGGATTGAATTTCAGAGACTCCCTGCCTTACTCTCAGCCCCCTCTGAAGGCTGAAATGATTTGTGAGCCAGGTCCTGTGACCCAGGGAGGCATCAAGCAGCAGAGAAGGGAAACATTTGGAGTTCAGAGGGACAGTGGGTCTTGATGACCAGTGTAAGACAATGCAGATGTTTCAGATCATGAGGTCTCTTAGGATGATGAGAAAATGCCCCTAACAGCCTCTGGGCTGGGGTCTTCTCCGCAGCCCTTTTTCCTTGGTATAATGCTATCACATCTCACAGGATTAAATTTTTAGGGGTTTATCATGGAAGAATCTTGGTGTTTATTGCATTAGGTAATTCTGATGAGCAGGGTGGGATTTTAATTTCCCACTGGGAAGTGAGATACTGCTCTGCCCCATGGGTGGCAGGGGCACCCAGAGCAGTGGTGGTGGGGCTGGGCTCTGTGTGCTGCCAGCCCTGACAGTGGCCCATGGAGGGTTGTCTGAGAGGAGGTGAGCCAGAAGAGCAAGAGTTTTTGGACAAGAGTCCAACAATAATGGCATGTCCCATTGTCTTTCCTGATATAGACAGAGATTTCCTGCAAGGAGGACAGGTTCTGGAACAAGGAAAGAAAAATACTGATGGAGGAGGAGAAATCATTCAGGATCCTGAATCAGCAGTAGGTCTGCTAAATATCTAGGCACTGACCACTAGCCATGCTGGCTCTGTCTAGTCCCAGCCTGTTGATCTTGGTGCTCCTGCCCTTGGGAGGAGTAGAGAAGAATCAGTGGGGCAGCACCCACCCTGTGGACAGGAGCTCTGGGACCAGGGATTTGAACCTGCACTGCATCCAGGGCAAAGCATCACTGCTGGGCCAAAGAGGCGTGTGAGTCTGACACCCAGGTTTGTGAAAAAGTAGGCCAGAATTATGTACTGAACACGTGTTCAAGCACCAGGAGAACAGCGTAGGCTGTGGAGAAACAACCCCTGATTTTCTCTGGTCTAATGCTTAATAGGTGAGAAAGAGCAGACACCAGTCCTGCTGTGCTTGGGTGTGTGCTGGTGTCTCTGCTGGTCAGAGACCACGTCCATACCCAAGCTCAGTGCAGGGCTTGGGTACCAAGGCCCTGTGGGGCTTGAGGATGGCTTTATTCCCAGGCAGGACTCACAGTGAGATCCCTAAGAGACCACCCTGAGCACCAAAGTAGGCATGGGTGCAAGCACCTCACGCTGTCACCAGCCAGTCCCACCACAGCTGGCAGTGACAGTGGGTGCCTTTTGCTGATTCCATGGAGGAAAGCCCCATCCCATGCTGCTGCCAGAGCATGTCAGCAGTGGGGCTCACCTCCCTGCGTGTGCTGCAGCCACTGCTGCACCACCAGATCTCCAAATACATCTGCAGTGAGAAAATGGGATACAGAATTTAAAATACTGGGTGTTTTTTTGTTTGTTTGTTCATTTGTTTGTTTAAAAAAAAAAGCCAACTGCCTGTTGGCTTGGGGGAGTGCAGAGGGTCTCCAAGGTCTCCCTGACATCTGCCTTGCTGGGAGGAGGGTGTGCAGGAGGGGATGGTGGAGGGGCTGTGGTGGAGCCCAGAGCTGCCTGACCCTGCCAGCCCCTCAGCAGCAGCAGGTTTGCATCTTGGCACTGCTGCCAAGGGGACTCTGGCTGGAACAATTCCCGTGGACACTGCCAAGCTGGAGCCTGGCAGAAGAGGGAGAATTTCCTAACTGTGACAAACGCCTGCCTGAAAAAAATGTGTGTTTATTTATCAGTGGTGCGTTCAATTAGCCTGAGCTTTGGAAAGCTGTCTCATTGCTCCGACAGTCTCCCCTGCCATTAGAACCACCTCTGCTGAGGAAAAGACTAGATAATGTTTTGCTTTAAAAAAATTTAGGAACTGCTTATTTCTGGTGCTCCCCTTTGCAGCCAGCTTTGACTTCTGATGCTAGCTGGAATGGGAACGTGCCTTCTTGGTTGTGTTTGCTATCGAGAGCCAAGTTTTTGGGCCTTTTGTATCTGATGGTAAGTTACTGTTTTCTTACTGGCTATAGCTAAAAAAATGAAGCCAGAACTTCACCCCTAGAGAACTTCTGTCACAGGGGGTTTAATTAAAAAGCCACATCCATAATCTGTGGTTGTGATAAAATTTGCTTTGTGATTTTGAAGGGGTGGCTGCCACCTCAGTGTGGCTCCCCACCAGTGGGACAGGCACAGTTTTGCCTTTTGACTTTGGCTTTCAGCGTTGGCTTACAGTGGAATCTGAGCATGGCCTTTATTGTCATTATGGTTGAGGGAGCATTGTTACAGGCATAACTGGAGTTTTGTAAGCATGTGCTGGAACATACACTTAAGATATTAAAAAGAGGTTTTCAATAACAATCGTGTTTAGAAACAAATGACCTTGGTTTTCCATTTCTGGGCTGTTCTGTGTGAAGCCAAATGATCAGTGTTCCAGGGATGCAATCTGCTGCACTGACTTTGGAGTTTCAGGCACAAGAGAAGCAAGCTGCCTACTCTAAAATGGTGCTGAGCTAGCAACAATGCTTCTGCCTCCGAAACAGCTCCACAAAGTACCATCTCTGGTAATCAGCTGATTTTTTTAGGTCATATGTAAATGAAGAACACATCTGCTTTCCATATGTCTCATATACACAGCGTACATATGTTTTTGGATGTATTATCTTAATAATATTTATTGGCCAAAGCAAAAAACCCTGAATTTTAAAATATTTTTGTATTCATAATATTATAAAATCAACAACTATAAAGCAAATGAGTCATGTACTGCACTGCAGTTACAGTGTACAATTGCAACAAGTATTTAAGGACTGTATTTCTTTGCTGGATCAAAATCTATAGGCAACTTTACTATCTCTCCTGTATTTTTGTCTAACAGAGATCTAAAGAAAAATTAATTACACTTCTCTGACTGATTGTTATTCTGCTGAAGTATGGTTCTAATCCTTATTAACATTCTCTAAAGTCATGCATGAAATATGACTTTTGCACCACACTCTGTGGCATATGTTTTCTCTTTCCAGTGTATTTTTCAAACTATCTTCAACCCTCACTGCTGTTCATTATTTTAAGATAGGTTTAAAGTTTGCCACAGTCTCAAAACTGATCCAGTACAGAGCATTGCAAGGAAAAAAAATGACACATCATTCTGCTCATGAACACAAATTGCTTCTGATTATTTAGCTTTGAATGTTCCCCTCATACTGTTTTTATTAAAAGCCCCAGTATATTTATTCTTGATAGTGTCTTCAATTAAGTTAAAAAGAGTCCCTTTTCTATAGCAGTATGTAAAGAAAATAGTTGTTACAACCACAAAATTACCGAAAAAACCTGGTTCTAGTAAAGTACTACTTCAGTTCAACAACCACAGCACGAAGTTTGCTGTTTTCTTGTAAACTTTCCAGCCATTAGATAAACAGTGTCTGTGTCTTCACACAGAGCTGCACCCTCACATTATTTGAGGACAGTTATTTTGCTGCAGGTCTCTGCAATATGTATGGTCCGTTAATCCATTTATCAGTATTGGAAAATTTGTCTATTTGGATATGGAGTGACTCTTTGGCCAGTGGTGAGTAGGTCTCTGCTCTAGGAGCAGTTCATGTAAGAAATTGCTGGAGGAGCTGGGCAGGGCACTCCAGCTCTGCTCATTGCCTCCCAAGTGCCATTAATTTGAGCTGTGACAAGGGGAAGGAAAGTTGTTACAAGTGGGATCCTGTGACTTCTGCACACATTACACACAGCTAGGAATGTTTTCCTTTTCCTCTTATAAAATAGTGATTTAGGAAAACTGTCTAAGTTTAGCAGTTTCTGTAGCTTCTGCTCTGTTTGCTTGACAATAACTGATTTTTTTGGAAAACACTGTCTTTTGGTGCTGTGATGTCACAGCCTAATATTGTGCAAAGGTGTAACCGGACCAAACATGTCAGGAACATGTCAGTAACTTTCCATAAATTATTCAGTCTCTTTGGGAAAACCCCTAAAAAAAGGTTTACTGTATTTCTGCTTAAAATTCTTTGTGTGTGAGCTCTGACAGAGAGCTGCAAAGATCTGGCAGAAGTAGGATGTGAGAAATCAAAGAGTGGAGTCGCTTTAAACTGGTTCACAAGCAGCCCCGGGAGCGCGGGATGCAGAGGTCCCTGCCGAGCCGCTCCGTCCCCGCACTGCCACACATCCCCGAGCGGGCCCTCACCGTGCTCCAGGCAATAAAGCTGCTCGTGCTTTGAAGGCCATGGGGTGTGGAGGAGAGGGCTGTTTGAAACATGTCACTTTGAACTGTGCTGGAGGGTCCCAGGGAGCTGGCCACCTCCATCCCTCGGAGGTCTGGTTCCAGTCTGCGAGCCCTGGAGCCAGCCCCAGCGTCTGCTCAGGTGGCCCCACTGTGAGATGTCAGGCTGATAAGTGAAAGTAGAGACTTTCGAGAGGAGATCAAGAGTTTACTGCTTGCACTGCATCCCTCTCTATGTGTAAGAGTTCAATATGGCAACAAAAGGGGTTTCCTGCCTGCAGACAGATGCTGCCGTTTCAAAATGTTGCTTTACATTTGAAGCCTCAGCATATGCTGTAATAAAGGCCATCCTGAAACTTCAATGGATTGCATCATGAGGAAATTCAGAGAGGAAGGAGCTTTAGGTGGAGCTGTGGAATCTTTTATGAATTAATCCTCCGTGAAAAAAAAGGGACTATCGAGTTGGGGTCAGTCACGGCTCAGGATCAGTGCTGTCTTGTGTTTTAGCTCTGCTGGCATTCCTGCCAAGATGACTGGGTAGGGAACAGGGGCTGGAATGCTGCTGAAATACCCAAATTGTGGTGCTGCAGAGGGGAAGAATAAAAAAGAAAATGTTGATGCCATGTTTCCTGCCCAAAGGGCACACTGTCCTGTTAGCTGATCCGCAGAACTTAGGTAGGTGCAGGATGAAGCCACATTTAGCCAGTTGTTGTACCAAGAGGTGGGAACTAATTTAATCTCCCCTTGGAGTGAATCCGTGTGCATCCTCTGTCAGTGAGGCTCAGTGAGCAGATGTGAGCATTTGGCTGTTCTGTGTCACCTTGGGTGCAGTTTTCTCTCTTTTTCTTACCATCTCTTCCTCCAGACAAGTCACAGACTTGCACCATAAGGAAGCAAGTGGCCAGAGGCAGGGACACGATCCTGACTCTCTTGCTGAGGAATGTTAGGGCAGCAGTCCCTGTGTCCTGTGAATGGAGAACGGGGAAAATATTTCCCTTGGCTTTTTATTTTAAAGCAGTTGTTTTTAATATGCTTTTGCATCCTGTTTCTGAAGTGGGCTGGCCCTTAAGCTTTACTTGTACACGTGTTTGTGAAAAGCAAAACAAATAAACTATTGTTTATTCTTCAAAATTAATCTCACAATGTGCATTTAGTAATGCTGGAACGATTGGGAGTAGAGGTTGTCTAAAGCAACACATGGATGCAGGGTGTGGTGGTTTATGATGGATAATGACCAGAGTACAAATACTAGGGTTAGAACATGGAAAATGTGCAAAAGAGAGAAGAGTAATTGTGGTGAGGAACACAGTTCGTTGTCGGCAATTTGCTCAGTGACAATGGTGAGTGGAAGAAAGGCTGTAAATTCCTGTTGGGTTTGGGACTGACAGCAGGGAGCAGTGCTAAGCTGGCTGCCAGCGAGGGTCACATGGGCTGGAAAGGATTCTTGCTTAAAAATGTAAGGATTTTTAAAAGAAAATATTTTGCGCCAGGAGTTTGAATTCAGATTGTGTTATGGTGGGATTTTTAGAGGTTGGATTTGTAATTTCCCATTTTTACATATAAATTTTTGTCTGGCAGTAGTGTAAATCTACAATACTTTGACTCATGCAGAGCAAAACTAGTGCAAAGTTTATGCAACTCCATCTAACTCCTGCCTTCCAGAACAGGGCTGTCAGATGAGTCTGAACTCTCAAGCCCCCAGTAAAGGTGCTGTTATTAAGTATAAATATAGAGTAGCTTTTAATAGCTATAATTAAGATGTGTTATAGTTTTAAATTAATAGAAACAGGTTTTGGTAGCGGTGAGCAGTTCGGCCCAAATCAGCGCCGATCCGAAGGTGTCACGTTGGTTCCAGAGGCAGCGTGTTCTGGGCACAGGTGTGCTGTGCTGGCCACAGGTGTGCTGTGCTGGCCACGGTGTGCTGTGCTGGCCAAGGTGTGCTGTGCTGGCCACAGGTGTGCTGTGCTGGCCACACGCCCCTTGCGCCAGGCCGGCAGTGCCCCGGGACAGGGCTGTGGGACAGGGCTCCGGGACAAGGACAGGGCTCCGGGACAGGGCTGCCCGGGTGCCAGGATGGCACTCCCGGGGCCAGGACAGCACCCCGAGGTGCCGAGGCCCTGGAGGACCTGGCCCGGTCCCAGCTGTCGGCGCGCCAAGCGGAGCTGCTGCTGCGCCCGGGCCCGCGGGGCTCGACGCCGCGGTAGGCATGCAGGAGCTCACCGCGCACGCTGACAAGATCAGGTTTCGCACAAAATGCAACGGCAGCCAAAACCTTCTCTTAAAGCACTGCCGGAGGAGGAGCCGGTGGTGCCCCCCCCCCCCCGCGGCACCGGGAGTGCTC
>VXAX01005474.1:23738-84429 GCA_013399835.1 Leptocoma aspasia
GAGTGCTCGGTGGTCCCGCGGCAGCAGCCTGGGCACGGTGGTGTAGCCTTGGGCAGAGGGGAGCCCTCGCTGCTGCCCACCCC
The DNA here is from genome assembly GCA_013399835.1 of Leptocoma aspasia. Lineage (NCBI taxonomy): Eukaryota > Metazoa > Chordata > Aves > Passeriformes > Nectariniidae > Leptocoma > Leptocoma aspasia. Next base: position 23,822 of record VXAX01005474.1, read on the forward strand.
GGTCCCACCAGCCCCCGAGTGCTCGCCCGGTGACTCCGTGTGGTGGAGGGTGAAGATGGGACCTGCCCCTGTCACCCCTAGCTCACAGGTGAGGATGTTCTCCAGGCTGGTGAAAGGTGTGAACCTCTCAAGGGCAGGGGAGAGCTAATGTCTCTCACAGCCTTAACCCACAAATGCAGTCCCGAAATGCCATAGGACCGTGCAATTGAGCCCTAATTACTCTTTGCAGCATTGTAAGATAACATCCATTAGTGTGTGTCCACGAAGGAGGAATGAGCAGCCCCTTGGCACTGTCCTCAGGTCTGTGTGGAACTGTCCACAGTGGTATGGAGGTGCCATCCCCTGGCAGAGCGAGGGCCGTGTGCCGCCCGCTGTGAGGAGCCGCACACGCAGCCCTGCGCTGGGCACAGGTGCCCGCAGTGCAACCAGAGCAGGAGTGCAGGTAAAGCTCTTCCCTTCCTGAAGGCTGAGGATGCGTGGGGTGAGAAGACAATTCAACAGGCTGGCCTGGTGCCAGCTGGGGGTGACTCTCCCCTTGGATCAACACTGGCACCGGGACTGCTCCCACACACAAGCTGATGGGATGTTGCTGCTGCTGCCTCAGTCCTGGGGGAAATAACTGGTGTGCACGTGTGAGCCTGCCAGGCTGATGCCTGCATGATACTGGGCCGGATTCCTGAAGCTTCTTCAGGACAGGTTGAGTGTCAAACAGCCTCTGTCAGCATTTCCCAAGCTGTTGTACCCCCTGTCCCACTTCCAGATAAACTTGACTCTTACACCCCCACATTTCTCAGCCTGGGCACAGTGCCGTGCTGACACGGCTGTTCCAGCTCCAGGAGTGAGTCCAAAGCCCCCAAGCACTCCCAAATCCTGTCAAGAAGGAGTACCCACAGTTGGAAAGTATTGGCATGTGTGGAAAATACTGGTTCTGTGGTCTGGAGAGCTCCTGGAAGTTGTAATTCCTGCTGATGTGCACCAGCACTGCTGGCAGCCTGTTGGAGAGGTGCTCATGAGGTGAGCAGGGGGATAGCCAAGAACCTCCTCGTCTGAACCTGTGTGCTGGTGCCCACGAGCAGAGGGGACAGGACCCTGACTGTGAACACAGGGCTTATATTGGTTCATATCCATGCATCCACACGATCCAGCCCATGCACCCATTTTCACTGGAGCCCCGTTACACCTGGGGACAGTTTTGTGTCCCCAGCTCCTGCTCCAGCAGTCCCTGCTGCAGTGGCTGAGTCTCAGGGCGTATGGAGTTCAAAGGCACAAAGCCCTCTGGCCTTCCTGAAGTTAGCAGGTAAATGTCTCAGTGCTTAGAATCTCCAGACCCAAACATGATCCCACTGTGTGTCAGCACTATGGCTACCATCTGTCATATGCTGTTCACTCTGTCCTTCCCATGAGGACAGGTACGGTTGCTCTGTGTCCTCTTTTGATGAGGTCCTCGGAGTTCCAGCTGCACATTCAAGAGGCAAGGTTGGAAAAATGTACATAACAAGAAAAAGAGCGCTGTGTTTGTCCTTTTCTCTACAGAAGGTCATGATGTGTTCACTCAGAAAATGCTTTCTTCTCTCTTGTTCATTGACATAATCACTACTTTATTCACTTATGACATGACCTGGCTACTGATGATTTCTAAATTTGCAACATGTGGGCACAGACTTCCTCTGGACATAATCTTCACAAAAGTTTAAACTTTATTCACCTCTTTCTTCCAAGCCATTATCTGTATTCCATAAATCAAGGCAATGAATGTACCAGGTACAAAAGGTGTCAGGGATGGAGCTGATCTTTGCAGGGACTTTAAACAAGGGATCCAGCAGAGTATCCTGAGTGCATCTCGGAACCACCCTGGGGACAAACACCTAACCATTTTATTACTCTTCCCTGAGCCTCTGTGCCTCTCCTCCCAAGAGGCACAGCTGAGGGCAGCAGCTCCTTGTTACTGGCTTCACCTGCTGCCAAGTTCCCCCGAAGCTTGAAAATGGCACCTGGCTGTTTCCTGGGGCTGGGCTGCAGGCTGGATTGGCTGCAGGCACAAGGGTGGAGCAGCTCTTCAGGGCACTCCGAGTTTCTGGGCAGATAACTGTGCTGAAGTCCAGGAGTGCAGAGAAGTTACTTCTGTGATCCCGTTGCAAGTGTTTCTCAGGGCCTGTGGGCTTGCAGCTGTTTGGCTGCTGTGGCACCAAGGTGGATCATCTGTCCAGACAGCACCAGGCACAGAGTGCCCTCCTTGCTGCTGCATGGACCAAGGTCAGCTTGGCACCAGGAGCAGGACCACAGGAGGAGAAGAGCCGTGGGGGAAGGCTGAACTTCAGGCTGGTGTGTGGTGAAACCTCCCAGGAGAATGAATTGTGGCATTTTGCTGCTGCTGCAGACAAGGTACCTGTGAATTTCTTGGTGAATCCTTTAGTCTCTGGTGGTCTGTAAATAAGCATAAAATGCGTGTTAGTTTTGGCTTAGGTTTCTATTCTCAGATGAATGAATTTGAATGAACTTGTCTTATCTGTGGAATCTCACTTGGAACTGATGTTTGCAGAGAAGATAAATGTGCTGCTGCCTGCCTGCTTGTCCTGACTTAATCTGTGATGCACCAAACAGTGTCCTGGGGGAATTAGGAAGGCTGGAAGCAAGCTTGGGATGTCAGGCTGCCAGAATCTGGTGCTGTGACCTGTATCTGTTTCTCTGTCAATGATAAGGCTGTGGATTGCATGTTAGCAGTAGAGCATCATGGTTGCAATGTTTTCCAAAGTGGTTTTTTGGAGGGCAGCATTAGACACTGGTGTTCCTGTTATAACAGCACTCTGATGAAGATACATACTGGATGAAATTCATTTCCCATTTGCATAGGGCAAACCAGCATACCTGTCCCGTACAGCACATACCAGGCTGCTCTGCCCTTGGATGGAAATGTTTTTCAGCTTGTTTTCAGAAAACGTTAAACCAGCTTCAGGTTAACTGGATTGTTTTTCCAACTCCTTACTTAAATTTTTGCTTGTGAAAGGACCCTGTGAAAATCCTAAGTGAGAGCATGCTGTATGCTGCAAATGAAAAATTTGCATAAGTTACATTTGTAAGTTGTAAACCACAAAAAAACCCAAACTATTGAAACTGTTTTATAATAGGAGTCTTGATGATGAATCCAAACTTGCATTCAATGTCCTTAAAGATGCAAAATGAGCAATGCGGTCTTAAAATTCCATTGTCATATAAATGAAGTGTTTTACCAGAGAATTGCTTAAGCATCTTTTAGTCTGAAGATTCATTCAAGGTGGAAATAAAAAGAACTGAAAATGACTGAGGGCTGAGCAATGAGCAGTCCCCATAGGCCAAATCTCAGTAGGAGAAAACACTTAAAGTTTCTTTAGTGCTGGCAGGTTCAAAAGTCAGGGCTGGTTTCAATTAGCTTGGGAGAGTCTCAGTGATAAACAATTCCTGTGGTCTTGAAGCAAAGGGCCTAGCTGCATGCAGCCATCCGAACTACTTGAGCTGGCCCTATTCCCTCTACTCTGGGAGGAACTGTCTGTTTGAATGAAGTATTTGTCATCGTTTGTATATGAATTCTTCTGAGTTTTTGAGAGCAAGGAAAACATGAAGTTTTCTGGTTAAGGCATTTTTGGTCTGAAAATCCCCCAGGGTATCAGTTTAAAATATGCACGACGCTCATGCGATTTATTTTCTTTAAGGGGCTGGAAAATGTGAGTGTGTGCAGATGTGTTTGTGTGCACATGTGCACATGGCTGTGTGATCCTCAAGTTCTGCCTGAAGGGGAGCTCTGTAGGACTGCCCCCTGTGCCCCTGGGCAGTGCAGCCCCACAGGTGAAGGGAGTGGCCGTGCCTGTGACAGTGGCCCCACGGGCAGACTGGCCTGTCCAGCACACCCCACTCTGGGAGCCTTGTCCACGTCTGCCCGCGTGGTTTCAGGAGAGGGGACAGCATTCCAGGGTGTTCCAGCTCTGTGTGTGGCACAGGAGCCCATCCAAGGCTCCCAGCAGCTCTGGCTCTGTGGCTGCACACGCTGGCAGAGCCCAGGTCCCAGCCCTGCTGCCAGACCAGCACCAGCACCACGGTGACCAGAGCATCACCCCATGGTGCTCAGAGCTCAGAAACTGCTGAGGGAGGACTTCTGTGTCTTCTACATGTTACAGAGGGGGGAAGCAAGAGGCTGGGATGACAAATGCTCTACCTCTTATTCAAAAAGATCATATCCTCAGTGCACAGTGCTGCTTGGGCAGGTAGTAAGGTGATAATCCATCTATCATTGCCTTGAGCCTCACTCAGAGCTCATGCCAGTTGTTTTTTTCCTGCCTCTAGTCAGTGGATGTGCTTTTTCAGATGACCAGAACAGCCCTCTTAAGAAAACCGTTTAAAATAAAATAAATCAACAATATTTCAAATAACCTAAAAAAGGTCCTGATACCCAAATCTGTGTCTACCCAACTTTCAGAAAACATGAGGGTGAATACGTTTTTTTAGAATCACCATTACAGCATTTCAATTTTAAGAGCCTTGAATAGCCAAATCCATCAAAGAATGCAAACAACAGCCCCTAGTCTCCTGTTGAAAATTTTTAGCATGTTTTGGACATAACTGTTTTGATTGTAGACTTGAAAACTCTGAAGTCACACAAAATACTATTTTGTGGTCTTGGATACTTCTATTCAGACTTACTTACTGTTAAAAGATTTATGGTAGCATGCTTAGGGATGGGTGTATAAAAATTATGAACCACCATATGCTTTTATTCCTTAAAACTTTTATTTCTAGACAAAATGCTAAGAAGCATAAGCTTTTGTTTTATACTTGGGAAAAAGAGGCTGTATTTTCCCTCTGTGGCCAATACAGCATCACCTATTCAAATGAATCTTGGGGAAAGAAAGGAATTTTTGACAAATATGATTTTTGTGCAACAAAACAAACCGCACAGGGTAGTTCAGTAAGGGCCCTTAAATCACACACAGTACAGATCCTGTAGAGCAGGAGGATCTATTTTTATCATGTGAGTTTCCATAGCAAAAGCTGATTTAACTCCTTGGGGTGAAGTTCACGCCGGTGCATGTCTCAGTGAAAGATCAAACTCCCTTTAGCACGAGTGAGTGACCTGCAGAAATCCCGTGTGTGGAGTGCAGAGCAGATGTCTGGGGAGCAGGGACACAGCCACCCCAACGTGTGCTGGGGAACCTCTGTGCTGCTGTGACATGGTTCCTGCCCTGGCAGCGACAGAGCTCGGGGAGCTGTGCTGAACAAACCCCCTGGCAGTTTAACTGTGAGGAAAAGAAACTTCCCTCTGGGCTTTTTGGAGCAGGAGGCCTTGTGTGAGACAGCTGAGAAGCTTTATCTGTGGGGGCAGCAGTGTGACAGCCCAGCAGGGACCCAGCTGGGTGAGGGTGCAGGTGTCCCAGAGGGGAGGCAGCCGAGGGGCAGGGGACCCTGGCTCTGCTTGGCAGAGATCTGTGTCAGCAGCTGAGCAGTGCAGACCCCTCTGTGTGCTGCTCTCTGCAGCAGGGTGGGCTCTGCAGCACTGCAAGAGGCTCCAGCTGCTGCTCCAGGGTGTGATGTGTGCACCGTGGTTTCCCTACAAGCCGTGATCCTCTGAATCACAACACGATTTCCTTTTTTTTCTTTTTTCTTTTCTTTTATTTTTTAAAGTAAATCTCTTGGTGCAGCTTCCACAGAAGTGAAACATGGGGTGGGGGGGTGAGGTGGTCTGTGACACTACCACGGCACCTCAGTCACCAAAAGGTGGTTGGTGAAGGAGCCTACACAGAAAGTCTTCTTTGGGTGTTGTGTTTTCTCCTTCATGGTATAACACAGGTTCTGCTAATTAACTCTAAAGATGGATACTTGTAATTAAAATGCTTGCTTGAACTCAAAAACATGGAAAACAACAAACAAAAATCTGATTTGCTTTGTAAACAAATTCAAAGTAAAGTCTGATATTAAATAAATACAGAAATTAAAAGATAATTTCTCCAGCCTGAATCTTGCCCCTCTCACTACAGTAGAGTTTGCTTCTAAACTTTATTTCATGTTGGACTTCTCCTGAAGATTAACTTTAGTGGCAGAAATTCTTTGGGGAGTTGTGCTTAAGGTCCCTAGAATACCAACTGGTTTTAAACAGGAGTTGAGTTCCACAATCTCTTATCAAGCAGGATTCCCACAGAGTTCAGGGCAGGTTGTGTTAATTTTAAAATGCACAGGATTAATTCCAGCTTCAAAAATTTGACTTGTCATCTGTAGGTAAGAATTCAGAGCAATGTGCAGGCTCTGCTGTTAAAATGGCTCGGGGTGTCAGTGTTGAGTTGTGGAGAGTGTATAAATCATATGTGTGTGTTTCTCAGGCTGGTACCTGGGGATTTGCTTGATATGATTATACGCACTGCTCTGCTCACTTAGTTCATTTCACGGCTGCCTCAGGAGCGACCTCAGGAGGCGTTTACATTGATTATTTCCTTCACAACAGCCAACACAGTTCAAATAAAGCAGACTATGCATAATTAAAGGCATCATTGCTTTCTCACTCAAAATAGTAATGGGGCAGTGGATCTAATTTCCTACTTAACACAGCAAAGCTGTGCTTATTAACTATTCCTCTGATTATTGTTTACTAAACTAATTTTAATAATGGCTTGTTGTGCGCTTTTTCCCCTGGAAGACCCAAGCTGTTCTGCATGTACTGTAAGAGCATGACAGGGCAAACAGCGGGTCGAGAGGAGGATCATGCACAGCCCCCCAAAAGCTGGGCCAGCCAGGGGTTTGTGCAGGTGCTCAGCTGGAGGTTTGCTCTGCAGGCTCACGTCGGTGCTGTGCTGCGAGACACGCACCGGTACACACTGCTGCATGTCAAAGCACCAAACAAAGCGTGTGTGTGTAAATGCCCGTGTTTGAAATGCCCAGGGAGGCCCCTCAGCCCTTCAGGAGGACAGGCAGGCAGCTCTGGCACAGCCCAGCGTGGTGCCCCCGTGTCCGGAGGGTGCTGGGCTGCGAGGCTGCCAGCTCAGAGCCCAGGGCTGCCCTGTGTGCAGGGAGCTGCAGGCACTGACCTGTCAGCACCCCCAGGCAGGCCTGCCTCAGCTCGCTCATGTGGTGGACAGCTGTGGTTTCTGACAATGCAGTGGTTAGTGTAGAAGACGCCCACTCTCAAAGCCAGCCTTGTATCTGTTTTTCCTGTGGGAGAAGTTTTTAGCACTGCCCCTGCCCTCTGGCTTGCATGCTTCAGAGGACTATTGTGTTCTTATTTCATTAGCATAATAAAATCTGCACCTCCCAGATCATTCCAAAATCAAAATACCCAGCTCATACACTGACACCACTCGTGCCACTGAAAGAGAAAGCTGGTGAGGAGTGGCTGCAGGAGGGAGAGGTGTCTGATGCAGCCTGATGTCAGGCAGGAGCGTGTCAGCTGTGAGCCTTGATCCAGACACTGTGCCCTCGCAGCAGGAAGCGATTACACCACGCAGGGCTCCTGCTCAGGCAGGACTTGCACGTGGTGTCAAGCCCTAAATTATCAGCTCTCCAGAAATAGAAAAGCTAAGACATTTTGTAAACTGCTCTTATCATCTGGTGGAATCACTAAGCCCAGGGATCCTTTGCTAAAATAAAAATCCAGGGAAGCTTGGGGCTAAATTCTGGGTGAGTTTAGCCAGAGGTGGCAGGCAACACACTCAGCGTGGGGACATGTAGTGAGAAAATGTTAATCTGATCATTTTCTCATCTTCAGCTTTTGCTGATCCTTCCCAGGGCTGCATCATGCTGGTGGGTGTCCTGAGGCCAGGCTGGTTTGCATTTGCAGTGCTCATCCTAGCAGGGACACAAATGACAGTAACTTTATGATGACTTCAACATGCTTTCACATGTTTAAATTGTTCATGTTTTCTGGGAAAGATAGACACCCACCCTGACAACAGCTTGCTTCTGATGAGTAGGGGAGCCTATAACCTGTGATCCTTGAGAAGAATCTGTCAAACCTCATTACTTTCAGTGAACGAGCACTGTCAGCTTTCCTGGTTTGTACTCCTCTAGCAAAGTTATTAAATTTCTTATAAAATGAGGACACTGCTGGATGCTTGTTCTCCTCCTGTCTTTTGGCCAGTCCTACCACCCCTGTCCACCTTACCCTCTGCCAAAGCTGCGCCCTGCATCTCCTGGTGCAGTTGGAGGCCAGGGAAGTACCTCACTCAGGCCTGAAGTCTGCTGCCCTCTTGAACAAACTGAGTCAAACCAAAAGCTGATGATTTTAAGAAATAACTGACCAAACTTCTGTGAAAATAGTCACAAACTCAGTTTCCTCCATGAGCTGTTAAATATCTGACAAACTTCTGGTTAACTTTAGGAAGGACCAACGACAAGGGGGTTATTGCCATTGTAAATTGTATCTAACAGTTTAATAGTTATAATACCTGGTATGTTCTTTTTAATCATAAGTGTCTGGAGTGTTGCAGAACAGAGAAAGCATCTGGATCTAGAGCAGCTGAAGTAGAAAGTTGTTTTTCTGTTTACAATATGACTCTCTGCTCGCAATAACTAAGTGAAATGCCTCTGGTATGCATTGGCTAGATATTTAGTGTGTGAAAAAGGTGTATTTTTCTGTACCAAAGTTAAGATTATAGTGATTTTTTTTTAGGATGGGGAATGAGGAAACAAACACTGTTTCCAGTTGTTAACACTGGAAAATGTCTGTCAGCTGGCTGCAAGGCTGTGTTACATTGAAGACAAGGAGGTGAGGGATGTCCATCTGGGCTGTGTCACATCCACAAAGACTGGCCTTACTATCCTTGAGCTGCAGCAGCCTAAAGCGTTTCCACTCCACAAATGCCCTGCAGACAGCTCCAGCAACTTAAACTTTTCCAGGCTGCAAGTACATGCCTTTTTAGATTCTCTTAATTGAATAGTTTGTCTTTAATAGCAGTGTGTCCAGCTGAGGGTAAAGGGGTTGTAGATGTGGCCATATCATTCCTGACTGTACTTTAGAGACTTCCCCCAACAGCTTCTCTTACAGAGGAAACATTTGCTTTAACTGATAGATAACTGGGAGGTAATAAATGTGATTTTGCAGAGCTTGGTGTCATGGTGTCTGGTCTCTGTGCAAGATGAGTTTTGGAATAGGTGAAAAGGATTCAGTTTACCTTAATCTGATGAAAACCAAAGTTGTACAGGGGGATGGGGCTTTTTCAGCACAGCCAGAGTGAGTTGTGGTAGACCTACAAGGCATGTCAGATGAGACGCTGAGATAGGTCAGAAGCAGTCAGCTAAAAATGAGCTATCAGTAAAATAAAGTAAAACCTATTTAATAAGGGAGGATGCTGTGGCTCAGATGAAGTTTTGATTCACCAGTGCGGGGTCCAGCCCCTGGCACGCTGCCCTCCTGGGGGAGGCTGCCCAGCTCAGTGGCCACTGGCCCCCGTGGGGAGGGGTTTCAGCTCTGGTCCCCAGTGTCCCCGTGTGCCCCCAGCCCAGGCAGCCCCAGGGCATGGCTCCTACCCACTCCCTCTCTGGGATGGAGAAAGGAGGGCTTGCTGCAGGTATTCCCCTTGTGAATCCCTTGGTTTGTCATGAATCCCCTTCTACCAACCCCAGACATGATGGAGAGATGAAAGCAAAAATATTTTAACAGGACTGTTGTGAAATGGAAACAGAGTAAAATAATTCCCGGGCTGGGGGTGCTTTGCTTCCCTCCCTCCTTCGCCTGCAGGTTTTTAAATGTCCTGTTTCCAACTCTCTGTGGGGATGTGGAGGACCAAACCCTGGTTTGCTCGTGCCTGAGTTGTTTTGGGCACAGCTCCAGGCAGGAGGCTGGCAGAGCCCCTGTGCAGGGCTTGTGCCCTCGCTGCAGCAGATGTGCAGCGGGCTGCAGTGCCCAGGCACTCGTGGGTGCCCTACCCCGGGGACAGTGCCACAGACCTGCAGAGAAACAGACACCAAAGGTCATTTTAGTCCCTGTGAAACTCCAGTCCTTGTCCTGTAAATGAGATATTTGGGGAGCAGGCATGGCAATTGATGTTTCAGTGAAAACTGAAAAAATTGCAGGATTTATCAGAGGAAGTTGCCTCCTGTAGCCCGTTTATCCCAGCCAGCTGCTAGTGCTCAATCTTGCCAGATTTCTTCCTCTTGCTTCAAAAGGGTATTAGCTAAAGTATTTTTAATAACAAACAAATGGTTTAATCGCAAACAAATATTTGAGAAATTTGTGGGGTATAGGAGGAAGGCTCCTGTGTCATTCCCCTCTCTGTTGGGGAAGGAGAGGGTTGGGGAAGTCCCAGGTTCAGACTGGTGTAACTTTTGTCATTAATATAAATGAGCCACTTGACAACTGGACTCTGGAAAAGGATCTGGCTAGGTGGTTACACCTATGCTGACACCTGCAGTTATGATTTCATGCAATGAACTCAAGCTGAAAATACTGTGATGGGCAGTAGAAGAGGTCCCTAGCCATGACACTTTTACAGGGATGAAGCAAAGTTGACTGATTTTGACAGGTTTTGTACAGTAAATTCAGCTTGCACAGGGCTTATGGACCAGCCATGCATAAGGTCAATGGGATTCTCCACAGCCATTCTGGCTGTTGTTCTTGCCTGTCCCCTCACCAAGAAAGGTGCATGCACCGTTGTGAGGTGGTTTTTGTCAGGACTGAGAGCTTGCTTTACATGGGCTGCTGGTTTCTAGTTGATAGGCTAATTGTGATTACTTTTCTTTTTTGGTATGGAGTATTTACTTCCAAGCCTGTAGGAAGTGGTAGCTTGTGTTAGTGATCATCAGCTGTGGCTTAAGGCTGTCCAGCAGTGTTCACACAGCTGAGGTGCAGATACCTCATCCAAGCCTTTAAAAGTGCATTTACTTTAATTTACACATTTAACATATATTCTGTCACTTAATCCTTGTGCTACCTCTCACCGTGTAGAGCTGGAATGAATATGTCATTTATCTAAAACTTCAGGACAAATGGTATCAGCCATGTCCAACCTCAAAGAGCTGCTCATGTGGAGGAAGATGTAGTTACTGGGTCTGTGATCTGCTCAGCTCTGAAGTTATTCCTGGGATCAAACAAGTGGAATTGACTTCTAGTAAGTGTCCCAGTAGGCCTAAATAAAACTTGGTTTTCTCAGATTCTGGATTTGTGCTGGTGTTAAATAAAATCACTGATGTGCCATTTGAGTCTGTAGATGTTGACACAGCAGTGGTGAGGACCTGGAGCGTGGTCAGCCCGCTGCTCTGCTCGCAGTGCTGCTTTGTGCTGGCCTTGTTCTCCAGCTCACAAAAGGAAAAATAACTGAGATTTGTCTTGTCTTGGGCTGACAGTATAGCCAAGTGATTGCCAGTCCAATTTGGCAGTTTTTAATCATTTTATCTCTGTTCTCCTCTCTCTGGGGAGACAGGCAGTGTTTAGCAGTCTGCTCAGAAAGACCTTGGGGCTAGTTTCAGCGGCAGTGGCTCAGAGCTCCGATTATTAGCTCTGCTCTTAGGAGCACACTGCGATCCTTCCCAGGGGAGTGGTGTGAAAAATTAACACAGGCTTAGAGCAGCAGTGCAGCAGCAAGCTATGTAACTGTAATTACTCCATTGATATTCCTCACACAATAACACTGTCATCAGTCATTTACATAAACTTTTTCTCCATGAAGAGGGAATGGCTGCTTATAACCCTATTGGGTGCTTCCAGAGCATGCATTATACATTTTATTTGTTCTAATTTCAGACTCAAGGCCTGTAGGAACAGAGTGAGGAAACGTGCAGCCTTTTTGTTGTTTTCTTTTCTCTTGCAGCAGTAAGCGTGCCACTCTGCATGCATGAGCATGCAAGCAGGCAAAAATGTGTCTTGACAGGGTTGTGGGAACTAATTCCAGGATTTGAAATGTTCAATGTAATTTCAAGAAATACAATAGTATATTTTAAATATTTTAAACAATGTAGTACGCAAGCTCTGTTCCAGATCCCAGTCTCTCACCATTTTTGTCAGGCTGGGTCCACAAGCAGCAAGTTCTGTTGGGCTCTAGAACTCCTTGGGGCACACTGGGTTTATTTAGGTTCCTTTTTCTTCCTCAAGCACACCACATGGCTCTGTGCCCTCTGCCTGTACCAACTCTCCTGTAGCTCTATTTCTTTCACTGTCACCAGAAAGAATGGGTGTTTAAGCCACAAGAGTCCTCTTCCTGCCAGCAAGCGATCCAAGAAAGCAACAGAAAATAAGTGGTTAGTAAAATTTAAAATTAGTACCATCCTGTCTTCTGCCAGGGACATTAATTTCTTTTGTATCCCTCTTACCATGTAAAAGAGAGAGCTACACAAAGCAGATTACCCTCCTCCAGGTCAGAGCCAGGCAGAGATGAGCATCCCAGAGCTGTGCCCATGGGTGCCTTCTGGCCTCAGGGCCAGGCTGTTGGGCTATGTGCTCCTCAGACACAGGTGCCCACTGGAGCCCTGGCCAGCCTGCACAGCGGGGCACACCCCTGTCCCAGGGCATGCTGAGGCACCCACCTGCAGAAGGGGCTAGAGAGGAGGCCATCCAGTGCTCAGCTTCATTAGGGACCACATGTCCCTGCTCCCCTAGCAGGAGTGTTAAACTTCTGCAGATATTATGCTTCGTCTAATTAAAGTCTTTGGAGGTATTCCCGGGGCCAAGACTAATAATGTATTCAGGAGAATAATCACCCTGTCTGGGCTGCAGTGTGTTTATTGATGGCGCCAGGACCTGCTGGTGCTGCCCGTGCCCTGCGCGGCCGCGAGCCCTGCGGGGCACAGCCGCCCACGTCGCTGTCACTGCGGAGCCCTGAGCGCTGCAGCGACACATCTAGTGGGAAAAAAGGCACATGATAGTCAAATTTCAGTTGCTGAATATTTAATGAAGCCTGCAGTGTTTATTTGGTTAGCCTGTCGATTTTTATCGTTCTGTCAATAGCTTCTCATATGTGGCACGGTGATGATCTTTAGCAGCCTGTCCCCTGGGAGCCAAAGCGCTAAATGCAATTATGGATTTTATACCGCAATGTGTTTGATATTTCCAGTGATCTAATTTGCAGTCTGGTAGTTTATTGTTTGGCATTTTAATGGCGTTCAAATGCTACGGAAAATTTGATTTCTCTGTATAATTCATCCTAACATCATTAATGCTGGTAGCCGAATGGCATGGATTTTAGAGGGCTAAATATATAGGAAAGTCATTTTTTTAATATGGACCAAAACGAACAGAGTTTTAACTAAAAGGAAAACCATGTTGTATTTTTTCACACTTCCTCTCTGTCACTTTCCATTAAATATTAAGATTACTTTGAGGAAATGGTAAAACAGATGCTTGACCTTACCAAACAAAACACAAATGCAGTGTGTTGTATGATGGAAGGTTCACCATACAGCTCACAGCTCCTCAGGAGCCTTTTGAGAGAGAAACGGAACGAGAGTTATTATATTAAAAAGTCTTTCCTGGCTGTTTCTCTCTTCTGTTCCAGACCACTTGTGATTGATAATTAATCCTCCACATATATTTTTTCCTCTCTTGTAGCTCACAGAAGTCCTGAGTCAACCACTTGAGCAGATGCATCTATTTCACTAAAAAATTCCCAAACCAAAACAAAACCCAAGCCCACCACCACCAACGATCCCAACCCCAAGCCACAGTGTGGCTGAGTCTGGGGTTGGGGCCATTGGCAGAATGAAGGGGCACGCAAAACTGTGTGGGGCTGAGTGGCTTGGGGGAGTTAATCGTGGTGTTATTTTACACATCTACAACACTTTTATTGTGCAGTAACTCATGAGTTATGGGTCCTCTGCAACTGCAAAATAAATCCTTTAATTAACCACCTACTCAGAAACAATTTAACCTCCTCAGTGTATCTCATAAACTACATTAGCCCCAGATTTATTTAGAATAGTGTTGTGCAAGTGTTATCTATTTACATTAAGGAGTATATGCCCTTTGTTATGTCAAGTATTCTGGGACAAGAAAATACAAATTTATTTTATATGGTTTCATCCATGGCTTTTAATGATTTCACTGAGTGTTTCCCAAATAGAAGCAAACCCATTTTTGCACTGTGAGATGAAAGCAGACAGGGTGATAACCATTTCACCTGGGCAGGTAGCATATGAATTCATTCCTTGTTGTTAGAGACTATTTCACAGAGAACAGTGTTAGAGAGAAACATCACTCTCCTCTGATGTCCAGTGAACTCAAACTACACAGTGGCATGTTGACAAGAAATTATTCTTTTCCTTGAGTGCTGAAGAATTTGTTTCTGTCTTTCAACAGAGGTGAGCACAAGTCCAGTTCGTGTAATCCATCTTACAGACTGACAGAACTAGAATATGCTTTGTGGTTTATGAGTTTAAGAATATTAAAGAAGTTGAAGAGAGTTCTTCTTTTAACGTAACCAAGTAGAAAAGATGACAAAAAAAAAGGAGTCACAAAGGAGAACAAATGAGGTGCCAAAAGCAGTAATGAATGAATATAGAACATTCGGCTTTGTGTTTCCCGAAATGCTTCGGTGTTGGGCTGACAGACCTGTTTGCTGTCTGGACGAGGTTCCTTCCTCCTGATGCAGAGGTTCCCAGTGCCTCTCACAGGGCTGCTCCTGACACTTGTGCTGTACCCAGCAGTGGTGGCAGATGTTGATTTCATTTGTAACTCATCTCAAATCTTTCCCCTAACTAATTTGCCTTGAAAAAACCCTGATTTTTCTCTGAACTTACTGAGTGACAAGAGCGCAGGTGATCATCTAGAGCAGAAACTGTCAGCTGCCATATTCCTTTCAATGGGGCAAAAGTCCTTCTCAGGCCCTTGTTTTGTCCTGTCCTTGTTTGGAGCACTGTTGGGTCACAGCTCTGCTGGCCACTTGGTTGGCTAGTGCAGGAGAGGTGGTATGGAGGTCACCTGGAGTCAGAGATATCCCTGGCCAGACCCTTCTGGAAAGCTGCTTTGCAGGAAGAGCAGCCAAGGGTCGGAGGGGACCAGGTCACAGGCAGTGACTCTTTTTGCTGGAGCACAGATGAGAGCAGTGGCAGTGGCATGACCTCGGCAGGGAACTGGGGACCGTGGCTGCTGGGAGCACTGTCCTGCCCTCAGCCCCCCTGCTGTGCCCTCAGATGGCACTCATGGGCTCACCTGGGAGCCCATCTTCTTCCACAGGAGGTGCAGAGCGGGCTGGGGTGGGAGCACAGGAGTCCTGCTGCTGTGAAAAGGAAACAAAGCCTTTGGAGATACACAGAAATAGGCTAAAACACCGGAAATAGCCTAAAACATCACACGACTGTGTCATCTCCCGAAAATATATCAAACCCCCAATGTGTTACTCAGGCTCTGGCCTAGGATGTTTCAGCTGATGTTTTTGTTTGTAGGAATGACAGCTAACAGGCCCTCCCAAAATTGTTGAGAAACCTAGTTAGCAGGAGTTAAAAAAAAAAAAAAAAGCCACCAAGTTGTGGTGTGCTGCAGGCTAATGACATAAGGCCTGGCCCTCCAAGTGATCTGCTAGCAGATGATGGATGGATGTGCACCTCACTCAGCAGCACCACCAGCTTTGCTCCATTCTTGAATATCTGTCAAGATGTTAAGTGGATGACTGCAATCAGCAGTGAAATAAGACCTGTGTAATCTGATGTTCCACTTAGAAAAGAAAACAGAATTCCTACCACCTAATATGAGACTACACCAGCCAACACTTAAAGGTCTTTCGAGCCGGCCAGGTATCTGATAAAATCTTTACACCTCATTATCACTTGTAATTTAGAGATACGGGTACAGCTGTATCTACAAACAGGGCATGATGACATTTCCAGGGATTTTTTATCTGTGTCCCTTTCCAGCGAACAGCTCTTCCTTCACACATATGCTTTTCTATGACTTTTAATGTGTTCTTTTATTCAGATTTTATCTAGCTGAGAAGGGAGGGCTGCCTGTTATGTCCTTTGACAATTCATGAAAATTTCTGTAGATTAATAAAAAAAGCAACCTTCTACTGCTCTGTGAGGGAAGTTCGGGTTTGGTGAGTTCCATTTAGTCAAGTTGTTTTCTAGAAGGCAGCAAGAAATGCAGCATTTGTTGGTAATTGTGGTAAAATCATGGCAGAGATTATTATGGAAGGTATTGAAAAACACATGGAGTACAACGCAGTCATCAGCCACAGCTAGCACAGCTTCATGAGGGGAAAGTCCTGCCTGTCAAACTTGATTTCCTTCTATGACAGGATAGCCCACCTAGATGGCCAAGGGAAGCCAGTAGATGTAATCTGTTGGGACTTCAGCAAAGCTTTTGATACTCCTGTGTTATCCTGGACAAGCTGTCCATCTCACAGCTGGATAACATGTGATGTGGTGAGTGAGCAACTGGCTCATGGATGGAGTACAAAGAGTTACAGTGACAGGGGTGACACCAGGCTGGCACGGTCACTGGAGGGGCTCTGTGGGGCTCCATCCTTGGCTCTTCAACCTCTTCATTAATGACCTGGACACGGGACTCAAAACAGTACTAAATTAGTTTGCTGATGACACTAAATTGGGAGAAACAGCCAACTCCCTTGAGGGCAGAGAGGCCCTGCAGACACATCTCAGCAAATCAGAGAGGGGAAGTCTGGTGAGGAACAGGGAGGGCACTTTGTTTGGAGAGGAGGAGAGTGAGGTCAGACCTTGTTGTGGGCTTTAGCATCCTCACGAGGGGAAGCAGAGGGGCAGGTACCAATCTCTTCTCTCGTGACCAGTGACAGGACTCAAGAGGCAAGTGGAAATCTAAATTTAACTGGAAATAGTGATTGAAATACGTATATTTGTCATATGAAAGGGAAGCTCTTGACCGTACAATTGTCTAAGCTATTCTGTTTGTTGTTAGTATCTCTGGATAATTTCCCTGAGAAAAAGAAGATGAAGAATGTTTAAAGAGAAAAGGTAAGAAGGAAGAAAGAAGGGAAAGGATGAAGGAAAGGAGCAAGGTGAGAGAACAGGTTAGACAGGCCCAGGTAGTGATTAATGAAGATGTGGACTTTCCCAGGCACTAAGGCAGCAGCTTGCCAAAAGGCTGGAGCAGGGCTCTGATGGGACTGCAGATCTGAGAAGGGAGACCAGGTCTGGTGAACTGGAAAGCTTATGGCAGATGGCTGCTGTTCTGTTCTGGTCTCCCAGTCCAGCATGATATTTGATGTCTAAAATCTGTCACCTCTCTGCGCTGGAAATAGTCTGTGTCCCATCTCAGGCAGTGCAGTACAATGTACCATGAAACTGCTTAATGCTGTAGAAAATTGCTAATGCAACAGAACAGAGCCCCTTGAAAAATCAGCTAATGCCTCATGATGCTTTTCTGGGTCCTTTCTGACCTCGTGTGTACTTCACACAGAAGAGCTGAGCTCCATGTGGCTGCTCCCTGGGATCCTGGAATACTGAAAGGTATCTCTAAAACTCAGTCCAAGCATGCACTGGGACATGCAGCTCCCCAGCAAAGCCCAGATCTGTGTCCTGGGCAGGGGGAGCCCAGAGGAAACAGACTGGGTTAGAAAAAGCCAGTTTCTAACACCCTTGTGCTCTGTATTATGGCAGTTTCTGAGTCCCTGTCTAGGTCATTGGTAGGTTCTGCCTTCAGGATAATGCTGAGGCATGGACCCTGACACACCTGATGGCTCTGAGTCTCCCTTATTTCAGTACACGCAGACAAAAACCCCGTATGTAAATAAGGTCTCCCTAATTTAGCAATGCCAGCATGGACATCACAGCTTGCCAGACCATAAAAATTAGATTAGCAAAGATTACCAATGTAAATGCAAGGAAAAAAACCCAAACATTGTCAGTATATGTAAAAATATGTTCCAGGCAAAAAATACAGGGACTCCTATGGGAAAAGATAATTACAGAATTTCATACTTTCTGTGAGAATGAAAGGTCATTGAGACATGTCAGCCTTTCTTAGGGCAACAGGAAAGAGCAGCACAAACAATTGCATTGGTGATTCCTGATTTATTTTTATCTGACCAATAAATTACCTGGGCAGGAATACCTTTGTAATCATGGATAACCTGGAGAAGGAGAAATGGGGAGAGGAGACACGAGTCATGGCTGCTTTAGCTGCAGAAAGAGCATAAAAATACTCAAACCCAGAGAGATGTAAAGGGCTCCACATCACTGAAAGTCAGGCAGCATAAGAGGTGCTTGAGCCCCTCTGAAAGGAGGGGGAGCCTGTGGTTGTGTTGATAGACTTAAGCCCCTTCCAGCCTCTCTGCAGCTGGGTAAATCTCCCTAGGATTGGGCTGGCTAACAGAAATATTGGCATTCCTCTGTGCTGGGTGAGAGAGTACAACTGATTCATTTCTTTGCTCTGCAGAGTAATTCTCAGCAGCTTCTTTTTAACTGAAAGGATCAAAGTCCCTAAATGAGAATGTGGTGAACTTGATACTTCTTCACAAGCCCAACAGACATGGACAATATACGTTCTGTAACCGAAACCTTTTGGGGTTTGTGTAATACAATACCCTTTCTGTAACCCCCACCCTTCCCTCCATCCTCTTGACCCTGTTGCAGCTAAGGGACTGGACAGTAGAAAAACATGTCAAGCATGAAAAGCAGCAACTTGAGGGCAAACATGACCCCTCCACTGCTAGTTACTGAACTTCTGAAAGTGCATCAAGCAAGCAGAATCAGCTAAAAAGGGAGGCCAGGGACACCTCATGTTGTGCAAGATGGGAGGTGAGGTCTTTGCTCTTTAGAACTAAAGTGTTTTGTTTTAATCATGGGGAGAGCTGCTGGCTTGGCACTGTGTGAAATAGATTTAGAAATCCTGAGGAAGGAGGAATTTCTCAAAACAGTAAGGAAAACAAAAGTCAGCAACAGGGAAGAATTGGCCCGCATTTTTACAACAGGAAATGTGGAGGATACTGAAAAAGAGAAAATTAATGGCACTGGGAGTACGATCCTGTTAACCGTTATTGTTGACACCTCATCATTTCCAGACTAAAATGCCAGCTAAGGCCATGTTTCACTTCACACTATCTTAGGTCATCTTTGTCTTGCTCAGAGAAAAAGAAACTCCATAATAAAAATGGAGCACGTCATGAGAAACTCCTTTGTGTGTGGAGTCAGCTCAGCAGCCAGGACATGGCTGCAGTAATCCTCTGCTTGATTGCACCAATATTGTGCTGCATTTTATTTTCTGAGGTAGAATAAATGTTCCACTCTGAGGAGTGGAAAATGCTAGCTATACCTATTTTAAACACCAGAGTAATGCTTTATAGCCCATAGAGGGATAATTACAAAGTACAAAATCACAGATTTTATAGCACATTTTCCCGGGAGTGCAGTTAGGAGAACAGCATGTGTCATGTAGCCAATTTAGATAATGATTCTGATAAAGATAAACTGTATTGTTTATAATAAGTAATTGGGCTGACAAAGGCCCGAAAGACACAGAGGAGTGTGGGAGCTGCAGCCCTGGACCATGGGCATCGGCACGCCTGGCTCAGGGCTGCAGCACACTTCACTTCCTCAGGAGCAGTAAACAGACTAAAAATGGTTCAAAAGTTTTCCATGGCTGAGAGTCCAAGGTGGTGCCTCCTGTGAGGGTCTGTGCTGGTGAGGGATGTGCCTCAGAGAGAAGCAGCAGCTCTATTGGGAGACCCAAGAGCTGGGCACCCAGAAGCCTGAAAACAGGAAAGGAAAGCCTTGGCTCCCTTGCTCCCAAGGAAGTCCTAGGGCTTGTTCAGAGCTGCACCATGAAGAATACTGGCCTGGTAAATATACAGTGGCACTTTACCACAGGCAGGAGATTACTTGTTGAGTAGATTATCTCTCTTCAGATAAGGCAAAATCCTTCAGATGCAGTGGAGTATCTTGCCAGGCCTATTAGCACATGACAAGATGCAGTTTGGGTCCAGTGAACCTCTATCAATCACAAGATGAAGTAAAGCCCTAATTATCATTTAATTGCTGCCTTCAGCTTGAGCTGCCCTTCTTCACAGCTTTCCGCATCCATTGGAGATTAGGTTGTACTGAAATGAGAACCGTGAAGGGCCTGGCAAAGGTGTGAAATTCCCTGGGTAACTGAATTAATGGCAGCAGGTTCTGCTGCTGGGGGGGTTCTGGTCTCTCTGCAGACAGAATGAGTGAGGGCGAGGGCTTTAATGGGGAATTGGAGGCGATAGCTCTCAGCCATTTGTTCACAAGGAAGAATGACATATAATATGCTAGTTCGGCCAGGCTCAAGGAACAAAGAAAATACCACTCACAAACATTTGTTTTTATGCTAATTTTGTGGCATTATGTTGTGAACCATTTTCTTAAATAAGAAAAAGTAGTAATATGTTCACGTAGGCTTTTGCAGGGAAGTACAAGTAGCAGAATATGGGCATGGGTAACTGTTTTTTCTGGCCATTTTGAAGTGGATTGAGGTACAGATTTGGGATATTTGGGCTCTGGTTTAGTTTTTAAATCAGGTTCATTGCTGATCTGTTTCCATATGCTCTGCATGTCAGGTGTGTTTTCTAAGTAAATTGCAGCATCAGAACAGTTTCTCATGATGAAACTCTGACATCAGTAGGACACTTGTCTGTACTATGTAACTTTGCAACATCAAATCCAATTTCAAAGATAATTACAGGCCATTAGTGCCTGACACAGAGTTTAATAACAGAGTAAATATTGTGATGCTCTTCGGAAATGCATAAATAAATAAGTAAATACACAAAGTAGAGTTGTCTGGCTTTAAAAATGAGCTCCTAAAACTGGAATTGCCTGAGAAACAGGCGTAGTTGGAACTGGTCACTTAACCTCATTAGATGAAAGACAGAGCTCTATAAATCCATCATTTTACTAGTCTGCTTGGCAAGCAAGTGCTCCTCTTCCCAAAAAATACCTGTTTGCAGTGCCCTGGAACAAGGTGAGCTGGGCAGACTTAATACCTGGGAGCATGGGTGCTACAGTATAAAACAATAAAGTCCTGCTCCTCTTGGTAACATGCTAATCAAGCTGTAGCATTGTCTTAGCAGTGTTAAACGTAAGCAGGGCACCGGATGGCTCTGGTTCAGCTCTCCCTTTGCAGTCATTAGGGGTTTTTAAGTGTCTCATTGTGTTGTTTGACTGCACAAAGCTGGTTTG
This sequence comes from Leptocoma aspasia, assembly GCA_013399835.1. Classification (NCBI taxonomy): domain Eukaryota; kingdom Metazoa; phylum Chordata; class Aves; order Passeriformes; family Nectariniidae; genus Leptocoma; species Leptocoma aspasia. The sequence goes on from VXAX01005474.1 coordinate 44,876, forward strand.
TAGCTTGGCACAGCATCCTTGAAAAGGGCAGTGATCTGAGCGCCATGAGCACTGAAGAGATTCTCCAGTTATGATCAAAACAATAAATAAGAGTTATGTGGTGACTCTGGCAGGTAAAAATACCATAACACTCCTGATTATTTAACTTGTAATAGATCACATAAAATTCTGCTTGTTCCTGGGAAAGCAAAGGTCAGTCAGCAGTTCTGAGGCTGGTGCACTCCGGGTCAAGGAGGGAGTTGGTGTCCTCTGGGCTGCTCCATGCTCACGGTGTCACCACACAAACACAGGGATTCAGGCCACCTCGGTATGATTTAATGCTACTGAGTCCAGATCTGTATTGCTGTAGAAAAGTTATGCTGTGCTGAATCGGGAGCCCTTTGGCTCAGCTCTCTCCTGGAGCATCCTGTGCTCCCTGCCAAGCACGGTGTGTGGTGGCTTGTTACCCCAAAGCACCCCTGCAGGCCCAGCACAGCCCCCGTGTGTGCAGCTGCACTCAAACTCCTTCTCCGGGGAATCATTTATCCACACAGCAAAAGCTCCGAACCCAGTGAAGCCAAGCTGTCCCTGGGATGTGCAGCAGAAACTGTGACGCCAGGAGAAGGACCTGGAGCTTCTCCTGCTCCCTGGCCCGTGGAAGGAGCTGGCCCAGGCCCGGGCAGAGCTGGGCCAGCCCCACAGGGTGGGCTGCTGTGCCCAGGGCTCTTTCCCCGGGGCAGGCCGTGTGTCTGACCACGGCTCCCGTGGAAGAACCAGGCTCAGCTGAGCACTCAGGGCAGCTCCTGCTGCCACTGTCCCTTCTGGACATTACTTTCCACCTGGCTTTGTCAGCTTTCCCCCAGCACTGGATGGCCAAGGTGGCCCTGCCTGCACGCCCCCGGGCTGGCCGGGTGGGATCCCTGGGGGCCCTTGTGGTCGTACTGGAGCTTGGATGGGGATAAATCCACACACCATAAATAAGGGGTTAGGATTTCGTCCTTTTTAGACTGAGGTTTATTGCTAGACTGAGGACTCGTGTAAGTTTAAGGTAGAAAGACTGGATCGATATTTAGGAAAACTGTAGGCCTGTTTAGGACTTCAGTTAAAACAGATTTATTCTACCTTTAGCTACAGCATCTCAAGAACTTGTCTAATATATTGTCTTTTTTTATGAACATAAACCATACGGCATACGTCCGGATTACTATTCAGATGATATTTGTCTTTTAAATGCTCATTTTATTGTCATAACTGAGACTTCTTAAAAGATTTTAAGAGAGAATATAAAAATAATCATAAAAGGAAGAGAAGCTGTGAAAGGTCCTTCTGCATTTCAGGGCTCAGTGCATGGCCATGGATCCTCCTGCAGGCCCATCACTGGCAGAAGCAGGGCTGGGCAGGTGATTAATTGCAGCATAGGTATTAACATTGCACAGGTACCTCTGAACCTGTTTAGGTGTTAAATAGTGGGCTTAAGTCAAGTGTGAAAGCCAAAGAGTAACAAACATGACTCGTTGACTGAATTGCAGGGTAGATTTTGTTCTCCCATATTCACTTTGCTATGTCTGGTGGGGAAAATGGTGCTTATAAGAACAAAACGTGATTAGAAGTGGAGCTCTGCCTGCTTTGCAGCTATTATGATGTAAAACTGAAAAACATTTTCTAATCTGTCCATTCCTTGTGCTATTATTTCCACTCCAGCTCCTTTATTTTTTTAAATTATTTTATTTTCTCAAGAATTCTGATGCAAATTTTTCTTAACTCACAGAATTTTTTTGTAGTATGAAAAATAATTTCTTTCTCACTTGGAGCTTGATTTGCTTACAACAACAATTTCTCATACCTTTCCTAAATAATAAAATAAATAGACCATAATGGGGAATAAGGAGTTTACATTCCCAATGGAAAGAATACATCTGTGGAGATGAGTTTCATTAAACTGTTAACTGAAACAGTGACTTTTAGAATTGATTCCATCTTTAGCCAGTGTAGTCAGTGCTCTCTAGAAGACCGTTTTTATGAAGTATTCTTTATTTAAGATAAGCAAAAAACATAAAAGGAGGCCTCCTCACCCTCTTTTGCTGCTCTGGGTCAACATCACAACCTCTTGATTAGATTTGGAACCTACTAATTAGATATAATTCATTACCTGCAAGAATGAGATCAGAAATCAGGAGCTGCTTTTCCGAATAAGGCGATCCTTCCCCTCATCCATCATGGCTGTTAGTAACCAATTTAAAGTCAGACAAATGCATAACCAGCATTATTACCTTGTCATAAATAGTTAGGGAGAAAGACCTGGAATAACCTGGCATTATAAATGGTTTTTATCACATTATTTTGCAGTTATTTGTCAGCCACTTTGCTTAAGATAAATGTAGAACAATAATCAGATTCTAAAACAGAGCAGTGAACAAGGTTTTGCTAATTGTGAAACCTCTTCTGCTGGCAGAACTCTGTCATGGGGCACAGTTTATAAATTTCCTTATGGAGAAATTGCACTGAGCACATCTCCATGTTTGGACTTGAAAGTCTAACAGGCCAAAAAACAGGAAAAGGGGTCTCATCCCCTCCTTCAAACATGGTGAGATCTCAGCAGTCAGTGTCATGGCTAGTGTCCCTGTAGGATGCTGAGCCAAGGGAGGGGTTCTCCAGCTCTTGTTGGTTCCTAATTTGTACAGATCCTGATGCAGTGTGCTCCATCATCCCTGGAGAGGAGCCTTGCACCAAGACAGAAGGGATGCTTCTGCCATGGGAGGCTTCTCAGGAGGGCAGACGTTCCTCAGGTTGGGGTTTTGGTGATCACAATGTCTGACAGAAAGAAGTACATGATTAAATGCTAATTGCAGTAAGATTATATTGAGATGAGAGTGGCCAGTGAGTAGAGCACTGACCACTCGTTGCTTCTGGAGCACCACATTCCCATCCTCCCTGGGCTGCAGGGATGGAGAACTGAGCCCCTGGAGCTGCAGTGCAACCCTCTCACCAGTACCTGTGGTTTTCCCTGGTGACTGAAGGAAACCAGCATCTATATCCATCTTTTAAAGAGGCATGCTGAAGGGAATATAAGGGCAAGGTTCTGCAATATAAATTCCAAACAGTTCTCTCAGCTCTATTTATATTTAGATAATTTGTGACTTCAAATTTAAACCCCTGCTATGGAGAATAGCATCAGGCCGTGACTTATGCCAGGGTTTTAAGGATCATGGGAACCCCTCTTGAAACTGGGATACTTCAAACATGGAGGAAGGTTTCAAGCTTGCCAAGGGAGGCCCAAACACCTGAATCAATGGGCACCTTTCTAAAGGATAAGACCTAGAGTTTGGGAGTGGGGAGCTTGCACTAAGGGCGAGTGTTCCCATATGTGAGGGGAAAAAGGTCTTCAGAGATCTTTTCTTCTGATAATAAAAATATTGAATATTATTTATATTCAAATAAAGCATTTAGGGGAACACTTTAAAAAGCAACAGAATTACTACAGTGTGGTTGAGATGACAGAGAACACCTCCCCTGGTGTCAGAGGACATGGAGCTACTCAGAAGTGGTGCAGTACTAAAATGCAGACAGAAGTCACAAAGTCAGCAGATCTGATTAACTGTAAATCCAGGTTTTTATTACACTCCCCCCATAGGTAGAGGAGGACAATAACTTGATTTTGATCTCAGCTGCAGCCAAGTAAGATCTGAGAGGAAGATATTTACTAAATTATTTACCTTATATAGTGCTGTCACTGAAAAACAATCACGTTTGAAGTGCTATGTCAGTGCAGCTGGCCTCAGAAAGAAATACTGACGGTGTGTTTACTGTCTGGGGTTTCTGTTCATTTTCCTAAAGCCACGTTTAATTGAAAGTATTGATATAATTGCAAGTTAAAGCAAAATGTAGGAGGAATAGGGAGATTTGCAAGTGACAGGCCTTTAGAACCTGAATTGTCCTTCCATCGTCTCAAAGCTTAAGCTATCACTGGACAAGGTAGAGAGCGGTTATTTTCCTTTTTATTGCAATGTCAGTGAAGTCTCGGGCCCTGTATCAGCCCAGTGTTCTGTTCCTGGCTCAGCTGGGAGGTGGCTGCCAGCGTGCCCAGGCTCCATCCTGCCGCAGCCTCCGGGAGCACAACCAGAGCCACGCTGGCTCCCCTCCAGCCTGCTCGGGCTGCACCGTGGTCCAGCTTGGCATGCACTTCTATTTCCAAACAAATGCATCCTGAAAGGCAAAGAAATGGTTCCACCTGATTTTTGTATCCCAGGATCACATTAAAGAGCTGATCAATCGCAGCCTTCAGACAAATTTTCCTTTTTTTTTTTTCCTGGTTCTTGCAGTTTAGATGGCTGTAACAGGAGAAGCAGTGACAAACTGTTGGCATTAATGTACTGAGCATAATGAACACCAGCCATACAGCACATGGTGCTTGTCTGCTTATTGGTGAATTTAACTCACTTTAATTGCAGTGTTACTTAACATGATGGAGAAGTAGCCCTCAGAGGGATCATTTGAGGGACAAATAATGTATTTGTGTAAAATTAAAAAAAATAAACCAAACAACTAGAAGATAGTACTACTAGCTGTAGTAAATTATAGTTTAATAATTATTATCTAGATAGTACTTGGCTTAAGGTTAAAAAAGAGGCACTTCTGGAAAACAGGATGAAAGCTTGCCTGGAGCACAGCCACGGGGACTGTCTTTTGCAAGCTGCACTGGTGGCCAGACATTCAGAGAAGCACCTGGGAATAAATTGAGTCTGCTGGGAGGGGAAAGTATCTACCCCTGGGGCATGTCAATGGAAATAGAAGGTGACAATGAGCCCAAGGCCTGCTTGGCCATATCACATGGGTCTCCTGATTCTATTGAAGGTATTGCACAGCAACCTGCCCTCTGAGCATATCTGACACCTGGGAGGTTTTCTGTGCAAGTGGGAGGTGTAGGACCTTTACCCCCTGGAACAGAGCTGGTGCCCTAGGCAGTGAGGCACTGGTGGTGTTAGAACCTCCTTATGTCTGTCATTTGTACCCTGAACATTAAATATCTTTCTCATTATTCATCCCACCACACTAGAAACAGCTGGTCTTCAAGGGAAATTACCTAATGAATCAACAATAAGGCTATTGTGTAGGCGTGACATTTCTGATAATAAATTACTGCTTTCAGGAGGTTGGCCACACTTGTCAGGGTTTTGTGAGTTACAAATTCAGCTGCCTTGTCTTATGCTGTTTTACATAACTGAGAGTGTAAAACCTTGGCATTTGACTGAAAGTTATTCCCTCAACTTCTAGGTTTCTATCATAAGATTTCTTTCTTTCTTCATTCAGAATAATCTTTGAGCATTTCCAAATATTGAAATTATTTTCATTTGGTTTGGTTTGATTATATTTATTGTGCCATATATATCTTGGACTTAAATATTAATTTAAATATTTTTAACTGGAAATGTAAACAGGCTATAAATATAGGGACTGCATTTCTTTAATTTCATTTAGATAAAATATGTGTTTGCATATTTCTTGTATGCTTCATTTGAAGGAATATTTTTTCCTAAACCCATGGTATGGAGGAAGATCTAAATATTGCCTTACCAGCTTTCAAAAAATACCTGGATGTACCTAATTAGTTTAGAAGTGCTTGGCCCATATGAAGTATGCTTCAAGGATGAATAAAGCATGCTTCTTTTTTCACATGCAACTGTTATTTGCCTTTTACTTTGTGTATCCAGGGATGTGACTGGTTAGTGATGAAAAGCAGAAGTCTTTGCTCCCTCTTAGCTGAATGCAAATGGCACTGAAATTCAGGCAGTATCTGCACCAAACTGCGTGTTTATCTCTGTGGAATTCTGTGGAACCAGTTCTTTAGCTTTTAATACTGTAAGTCTTTTCATAAGTAGCCAGCAAGGAGAGAAGGACAGGAGCTCCATTTTCTGCCAGATTTCTTGGGGCAAAATGCATTCTTGCAAACGTGAATGAAGCCTGTGAAGGTGGGGCAGGCTGGAGAGGAAGTTGGTATTCTTATGCAAGGAGTTGTGGAAGCTAAAAATGAGATCTAAGACAGTGAATACATGTTCTAGCAAGTACACTGGGTTTCAAGTGCGCCCAGTTTCTTTGTTACACTCGTTACACTATTGTTACACTCATTTCTTTCCACAGGTAGTCGATATCCTAGTGTCTGGACAGTGCTGCTGCTTTGCCTCTCACAGAATGTGCCCTTATTTAATGCAACAGGGCCTTTTAACGTTTGTATGAGGCTCACTTAGACATCAGTGTATTATTACTTTTAAATAACAATTCAGATTTTCAGCAGGAAGAGACTGGTGCATCCAAGAAGTATCTTCTGACATTCCTGTCGGAGAGCAAGAAAAGCAGCATTGCCCAGTGTGTGAGCAGGGCTTTTTGAGATGGCTCCGTGTCTGATGTGGGGCCAGGATCCTTCTGCCTGAGGTGTTCTAGAAAGGCCAGGTGCAAGTGGAGCAAAGCGAGGAATGATTGCCCTGTGGCTGCCCTTCAGCCCCCTAAAGCTAGAGAGTCCCTGGGGAACCTGTCCTTTGGGAGGATGGCACCTTCAACACCTTCAGAGGTGCCTGGAGACAGAATCCTCTGCCGTGATCCTGCTGACCCTGGCTTGGGGTGGGTCTGAGTCTTCCAGAGTTTTCTTTGCCTTCATGTGTTGCACCCTGTGTGAGGTGCTTCCAGGTGCTCTGAGCAGCATTCCTCACCAGCCCTGGGGGCAGTCACAGGTGGCACTGCCAGCAGCCACGCCTTTCCCTGGAGGAAGCCTCTGCCTTCACTGCCCCTTGTTTTGCAGGAGGCCTGAAGAGACCTCCTGTGGCTGCAGGACCTCAGCTGGGTCCCTCTGGGGATGGAGGCCCTGTGCCCCCCAGCTGGTGGCTCAGGCACAGCCTCGGGGCTGTGGTGGTGTGGGTCTGTGCCCCCACAGCAGGAGTTTGTGGCCAGGGGCTCTGTCTTTGCCCCCACCACGCTGCCAGATGAGCCACGGCTGAACTGAAGAGGGAGGGGGGAGGTACTCTGACTTTTCAGAGTAATATCTGGCATCGGTTATTTAATTGTGCGTTTTAACTGTGCCAATGGTGATGAGTTAGTGTGGACTAACTGGTTAATTGTGGATGTGTTCTGTTTATAAAACAATACCTGTAACCAGGTCAGGTGCACTGGGCAGCCAAAGGCAGACACACAGGGGCAGGAGCAGCTCCAGAGCCTGCAGTGCTGTGGCCCCTTGGAGAGGGCCTTTTCCAGTCTCCTGCCTTTGCTGCACCACCCTTTGCTCCTGTTCCCTGCTACCCTGGGGAGGACTTGTCTCCCCAAATGTCCTTTGGGGGACATTTCAGCTGCCCATGGCCCCCAGGGCCCGGTGGATGAGGACAGCCCTGTGAAGTCACCTGTCTACATGGCCAGTGGTGTAGCACAGCCCCTTTGGGGGGCTCGAGGAGGTGGCCTTGTCACAGCTCGAGTCAGGTCACTGAGGGTGTTGAGAACAGGGCAGCATCCTCTCCAGCCTGCCTTGGTTTGGTGGAAGGTCGCTGGTATCTAGTCAGGGTTTTGTGCTTCACATGAAGGCCATTCAGTTATGATACAGAGACAAGATTAATTAAAAAAGAAGTGGAAAAAGAATTTTAAAACATACAGCCAAAGACTGACCCTACACTGGTTTTGGGTGGGACTATATTGGCCTAGAAAATTTAGTTAGATATTAGCGATAATCAAGGTCCTCTGAATACTATATATATTTTTTTCTCTAAATAATGTAGCTTCAAGGGATCCTCTGTGGAAAGCAAGTGCCTGCTGTGCTCTTTCCTTTTCCAAATAATGGAAATTCATCTGAACCAAGCAAAGGTGTTATAATGGTGTCACATTGTCATTTCATTTTCCTCAGCAGCCTTCTGATAAAGACGTGTTGTATTCAGCAGCATACAGACATAAGAGCAGTTCTGTCTCCAAAATCTGGCTTTGCAGTGTAAGGCTCGTTGAGTTTCCATGGCAATGGCCACAAATTCCTCCCCAGCTCTTCAAAGTGAAAGACATATTTGTTTTGCTGGCGCAACTTTGTAGCACAAAAGCTCTCTCTCCTTTTTCACGTAACACCTGCTAATCTGAGCCTGGGCCCTTTGAAGCCTCCTGCTGATCAGAAATTCAAATACATTTTTGCATGCTAATCTTGGTGGTAATCTAGAGCTTGTGTCTTTCACGTTGTGTCTGTGAAAACAGTTTTCTTTATAAATCACCAAAAGTGTTGGCCCTGATTGCTGTCCATGGGAGGATGAGTTGATAGGGCTGTCAGCAGCTTGGATGTCCATTCTCTCAAGATGCAGCCTGGACAGAGCTATCAGATCAGGGCTTTTTAACCATGCACTCGCCCTTTGTGAAGAGAAGGGGGTGGGGGGAGAGGGGGAAGGGCTTTCCCAGATCTTGTTCATGGTGCTCTGTGTGTAGCTGTCTGGCTGTGCGGGGCACCCAGGCTGCGACGGACAGAGCATGGCACTGCCACTGGGGTGCTCCTGCGGCTGTGGCTGGCACTGGGCTGTTCCTGTGGCTGTGGCTAGCATTGGGCTGTTCCTGTGGCTGTGGCTAGCACTGGGCTGTTCCTGAGCCAGTGGCTGTTCCTGGGCCAGTGGCTCAACAAAGGAGTGTGGCTGCAGAGCCCAACAAACAAACATTAGCTGCAGTGCTTTTCTTGTCATCTGATGGAGAGACACACAGGATGCTGAATCCTTTGCCTGCAGGGAATTCCCTCTGCAGCCTAGCTGCTGGATCCTCCTTGCTGAAGTGCTGTGGGTACTCTGCTGAACCAGGGGTTGGTGCCATGCTAGGACCCCTTGTCCCTCAGCTGCCCACACTGTCATTCCTCCATGCCACACAGCCCTGGTCCTCAGCACTGGCATGTGCGTGAAGAACCTGGCTGTCCAGGGAAGGGGTCCCAAAGCTGCCAGGTATCCTGATGCTGCTGGTGCTGGGGGGTGGTTGGGCTGTTCAGGGGACTGTGAGGGTCCGATGCCCCTTATGCTGTGGCTGGAGATGGAGCTGTGGTGCTCCAAGAGTGCTTAGTGGTATCTCAGTGTTTGCATCACTAGGGAAGGATTCAAATGCTTTGCCCTTGAGGTACTGCTGTGAGTCCATGATCTACCTGTGCTTTGCAAAGCACATTAAACCCCCGGGTGCCCCAGGCATTCCACCCCCAAACCTTCTCTCCGGTCATTTTCCAGTGGTGCTGTGTCCAGCCAGTGCCTGTGCTGGCAGTCCAGTGCCTACTGCAGACATGCTCACAGGCCATGTAGCTCCTGCCATGCTCTGTGCTTCAGAGGTTTAAAACAAAAAGGTTTGAGTTTCACTGCAGCTCACACCTAGGCAAGCCTCTGGGGCATGGCTGCTTCAAAGGAGGCGGTCCTTGCAGGGCCTTTGCTTGTTTAAAATTATCTTTTTTCCTACTACTTAAAAAACCAAAGAGACCTTCCTGGTTAATTTCTCAGTAATCCTGTGATTAGATATGGTTTGCCTCTTGGAGGAGACGAACGGTTTTCCCACTTGTACAGGAGGGGATCCCTGTTTAACACTTGCAAAGCTCAGCCCTGCCATCTCTTTCCCGCAGCCTGATCCCCCTGGCTGCAGAGCAGGATCAGTTTCCCCAAGTGCTGGTTGGGAGCTCTTCCTCCTTACTCTGAATATTATAAAACCTGAACTTTCAGAAAAATTCTTGTTTATGAAAGCTGACGGTGCATTTCAGGGAGGAATGCAGACTTGCTCTTTCGTACAAAATCACCAGCAAAATATTTGAAAGAGGGTTTTGTGTTCATTGTCTGCTGCATCTCCCTGCTATTCAGGCTCAATTCTATTCAAATTTTCTTCCTTTCGTCAGGGGGAAGAGTCTGAGGGCACAAAGGGGCTGTGGTTTCTGCAAGCAGATAATATAACCAAGTAATATAAACATGGCAATGATTTCCTTAGGCCCTGTGATCCGTCAGGCATGTTGAGAGCAGTTGGCAAGGGTCTGGGAAGTTCCCACTGCTACACAGCAGCTACAGATAAGATGCCTTTCTGCCTTGGTCAGCTGCAGGATCCACACCCCTGGCGCTGGAAAGGTTCATCCCGTCCTCCTTCCTGGAAGGGAAAACCTCTGCCTTTGAAGTCACGTGCCCACAGCTTGCAGAGCTGACTGATGCAGCAACATCAGTAATTTACCAAAGTGGGGGGCAGCGGGGGGACGAAAGCTGCAGCATAAATCTCAGTCTAGCTTTATTCTTTTACCTTAGGTTATATGTCTTTAAAGGAAAAATGCTGACAACACGCTTGCTCACAAAAAGCCTTTTGAGCCAGTGCCAAGAATTTGCTCAAACCTGGTAAAAAGTCACAGCTGGGACCTAACAGCAGCACTGAATTCTACTTCCTTGCTTGATCTTTATTTTCTGGGGCTGAGGAGATGTTCAGTATCCCTCCTGCCTCCTGCTCTGAGGCTGGGTAAGAACCTGCCTTTGTCCTTTGGAGCAGGCAGCCACTGGTGTCTGACGTGGTGAGAATCCACTGTGATTCTATGTTTGCTCTCTCTGTATCACTTACTCTTCAGTTTAGAAAGTTTAAAACAATATTATTTGGACTGAAATAGCGCAGCCAGGCAACAAGGGGCCTGCAGGAAGGGCTTCTCCCCTCTGCAGAGGGCAGCTCTGTGAATGGTGACATCTGCAGCCCAACAGGCCTGCAGAGCCCCGGGCCTGCCCGCAGCACCAGCTCCGTGCCACAGCAACCAGAGCAGCCCCAGCAACGGCCACCTCACCTGGGACATCCCCAGCCTGGAGCCCCTGCTTTCTGTGCACGCTCAGCTAGCCGTGGGATGCTGCTGCAGGAGCACTGTTGGGCTGCTTTGGTGCTCAGGACGAGGGCCTGGTGACTAGCTCTGGGTCAGCATGAAGTTTTCAAGCATAATAAATCAGAGGGGGCAATTTTTTGATGAGCATTGTGCCTGTCTAAGGGGAGCTGACCCCACACGTTTTTCTTCTCTCGGCAATCTTAATGCCTCCTCTAATCACTGGGCAGTGACTGCTTGTGTCTGCAAGCAGCTATTAGTGATTTTGGTAGAGGTCCTCCTAAGGGAATGGAGACAGGAGACTTTGTGTCACCGTGGCTCCCACCTGAGCACTGCACAGAAAAGCACTACTGGAAGAGCAGATGGAGGAGCCACTTCTGCAGCCTCTGGAGCTCCAGAAGTAGCCTGGTCAGCATTGCTGCGTTTGCACATGGGCCTGAAGCACCAGTGTTAATTGTAAAAAGTGTGAACAGCACCTCATTCACCTGTACAAATCTTCTCTAAGAATTACTACCTACCCCCTGAAATGCAGAGAGCAAAGAGCTTGGAATTACTGAGGAGTTCAGTATGTGAATCCCAGGGAATTTCCTGCCAGATTTTTTTCCCCTGAACTAGGGGAGGCAGTGAATGCGTTGTGTTCCCAGAGATGTCACACAACAGTGTTCCTTGCTTCTCCTTTATTGATAGCTCTTCCAGCTACCTTACTTGTATCTATCAGATGCAATGTCTTCTTTTCCACTGAAGCTGATGGGTCAAGTCTTATGTCCAAATCTTGATGCTTTAATTTGAAAAAATAAGTATGTTAAAAAAAATTCTATTTCTAACCTTTTTATTACAAAATGTGATCTGTATGAAATGATGGAACCCCACAACTGCAGCAGTGATAGCAACATGCCTATTTTTGCTTCCTGTGCTGCGTCATGCACTGGTGCTGTAGCTCCCCAGCAGAATGTAGGGAAGGTTCTTAAACCTTGGTGGCCTCTGTGATCTTCTCACTTGCTATTTATAGCTGATTAAGGCTCAATCATGTGATATAATGATAGTTCCCCCCACAGTTTATTGATCCCAGTGGGAATGAAGGGCATTCAGCACCTCACATAAGCAGACCCTTCATGTCTGTCTTGCTGCTCCTTACAGAATATGAGCAGTAAGGCTGAGCACTCCTCGATTTTCTTATTCAGACTCATTTCAAGCTCCAGCTCAGACTGGAGATTTGCTGAGTAAATAGTCTCAACAATAATCTCAGCCTGATTCCAACTAATTAAATCCTGTACAAACATCCCTCTCCGGGCCAATATAGCAAAAGACAATGAAAACACAGAAAACCAGACATAGCTTTCCTCCAGATTTTGCTCGGCCCTTTAATCCTGTATCTTTTGAAAGATAGTAACGTCCATAAGATGAGGGGTCAGCCTTCCTGCCCTTAGCATCAAGCAGTGGAATTTTTCAATAATGAACAGCTGGGTCACCAGCGACACAAAAGCTGCTGTAATATCCTGTAGGCTTACGGGGCACAACAGAAATCCCAAAGCAAATCATGATGTACACAGAAAGGGACCGTCCTTTTCTATTAAGGAGACCACTTCAAACCAGTCTCAACACCACCTTTTCTCCAGCTTTTCGAAGGAGAGATTATCCCCTGCGTATATTTAATCACACATTATGGGGTGGCTTTGATTGCCTTTTTAGAGTCAGAGAAGTTAAAGAACATAGTTTGAAGGCTCCTATTATCAGCGCTCCATCCGCGTGCTCTCAGCCAGGAGGTGTTTACAAACAAGGGCTGGGAAGGGGGTGGGGAAGCAGGAATGCTGCCCTGGGCCCAGGCTGGGCTGGGCACTGCTTTCCCAGAGCTGGTTGTATAACCCTGACTCCAGCCTCGTGTGGTGAGCGAGGGGGAGGCGGGGGGTGGCATTTGGGGTCTAATTTTTATGAAACTCTGTGGAATTCATCTCCTTTTCCAGGGAAAGAAGAAGTTATCTTGTAGGGGTTTTCCTACACAGTAAAGCAAAGAGTAGACTAGGGTAACACGAACAAAAACTAAATGCTATAAAGACTTTTTAATGTATCACAAAAGTCAGTCTGAGATGTGTGCAAGATATGCTGGAGATTCCTGATTAAAAGCAGTTTGTGTCAAGGAAGTTACCACTTGCAGCATGTAGAACATCTGACAGTGATTAACTGGAGCTAGCTATTAGATTTTCCTAAAGAAACAATACTTAAACATATCTCCACAAGTATGAAACACTTTATGTACTGTATCTGGTACACCTCATTTAAATTGACTTAGATGGAACAGACACACTAAGTCTAACTAGTAGGTTATTAAGAATATAAACCTGGTGCCCAAGAATTTACAATCAGTTATATGGGAGGTATCCTGACTTTCCTCCTTTTCCCAGGGCTTTCATTTACTAAGCATATGCTGTAAAGATGTCACATTTACAGCAAGGGACATGTTTAGGATGTTTCTTACAAACAGTTTTAAGTTACATACCTGTAGCAAATGCATCTTGCTATGCTGCAATGTGCTGTTAGAAAGTCTGCTGTGAGCTCAGGAAAATGTGGGTGAAAGGAAGAATATATGCACTGGCAGAAATGTATTCGTAACCTAGTTTTTCAGTTTACTTATTCGTGCCTGTGAATTTTTGATGGAAAAATGACATAAAATTGTTTTCTATGGGAAGATGAAGTTTTCAGCTCTGTTAAAGCACTTAGGGGTTGGAGAAATATGGTTTAAATTAAGCATATCGTACTTCTAATTCTGGGGGGTTACAAAAAGAAGAGCTTGGAGATTCATCCAGCCTGGAGTGTTTGGTAGCTGCAAATAAACTGTGCATTGTATGTAATGATCATTTCCCTAAGAAATACCTTTCTGTTTCCTTCCCCTGATGGTTACTGCAGGGCTGTGCTTGCACATAGGTGCTGCTCTAATTCACATTCCTACAGCGCAGGGGAGGAACAGGCGAGTCAGAAGACTTGGAATTCAGCATTTCAGTTTCAATTAATTATGGATTTCCCTACTATTTGTGAGATGACTGGTGAGAATTGCTGAAGTAACCACTACAGTGCTATGAGCCCAATTAAAAGCACTGCTTCAGAGTGTGGGATTTGTAGAAAGAGTGTTTCTGCCTTTTTGCTGTTTGTCACTCACATTGGAAGGTTTTTAAAAACAATTGCACTTCTATTAGCAGCCACAGGAGCTCTGCTTTCGAGGCTGGCTCCTAAAGTCCCAACCTACCTCCCTCTCTCTGTCCACACAGGGTCAAATCAGGAATTGCACTGAGCTTCTCCAGAGCAGAAGAATGCTGAGGGTCAGTGTTTAATAGGTGGGAAATCATAGAAACAGTCCTCTGGGGGCTGAGAGGTAATTTACGGTTAAATCCAAAATTCTCTAATTTGCATAATACCAAGCCTAATAAAATATTCATGGTAGCTTCTTTCACTTTCAGACAATTTAAGATAGACAAAAATTAAGTTGGAAAATACTGCTTAAAAAGAAGAGAAAAAATTTGAAGACAATGTTTTCAAATATTTTTCTGCTTTTAATTTAATGATATTTTTCAGAGTTACAGAATTGTTTACAGAGTTATTGCCAGATAGAAGCCTGCCTTATGCACGGAACTGTGCAGAGTTTGATCTTTTTAATGGGAATTGCAAAAACTGCTGGAATTCCAAGATGTGGGTCAGGTGGAAGATGGACTTGGAGGATATAGCGTGTGTGCTTCATGGGCTGGCAGAAATGGTCACACTATGAGAAATGACAGCTTGAGAGGTAGTTGGTTTTCTCAGAGTTGGATTCAGTTGAAATGACCAGAGCCAGAGTTCACCCTTATCCAAGGGATCAGTACTGGAATTCCGTGACAGTCGTGGCCAGTGCGCTCTGTGGTGTCAGAGGCTGCAGTGTGTGCAGAGCAGAGAAGCCGCCAGAGGGAATGGCACCTCTGGGCTCAGCCCTGGCTGCTTCTGTCCCGAGCAGGGTCTGCCCTTTGGCACCTGATGCCCAAAGCAGCTCACAGCAGCCCAGCCCAGCCCAGCCCAGGGGCTGTAGGTGGCTCTGAGTACCTGAGACAGGGCAGCTCCCCCTGCACTTACTCACAAAGAGACATGAACTCTTCTCGACCAGTCTGGAAGCTTCTTACTGGCGACTATTGCACACAGTCTTGATATTTCAACATCTGTCTAGAGTCTTGTGTTTGGAAAATGCTGATTTCTGCATTGCTATTAGCTACCAAACCTGCACAGTCTTTCTCAGAGTTCTGACAGAATTTGGAAATAAAAATTTATGTATATTTTCCAAATGCGATTGCAACTTCAGTGGTTCAACCCACTGGTCATCTCACTTAGATGTGTGTCTTAAAGAGTGTGGAAGGGAAACTGATTGTGTTCATTCTTAGCATTTTTGTGCCAAATGATTTTGTTTGTATCGATTTACTCATGTGAAAGCATCAGATTTCAGTGAAGCTTATAAATTTAGTCAACGGTAAAATTTAATCACATTAGCATAAGCAAACACAGGTTTTCATAGCATATGGTGTGAGATGGTGCCTTCCTGACCAAAAGAATTGACACCTGACCTGTCCCTTTCCTTGCTGCTGTCAAGTTACATTTATTTTTTGGTAAGAAAACATGAAGTGGGGCTGCTAATGGCGCAGGATTGCTCTCATCTGAATAGTGCCAATGGCTGCAGCAGGCACATAACTGGAAACTACTTCTCAAAGCCCCCCAGGCCCCTGGAAGTGTGATTGTCCTCACCCACAAGGGTGGGTGAGAGCAGTTTTGTCACTGGTGGTTCCTTTATGCAAAAGAAATCATATCACACAGTGCCAGTATAAAACACACTCTTGACAAGGAGACATTAAACCAAAGCCCATATTTGGGGTGCAGAGGGAGACTGAGGCTGCCAGCTGGAATCAGATGACAGATATTTTTGTTAGAAAATAATATCTTCCTCTGATTTCCTGAGAGGTTGAATATAAAGCATAAAACAATGGACAGTGATGAAATCCAGAAGAATTACCTCTGTGTATTCTGGAAGAGAGTAAACAAGTACCTCTATGCTGTCCAGGTACACCAGGCACTGTTTGGACAGCTGCTCTGCCCGTTCAGAGGTGTTGCTTGCCAATGGCCTGGCAGTTAGAATGCCAGGTTCATATAAGGTTCATGTAAAATTGTGCAGCTCCATAGACATGGCCGTGACAATAAACCCCACGCAGCAGAAAGGTTGGATTTTCCAATGCATACCAGCTACTGATGTAGAACATGCTCCAGTGAGGATTACTTGGAAAACTGCATTTAGTGCTGCAATAATACTAAAAGGTCACTTTGGATCACATTTGCAAAAGGTCAGAGCTGGTGGAGATAACAGCCTGTGCACACAGAGCAGAAGGTAGTGGGCTCATTTTAGCTCCATCTACAGTCACAGCTGAAAACGAGTCAGGATCAGACATGGAAAAAATTTCTTCCATTTTTGACTGATGCTGTGGTAGAGAAGGACTTCCTCATGCAGTAAGGGATGTCTTAGGGCTTGGTAAAAATCCTAAAAAATGCAGAAGCATTTTTAAATGCACCATTCTGTATTCTCAAGATGCATTGGGGTGAATGCATGTTTCCAAAGTGGTTTTGGCAGCAGAGTTTTGCAGAGTATTGTTTCATGTGACATGGCACGAGGTATGTAATCCACAATGTAAAAGCATGATTTTCAGCTTGAAATCTGTCATATGAATCTTGTATGCATAGGGAATTTTTGTCCTCACTTTGCTGGGAAGCTTTCAGCACAAAATGGTGGGAGTGCAATTGTTTGGTGCAGGGGATACTGCATTCTCTAAAGTCAGTTTTTTGGAATTTGGGAAACACATCCCTCACAAGTTGCTGCTCTTCTGCAGTCACTTTGCAGCCCCACCAACAGCTGACAAACCCCAAGCCATCTCAGAGAAGTTTGTACCCAGTACTGCCTCTCCAGCTGTTCTCAACAAGTTCTGATGGAAATATTGCAAGCTTATTCTGACCCTTGTAGCTTTTTGAACTAAATATATTCCTGGAGAGGTTTCTGTAATTGAAATGGTCTCAGGAGGAATTAGCATCTTTGTACATATCAGCTGTCTGTCCATCAGGCCCAGTGGGAGCAGTGAGTGGTGGGGGCTGTGGGACTGAGGATCCCACCTGAGAAACTTCAAGTCATCATCACCATCTCACAGTCCAGCCTCTCCAGTTCTGATGTAGACTGTCTGTGATCTCCTCCCGCATAGCTCAGGGAAAGTGAATTCTTTTGTGATGGATGTACATTGTGTTGAATGAGTCTGTTGGCAATTTTTATTTGTAACAGGGCATGGTCCAGAGGTGCCCTGTAAAGTAAGGCCTGTCCCTGTGCAGAGGGTAAATGAAGGTCTTTGCCTAATGAATTTCTATTCATTGTAAGCAAGGTGCACCCTTCTTTCTCCAAATTTTCTGATAGGAGTTGAGAGACACAAGAAATGTCATTTATCTTTGAAAACACAATGTAGAGGCTCCCAAATGCTTCAGTGAAGGAAGGCAGCATATATTCATGGCTGGAGTCTGCCCTTAAATCTGATCCCATTCTCTGTGGGCCCCTAAGTGCACCACGGTGACCCTTGCACTATGAGGTATGATATAAAGCAGCAATGACAGTAGTTCCTGCAGCTGCTGGGACATGGCAGGGCCTTACTGGGTACACAGGGGCATTCAGCCCCATTTGTTGGGAGTCTCTGAAGGATGCAGAGTGATTGGTGTCTGTGGAAATGAATGGGCTTTTCATGCTGATGATTTCATTTCTGGATGGACACAACACTTCCAACCGTGGCGATTCATCATCCTGGCTGGATGCAAGTGGAGGGCAGCCAGCACTTTGCACTGATGCTCAGACCAGACACTGAAGATAAAGCATGGGGCTCAGACAGAGCTTTCCAAATATTTGACACAGAACTGCCAGAAAGAGCAGTGCTATTCCTATTTCTAGGCTGCCAGCAGTGTCTAGTAAATTTGCCCAGAAAATCGCTGCTGTCCACGACATGGCTCCAACACTGCACTTTCTTAACCCCCTTGTTCTGCTGAGGATTTACCTTTGCCTCTGAGGCAGCTCAGTGTTGCTAACAAAACCTGGTCATTGTGTGTCTGGCATGTTGGGGGCACTGGTGCTGCTGTGCCCACTGCAGACCAGCCCCAGGGCTGGACTGGGGGCTGCTCTGCTGGCACCCCATTCCTTCTCTTGTACAAAATGAGGCAGAGGCTCCAAGGAGGCATTGCCAAACGGTGCTGGACTCCACAGGCTGGGCACAGGGCGAGCTGTGGGGCAGCCGGGAAGCCCCGAGCTGCAGCCCTGCCCAGGGCTGGGGCTCAGCAGGCACTGGCCAGGGAGGTGGGTGGCAGCTCCAGCCACTCCAATGCCATCCTGTCCTGGCACACGGCCGCCTGTGGAATCTGGCCACCACCGAGGGTTTGTTCCTCACCTTCTGTGGGGAGTGGGGCAGGTATGGGCACAGACCAGCCATCTCAACTTTACAAGGTGTCTGGATGGAATATTGATGGATTTGGGCCTCAGAGTGACTAATTAGCATGCAGAGTTCCTCAAAAGGGTTAACATGGGATCTTTTTAATTGTCAAAAGAGTTGCAGGCTATTAGGGTTGGCATATTCTTCAATAATCTGTTTTATTTTTACCTGCTGGGAGCTTAATTAAAAAACAAAGAGGCTCAATTTAAAGCCCATTACTATGCTAATTTTGTAAGAACTGGGCGGTGATTAAGAAGCTTTAAAAAGAAGAGTTTAGTTTGCTCTAGGGAATGGGTTGGAGGCAGGTTTTATTTCGTTTCATTAGCTAGCTACAATTATTTATAAACTAAATGGAAATGATATTAAAGAGTAATGAAAAAACCAGCATCTATGTATTATTGAACAGCAAAACTTTTTTTAATTTAGCATCGAAGTGTGTGGAGCCTTTATTACTGCAACTCACAGTTAACACAGCTAAATGCAGTTGTTAAATATAAGAGGCTTTTAAAATATGCCCGTAAATACAGAGCTGTCTGGTTTGCTTTTCCTGTAGATCACGAGTAAGTTTATAAAGAAATCAAAGTGACAATAAAGATGAACCACTGTCTCTTAAAAAAAAAAAATCTGGGGTTTTATATAGGAAAATTTGTTAACAGAATAAATGTTGATGTGGGCAGGGAGATGCACCCTGTTTCTGCCAGAGGAACTGGTAGTGCTGGTGTGTATCTTCTCAGCATTGGGAAGAGGAGGAGCTGGTGAGCCTGTACCTCTAGGAGCCACATCTCTGCTGGCATCAGGGCCTTCTACAGAAACAACATGCTCCTGTAAAACATCCCAGCTCACGTGGCATGAGTGAGAGCTGGTTTGCATGTGCAGCCTGGTAGCTGAGTTCTCTCGGCATTTGCATTCCCACTGAAAAGCCACTCTGATCTTATAAGGGACCAGGAACCCCACGCCCCAGCAGCCAGCACTGCCATTCTGTGCTGAAACCCTTTGTGCTGCTGCTCTTTCTGGGAAACATTTGATGCTGTGCCAGAGGTGGGGAGTGGGAGGAAGCCTGGAACAACTGAGAGACATCAGTGTCTACTAGGCAGAGGGGTGAGGAGGAAGAAGAAGGATGGAAGGAGGGCCAGCAGTGGATGGGCACCCCCCTGGGCTGCCCAGAGCAGCTGGCATTTAACTTTGTAAGGGTCCGCATCAGTCTGGCTAAGACACCAAAATTGTTGGTGGGGCATCTTAATTTAAACAGTTGTTGCAACCAGTAAAGTGTTTCTAGATGAAAGAAGTAAGTTACAAGAAGAATTAAAATTACCTGCACGTCAGTGATTCAAATGTCTATGGACCCCAGCAGGACTCCTGCTGCCAGAGCCTTCTGCGTGGCTCCTGTCGTGAGGCACAGCACCCTGGAGCCGTCCGGGCTCTGCCAGATCAGAGTGCACCATGTGGCTCCCACAGTGGGGCTGGGGAGAAAAGCCTCGCCCTGCAGGTCTGCTGCTCCTCTGGGTAAACGCTGAGCCCAGAGCTGCCGCTGGAGATAGAGGTCACACAGCAGAATAGCCTCAATTCCTCTTCTGGTTCTAAAGGCAAAGGGAGCTATCCAAGATCCCTGAGGTTGCAAATGTCCCTTGGCCTTCTTTTGACCCTGTATACACCTTACATTCTTCCTTTAATGATTGGCATTCGGTGGGTTTGTGCCTTCGGGCACGCTGAAGTTGTAGCTGCTTCTTCATCAAAGCAACTGTTTACAGCTGGTTTGAGTTGGATGCCAATAAACAGTATTCTTTTTGTCTCAAAATAAAAAGCAGCTTAAGTCCCTAATGATAAGGATTTTGTGCTTTGTAGGGGAAAAAATTCAGCTAGTTTGGGACAGCCAGCCACTTAGCTTAGCAAGTTGGAGTACTTTATACTTCCTGCTAAACTGCCTTTATCTCCTCAAGTGAGCCGGCTATAGATTCTTATCATTGTGGCAGAAGTGATGAGGGTAACATCTTTAGTTGGAAATCATTGGCAACATGTGGAGAAAGCTTAAGATGTTGTCACACTTTAACTTGGTCCTAATCTGTTCAAAGGCAGTTGATACTTTCTAACTGTGCCAGCAGGTAGTGAGAGGGAGTCAAAGACCATCAGGGTGAAATAGCTCCTGCTTTTCTTTGGAGAGTTTATGACTTTCATAAAGCGGACACAAAGACACTGTGGCGGTAACTGTTATTGTCTAAATTAAGAGCTTATGTTCACCCAACCATATTTCATTAACTTGTACACCCAAGCTTCTACATTTCCTGCCTGCTCCATGCAGTGCTAGAAGCAAATCTTAAATATTTTAACGCCTATCGTCAGCGAAGTGACAAGAGCAGTGTGTAGGTCAGCTCTGCCTGTGGGTGACGGGCTGGCCTGTGCAGTGTGACCAGCAGGACAGGCGTGGGCTGCACCTTGCCCACGGCCCTCATGCTCCCGTTCTGTGGCCTGGGACATGTGTAGGTGTGAGATCCAAAAGGAGAACTGTTCTCCTTCCAACAACAAATTGAGATACTGTGAACAGCCCTTAAATGCCAAAATGCAGGACCAAACTGCTGATGGAGCTGATCATTTCTAAAGTCATCTTCCCTGTGAACCAGGACCCAGTCCTGTTCCTGATGCTCCCTAAGGAGTTTTGCATCTCACTTACCTGAAGCAAAAGCTGACACAGCTTCTCCTCCCTTGCTTTTCTTTAACAGAACATCA
Source organism: Leptocoma aspasia (assembly GCA_013399835.1). Lineage (NCBI taxonomy): Eukaryota > Metazoa > Chordata > Aves > Passeriformes > Nectariniidae > Leptocoma > Leptocoma aspasia. The sequence goes on from VXAX01005474.1 coordinate 65,876, forward strand.
GAGCTCTTGGTGAGCAAACTTCGATGCATTTCAGCAAATATTGTGTTTTGAAAACAGTGGCTTTGTCAACTCTGTAAAAAGAACAGTGCAATCAGAGCAGGATTTCTTTTCAACCAGATATTCAACAAGGCATCTCATTTTTGGAAACATATATGGAACCCCAACCAACACCATGTAACATTTTGGTGCTTTTACAGAACAATTCCAAGCCATACAAATTTTCTTGCTGAAAGAAAGGAACGTGCTGATAAGATATGAGGGGATTTTGTACACTTTCTCCCTAGTAGGCATCTCTATTTTTTCTCTCTGTGTGTGTATAGTATATACACATATACTTAACTAAAAGTTAAGTAGTATTTAAGTATTTCAGCTTTGACCTACTTACAACTTTTCATTTAATTAAAAAAAAATCTGAAAAAGTTAATAAAATGTTTAGACAAACCTTTCAGTCTTGTGAGCTTAAAGGAATAATCCTCTTTGCATGCCTAATAATGTTGTTGGTGTCTAATGGGATTTCATTTTCACACATGTGGAAGTGTCCTGTGTTATAAATGTTTGACTGCTGGAATAACTCAAAACCTGTGCAGACGTTCGAGGCAGGAGGAGGGCCTGGGCGTGCTGTAGGGCCCTGCTTACTGATAAATCTCTTTGTATGGCTTTAGAGCATCTAGTTTACTAAAGCCTGAATACAAATACAGATGCTGATAGCTGAGTCTTAGGACTCAGTCTGACTTAGTCTGTCAACCATATTTGGCCTTACAGAAGCCAGGAGGTTTTCATAGTTCTGTGTCTAATCTTAAAAATTCAGTTTATAGAGCAACTTTAGTGGTCATCCACACTAGAACAACCAGGCTTGTCTGTTCTTTAATTTAAAAAAGATGAATCAGATGTTTCAAGTCTTCGAAAAACACTGTATTAAGAGGAATATTTCTTTTTCATCCTATTATTAATAGTAAGTAATTGACATAAGCTTAATGAGAGTCACTTCATGTTACAAGAATAAATTACCATTCTCAGGCATTGCAGCAGACACCTTTAGTTACCTGAGTTTTGGGGGTTTGAGTTGGGGTTTTTTAGTGTTCCTTTTCCTTTTTCGGTGGTCCTTTTTACAAAGCTCCATGCCTCTGGTAAGAGTCTTCTCGTTTTATCAGAAGAACAAAGTTTGTGAAAAAAGAACTCTAAAGAGAAACCATGTGAGATGATTGGGGGAGAAAAATTTCATCCATTAAGGGTCAGCCTAAAAGAACACGATTTAGAGCAGAATATAGCTGGAACTTTTGTAAGACAAGCAGCAACTTTTCATGCTCGGATGGGGATTCTTGGGTTAAATTGCTATCTTTGAGTTCTGAACTTGGAAAGGTATTAAAGTGGAATTAAACCTTTACACAATACTGCTCTTGTGTCATTCAGGATTTTTTTGGGTTCTGTTTAATTGTACATCACAGCAGGGTTCTGAGTGACTGGTGCTTTAAAGAAATGAAGGGTAGGGTTAAGTCTGCAGCCCACTGCTCCCTGCTAATCCTTCTTGTTCCTTGAAGAAGGATTTACTTTTGCTGCCAGCTTGTGAAAGACTTTCCTCCTCCCGAAGAGATTGTTGTGGCTTTCCTGGGGAGGTGTGGTTGCTATAGCAGGGAGTCACGCCTGGGTATTCTCTCAAACCCTACTGAGAATGGGCCAAAAAAGAGCCAAAGAAGAGTAAAACTGGGGATTAAAAAATGGAACAATGGGAGACAGGAAGATAGGAGTGGGAACAAATGGGAATTACAGCACCAAAAATAATGCAAAGTGACAAAAAGAGGAAATAGAAAATAATAGCTGACAGTTGGACTGAAAAGACAAACACTACAAAAGAACAATTTATTTTCAACAGGCAAAGAACATAAAAAGGCATCTGGGAAATAAGACACAGCCCTATGTTGAGGACTTTTTTTGGTTCTTACTGTATTGCAAACATACATGTACCAAGTACACAGAACTGCTTCATGCCTCCCTCTCAGTTCCACCTTTGCCACAATCTGTTTATTTGAAACAAAACCTTCTTGGGTTTTAAACTCTGTGTTTGTTTATTTGCTGTTAACTGATGTCTCTAACTGTGTCTGTTCCTAGGGACTAAAGGTAGGGTAATTTTGGGCTTTTCCTATTAAATATTGTCATGCATATCAATAGTAGAAAAAAAGATCCAACTTTGCTCAAATTCTGTTCTTGAATGCTTTCCAGAGAAATAAGTGCCTCCAGCGGGCACTTGGTTTTGCTGCTGCTGCTTACTGGAGACAAATTCCTTAGCTGATGCCATGGCAATGCCCTGACACCTCTACCTGGCCCTGCCCCAGGCTGCAGCTGACTCCTCAATTCGGCTCAGCCAGCTCATCCCTGTGTCCAAGAGTTTTCCTGTAGAGTTTAAAAGCTGTATTTTGCTCCTAACCCCCTTTGCTCTACTGACAGAACACAGCCTAATTTTGCAAATATTCGAATATTTCTATCTCAGTGAAAGAAGCAGAAATTTTCATTCAGTGTAAAATTTGTCACAATACAAATAGAATTTAAAAAGGAGCCAGTGCCATATCTAACAGCAAATCTCTCTGAATGCCTTTCCTGCACCCCACTGCTTTATATACAGGGGAGGCAGAGAGATATAATAGATGAAACATTTTGTTTATGAAGTGTCTATGTTTTGTTTTATTTCACATGTTTTTGCAATATAGATAACAGATTACACCACAGAGCTTTCATTGCCTTGTGCTATAAAGATACTATAAAGCCTTTCTGGGTATTAATAATAGATTGTGTTGATGAGTTTGGAGAAGCTGGCAATAGACCCCCCACTGCAAAGACATTAACACCACAGGACTAAGGTATCTTTCCCTTGCAAATCAGTTGCTAAATTGGCTGTGCTGATGAGTTTGGGCACAAGCCCTCCACCAGCATCACTGCAGCAAGCACAGGAAGTGATTTTGTTTTATATTGGCAAATAACGTTTCTTCCTCTCAGTGTTCTTAGTTGCGAGGAAGGCCTTGTGTAAATTCTTTCCCTAAGTCATTCTTGCCAGCCAAGAAATAACTTAGAAATTACATTTGAATTGCTTTGACATGATTATTTTTTTTCTGTAAAAGTGAAGACCAGGCCAGTGAATCACAACAGTACAATTTCCTTGCTTATGGGGCCTTTAGGGTGAAATCTCATATAAAAATTGCATTAGAAGATTTTCCCTGTGTTGTTGGCAATGTAAATTCAGCGTGCCATTTAGTGAACAAGAAGGATAAGATGTCTGTCAGAGCAGAGACTGGAGCCAGCATCCCGGCCCCTCCACAGGCCACTTCATCCACTGGATATTGGGAGGGGGCAAAGGGAGAAGATGAAGGTGGATCTAATTTAATTTGTGTAAATATCTGAATAAAAATCCAAGGGAAAAAAGAAGGAGTGCCCGGTTTATTTTGGTGACGGCCGCCCCCCAGCTAGGTAAGGCTGTGGCAGAAGCACAAATGCCCGCACAAATGCAATGCTTTTATGGCCCATCAGTATGATTTGGAGAATGCAAAAAACACAACAGCAGAAGCCCATTTAGCCTCTCTGAAACTCATGGACAAAAATAACGTTATTTTGCAAATGTTTGCACTGCCTGGAAATATAATTCTAACAAAATCATCATATTTTGTTAATTCATTAAGTCGTCTTAATTGCAGCCCTAGCGTTATCAATTCAATTGGTGCCCCTAACTTTTATAACAGTTTCTGTTCTACAGAAAAGATTAGGAGAAAATTGCAGCCATAATCTGTACAGTGCAATTGCCGTGCTATAAAGAGGAATGGGAGTAGCTGAGAAGAGCAATTGGATTCCCAAAGGTGGAGCACAGTAGAGCAATATCAGTGACTTTGTAAATGAAAAATTGTTTTAATTCCCTTCTAACAGCAATAATTCTATTCTTCATAAATTTTCCCATCAAAGTGTTGTATGGAAAATGCTATAAAATAGAACAGCATGGCAGTGATGGAAGACAGTTGAACAAAGTGGTCAATTAGGGGATGAAAATTAAGCAAAGAGAAGAATTCATTCTGTCACATTCTGCTCAAAGCGAGCAACTGCTCTGCACTTTGCATTTTATGTTGTACTTTATAGTTAAGGAAGATGTAACTATTTAGGTCATTCTGGTCCCACTTGAGCAAGTTGCATTTGGCTGTAAGCTTTAAATTCTGTGTGTCTTTGTGCTTTTGTCTAAGCATCCCATTTCCAGCCCAGAGCTGCTGGTGCCCACGGGTTCGAGGTGGCCAGCGAGTGCTGGTGGGCACAGTGACCCATGGGTGCTGGTGGCTCTCTCCCTGTCCATGGTCAAAGTCCCACCAGCTCCAGAGCAAGGTTTGGCATGGGGCAATATGTGGTTCCTATAGCTATTTTAGCCATCAGCTTGTCTTGGCAGGGGAGTACCGCACTCCTCTAGGAAATAAATAAAATATTTACGTGAAGTAAAAGTCACTCGTTACCAAGATAGGCAATATATAATTTGTGAGTCTAAATCCACGTTGTGAAGTGCAGATTTAACAAAAGCTTTCACCAGTAGCTGGTCTTCATACTATAGCACCTGTGGATAGAGGGTTAATAAATATTTTCTTCAGTTCTCCCTGAAGAAGAAAAAGGTTTCTTTGTTTTAGTTTCTCTCTAAATATTACAGGTTTTTTTCTAGAAACTTTTAAATTTTGCACATTTTATTACTACTTGATGAAAGAGAATTATCTTTCTTACACTGAAGTTTCGGCTATGAAAGTGGCTTTAATAAACTATGTAATTATTTCTTCTGCAGGGAAAATATTTTAAATTGATTATTTCTTTTTTAAGGGGGTGGAGGGTTTCAAATAATAAATTTATAATATTCCTGTTCTGCTTTACTGCATTCAGGATATTTTGTATATTACGAATTGAGTGCAACCAAGCAACAGTTTTCCCACTTTATAAGCACCCATGATCTGTAAGATGCTACAAAAAATATTCAAGTCCTGTGCTGGAAAAACCCCATGCATAGTGTTTTTCCAATCCTATGTCATCTAAAGAAAGAATATCAAAATTTATCCCAAAGAACAAGGAACAGCTATCTTTCATTAGTAATTTAATTCCTTCTCTTAATAAAACTCAGTTGTGTGAAAAACATACTGTATTTTACTGTAGGTCTACCCTGTCCCATAGCCCAGGAGTGTGGAGCAAACTTCCAGCAGGGGTGTCCCAGGGCATGAGCAGAGGGAAAAACATCACATAGAGACTGCACCAAGAGCACTTACAAAAGCTGTGACCACTACCTTTGCATATTTATTAAATAAAGAAAAGCTGGGTATCTGCTGTGGTTGCTGCAGCACATAATGTCAGAATAACACAGAAAGGGAAATGACTGGAGGTCTCTGATAGGTAGGAAGCAGCATCTGTCCTCTTGCATACATCAAACACAGCTTAATAACTTCCTATTTACTGCTTCATGGCAGAGGCCCAGTAAATAAACAACCTGACTGAATTAGTCGATTTTTCTACCTTTGTCCTGCATAACAAACCTCTTGAACCACGCTTAATGTGAACGGCAAATTTCACACTGCACATGGACATCTCTCAGCACAGATTAAATTAGTTATAATAAAACAATTAAAATCTATTCGCCCACAGACAGGAGGAAATGAAGGACCTGGCTGAGCCACAGAAAGGTAAAGGGTGGGTTGTCAGAGCACCAGGAGAGCAAACAGCAGAGCCGTGATTCTCAGGAGCAAAGCAGGGTCAAACTTACTGCGAGATAACTGCACGGGATATAATAAATCAGGGTCCGTATTGCACTCCAGATGGCTGTGCCATGCAGGAAGGCACAGTGGATCATGTAACTGTGGTTGTTTCTAAGGATTACTGATTCAGCTTGCCTTCACAGGGATATCCTAACAAATAAAATCTTTATGGCCTCTTCCGCTGGTGAACATTTTCATCTACTGGTTAAAGTCAGGACATGTCTTAGCATTTGCATTGCCCCGATACATAAGAAAAATTAATTTAAGTTCACACAGTTTTGGCTGGTAAAGACTTTTTGATTATCTAGTACTGTAAAGTTGCTTCACAGCATTTATTGTAAACACTCTGATGGACAGACAGGCCATTGTTCTGAGCTTTAGCTTGGCTGAGTCCCCCAAGTGTTCCAGGCATAGAGGCAAACACACTTAGAAACTCCTAAACCTATTGAGTTGTCTTTCAAAATTGTCCAGGCAACAGAATTTATTTATAAAACTCGGCAATCACTGATTCAAAACAAGGTTTTCTTGTTCTGCTTTTCTTCTTTGTCCTCTTTGAACCGTTTTCTCTGGAATGTTTTCGTTGTGCTTAGGAGTCGGAGATTTCCTGCGGCTTCTAATAAAGGCATTTGATTTCCACTCTCCACATACTTTAACACATCCAAGGATTTTGAGGTTTGACACTAGCTTAAGAGAGCTGGAGATAATCAGCCATGGGGGTAAAAAGCCAGAGTTACACAAATTATTTGTAGAATGTATAGAAAGCAAAAAAAAAAAAAAAAAAATTCCTTTAAATGTGGTTGGTGTGGGACAGAGTCTTTGTCTCAGCACAGAATATCTGTGTGCTCCCCTTCAAATTTATGGCTTTGATTGAAACCTGTAAAGGGGTGATCTGTAAAGTATTCCTGCTATCCTACACTTCCCAACAGGTTTATTACCATTCGTTTATAAAATGAACAGTCTAACGAGCAGTGGTTTAGATCACAGCTATCAAAGTCTGGTCATTTGTCAAGATTAGTTTCCTGTTGTGAGATTGCCTTGTGCAAAAAGAGTGCATAACCTTGTGTTCCTCTTGGGAAGCTGAAAAAATACCTATAAACACCCTATAAGATAGGTTTAATGAAAATTTTATAATCTCAGAATTCAATCCAACACGCTGCTCTGTGTGTGTGTGTATTTCTGTGAATGCATGTTATAATACAGAGTACCTGTGTACAGGGGAGGGAATTTTCTTGACAAGAGTTAAATTCGGGATATGAAGTCCGTGCAGTGTTGTCAGGGCAATTTAATGTTCGTTTGAATGAGTTAATCTACACTGATGACAATGTAATTCGTTATAGCTAAAAGGCTGCCTTGGGAAGCGCTGTTGCAAAAGCACCATCTTTATGGGAATAGTCGGCTGCCAGTAAATAACACAAAGCATTTTCTGCTCAAGTTAGATATATTTATTTTGAAGAAAAAGAAAAAACACAAACACTCACTGAGGCAGTATGACAGCAAAGGTCCAGGTCAGGGAAACAACATGCTCCACAGGACAAGGAGGTTATCTTCGTGTCCCTGTTTGAGGGAAGGTGCAGGGGATTTATGCTTTCCTGCGCTTTCCTTCTTGAAATTATCTGTAAATTGTGTTACATTTGTGTTTTCACTGCCACTGGACGGTGGCCGTTGCGCGGTTTGCTCGGGAGCCGTCTGGAGGCAGCCGCAGCCCGTCCCGGGCCGGTCCCAGCGCTGCCCGGCGGCTCCGCCGGCTCCGGCTGCATCGCCGCTGCGGGCGGCACAGCCGGCCCGGGGAAGGCTCCCCGTTCGTTCTGCCCGAGGGGAGAGGGGAGCTGGGCACCTGCGGCGGCCGGGCGGGGTCCCTGGGGCCGTTCCCCAGCGCAGCAGCACCGCACACGCCATGGGCGGCGGGGCCGGAGCCCCCCGGCCCCGGGACGGGCGAGCATCGGCATCTCGGGGCCAGCCCGTCGGCATCTCGGGGCCAGCCCGGGCCGCCCCGGGAGAGGGCAGGGGCGGTAGATGGGGGGACAGAGCCTTCGCACAAGCTCTGCCGCTCCTGAGGTCTCCAGGTGTGCCCCGTCCTGAGGGCATCCCCTCGGACAGAGACGCCAGGCTTGGTTAAATGACTCAAATAGGTTTAAGCAGTTAAACAGAAACAACTAATTCAGTGCACCTTTTTTTTTTTTTTTTCCCTCTTTGTGTGTTAATCCTTTCGGATATAAAATTGTGCAGAGATAAAAGTATTTTCTGCTTAGGAATTTGCTGGGTAAAGCATTGTAAGGAAAACCTTGCAGACAAAGCAAACTGAGTGTATGGAATAAGTCATCCTGTCCATGGCAGTGCCCAGGGTCCTGTGTGGCATCGGTTTCCTTTCGATAGACTTAATTCATTGCACCCCTGAAAAAGCCACTCAGTGCACCTTGCAGCGGCTACCTGGGGCTGTGGCGGTGCAGAGGTGTGCCCTGAGCCAGCCAGGCTCCCGGTGCAGCCACCCCAGGCACAGCTGGGGAACACCCCAGCTCCCGTCTCTCAGCCTTTTTCTGCGTGCCGTGAGCAACCATATTGACATTTGCTTTTCCCTCCTGCCCACTCTGACTCCAGCCCTTTCCGAGGGCTCGTACTGCCATTTTCCTGCACTTCTCAGCTCAGACAAAATGGAGGCTCTGGAGGAATGAATAACTACCACAGCCTTAGCCTTCTAAAATCAGAGAGAATTGTCTCTTTTGTGAAAAATCAGCATTTTGATGACAGAAAAAAGTCAGCGTACCCCATGCTAAAAGGCAGAATCTAATTTTTTTTTTCTGTGAGCACACTGGTGCAGTGGTGTTCATTTCCGTGCTGAAATGTAAATGTTCATGCACCTTGCACTGTGATGTATTGCCATAAAAGACACTGAATTTCAAATCACCAGCACACCATGTGACACGGGGATGTAACAGCAATCCATCTTTATTTGAGGCAGCCCTTTTCTGAAACCTCACTTAGGGAGATTCCCAGTTGCCATTAGAAAAGCAAAATAAAATTAATCTAAATAATTCTAACTTAAGCCTAGAAAATTAATGATGGATGAAAGACAGGGTTTATAGAGCATTAATAAGAACTAGTCGGGATGCAGTGTGTGTTCTAGGGTCTGTGATTATACTGGTAATTTGACAGATTGTATCACTGCCTGTCTCTGCCAAAGGATGTTTCACACCATTTAAAATGCACAGTACTTCCTTCAGAGACAGGTTGTTCTGGAATAACTCAACATCCAAAGAGAAGCTGTGTTATTTCACTCCTCTCTTTATTGATTGCATGTGTACAATCATATGTGTGTGCACACGTGCTGACTTTGCCTCAGCAAAAGCACAAAGTTTTCATGCTCATTTCTGTGTTTATCAGCCTCCTCAGAGACAGACAATGCCAAAAATGGAAAGTCATGAAATCTGTTCAGAACAGGGCTTAAGTGCTGAAACCAGAGACCCTGCATAAAACAAAGCACAAGCTGGTCCCTCCTCTAAAAGGTGAATTAAAACACATTTGTGTTTAAGCAATTATCCAACTTTGGGAGCTCCCTTTTTGTTTCTCATTTTGAAAAGGAAAAAACTACTGAGATAAGGACAAATCTTAGTGGGCTTTGTCCAGGAGAGGTGATTTAGGGAATCTCGAGACCAGAGGGATTGAGATTTGAAGAAATTGCATGCCTATGCTATTTCCAAGCCTAAGGATGCCAGTCTTGCAGCGTGCATGAAGAAGCATGAGCCAGGCTGATCTGTGCAGACGTTGCTGGATTTCGATCCACGCAGGGCATGATCTGACACTCCCCTGACTGTGCTGCTCTTCCTTGCAGGCTGTTCGCTGCCAAGTGCAGCGGCTGCATGGAGAAGATCGCGCCGACGGAGTTCGTGATGCGCGCCCTGGAGTGCGTGTACCACCTGAGCTGCTTCTGCTGCTGCGTCTGCGAGCGCCAGCTGAGGAAAGGGGACGAGTTCGTCCTCAAGGAAGGGCAGCTGCTCTGCAAAAGTGACTATGAGAAAGAGAAAGACTTGTTGAGCTCGGTCAGCCCAGACGACTCAGACTCAGGTGAGCTTTTCCCACACCTGCTCTGACTGGAAAAGCTGCATGAGTCTGTAGAGCTTTTGTATAGAAGAGTACATCCATTTGCACATCCACTTCATCTATATGCATGTGCCACCTATGCAAACTTGCAGGCACAACTGAAAACATTCCTGCTGGCAGTAAGGAAGGGAGTCAGGTTAGCTTTCCCTAACCTGACTCCCTTCCTTAACCTCCTGCTTAGTGAAAGGCAAAATCTTTTTGCTTTCATTGGAGTGTTTTTCTACAAGATCATAAAGCATGAATCAGACTGACTTTAGCTACCCGAGGTCTCACTAAAGTGAGGCATCAGTATGCTGTTCTCCATAGGCATTCTTCCATCCACTTAGCATATTTTTCAGGGGATCTTCTTCACATAAAATTTCAGCACTAAACTAGGAAAATGGGCACAGCAGTAATATGATTTTCAAGAGGAATTTCTCTGCCAGTTACAAATAGTACCTTTAAGAAAGATTGCAAATGCAACACAGAAGTACTGAAGAGAATCTGAAAGTAACTGAGATGTGGGTTTGTGCCATCATAATCGAACACGTTTCCCAAGAAAATATGTAAGAAAATCAACAGTTACCATTCCATTACATGTAAAAATGACGTGTTTGCCTCTGGTTTATGGGAAAACGTCTTACTCTGTTTTAACTGGTAGCAGAAATTATCCTTAATCTCTGATCTGAGAGTCATATTCTCCATATTGGTAAAATTTGTATTTCCACATCACGAATGCCTCAAGACAAAGGTCTCTACAGACTCAGCAATGCGTGGGACCAGGGCCATTCTTGGAGCAGTGTTTTAGTTATTGTCATGCTGCATTTGCAGGACCTCGAATGCTCTGCTCAGTAAATCTCAAGTCACAGGGTCTGGGTTTTTGGTGAACGTGAGTTTCCTCCTTGACCGTCAGCTTACCTTGCCCCCCCAGCCCCAGTGACCCACTGTGCACCTGCCTCGTGTCCCCCAGACCCCCTTGAGCAGCTCGTGCCAGGCTGTCCCCATGCTGGGGCTGGTCACAGGCACCTTTCCCCACTGCTCCTCAGTCACACAGCTGGTTCTGGCAGCTGCCTTTGGCACCAGCTTGGAGCAGGGGTGGGCTCCTCTTCGGGACCAGCCTGACTTGTGATCTGCAGTGAGGAGCTACCACGGTAGCACAAACCAGTCTTGGTTTCTATTTCATTTCCCTTTGGCACAAAGGGGAGTTTCTTACTCCTGGAGATGCTTTTTTCCCCTCATTATTCTCTGTTGGCCAAACCCAAACCTGAAAAACAAGCTGACAAATTAAACAAGTTGTTTGTCTCCCATTGTCTAACACAGTGAAAACACTGATCTCCCAGGGGTCTGCGTGAGAGCACACAATCTGCAAAGCCCTGGCTGAGAATGTGTCCTGCTTCAATCAAATATTTATCCACTGGACACAAAAGTAACTCTCCAATGAGCAGTATTAATCCTCACAAACCTTTCCTTAGAAATGGCATGCTGGAAAGTTAATAATGTCATGGTTATTAAAATGACTGAACTTCTCTTTAGTCATTAGGCCAAAGATGCTTATTAAAGTAAAAGGTGATTAGACTGCTAGGTGCATAATAATCAGACCCTAAAATGAATTAAAGTCTAATTTGTTGATTCCCCAAATGTAGTCTTTCAGTATATAAAAAATTCAGTGTGTTTCTTCATGTTGAAGTCCCTATAATAATGTGATAGTGTTTTCTGGAAGAAAAATCAGTAGTCTGGTCAAATAAAATATGCTGAGTTGAACAGCTGATTTTCTCAACAAAATGTGTATTTTCCCCTCCACCTTTGCCACTGTGCTTGAGATTTCCCAGGACAATATACTAACACATGTAATATCACCAGATTGTATGAGTATTCAGAATTTAATTATAGAAAATACAAAGAATCTCTTTGGTCTACACAAGCACATAGATACTTGTATGTATTTACTGAAAAAGAGAAGCTTGTGCTTGTACATACAGACACATTTTAATGCACAAAGGAATATTACCTATGTTTTCTGTGGGAAGTGGAAATGAGATGACAAAGATTATATTTAATATTATCTCTGGAGCTTCAAAACATTCAAAACAGTATTCAGCAACTGGAATCTGCACTATATTTATTTAGATGGGCTTTGAGATACCTGTGTGATACTTGCTTTATGCTGTTTTGCTGCCGTAGCAGTGCAGGCAGTAGTACCTGTCTGCAGATAATGTTTCAGGAGAAGCTGGAGTCCAGCTGTGAAGGTAAAGGTCTTTATCTGGTGGTGAGGTCGGGGCAGGTGAGCACATGGGACCATGTGGTACTGGAAAGGCACAAAGTCTCTCTCTGCCCAATTCCTGGAAATACTGAAGCATTTTCTGAGTATCCATCCCCTGATCAGTCCCACATCCTCAATTAAAAATTGAAAACATTTTTATGCTTGTGTGGTATTTGATTTAGGCAGAGCTCACAGATCTGAGATAGTCTCTTCCTGCCCACAGCTGCTTTAGGTATTCAAATAACCATGGGACAATAGTTGAACCTGTTGACTGAAGAGCAGTTCTCAAACATGCTGTTTTCTTGGTGGAACAAGTGCAATTATGTCCTTTTTTCACCAGTCAAAAGTGATGATGAAGATGGAGATGTTAAGCCCACCAAAGGCCAAGTAACCCAAGGAAAAGGAAGCGATGATGGGAAGGACCCAAGAAGACCCAAACGACCAAGGACAATACTCACTACACAGCAGAGACGAGCATTCAAAGCATCCTTTGAAGTATCTTCTAAGCCCTGCAGAAAGGTAGGTGCCTCAGCATGGACCAAGTCAGCCCTGACACCAGGCCAGACAGTCCTGCCCCTTCCTGGGGCAACAGCAGTTCTCCTGGGATGAGAGCAGAGCACTCTTTTTGCACAGAAGTCTTTTATGGGTGAAATTTAGTGTCATTTTCCTCAGCCTAGACTCTTTGTTCAGTAGTTACAGACCTGGTAGTGCCATCAGGGGCAGAACTTGACAACACTATGCAAAAACATGATGAATTTTTAAAAGTAATTCCATATATGCAATTTTTATTGTAAGTACAAACGTTCCTCCTAACAAAAAAAATCAGTGTTTTTTGGGGGGTTTTTTTGTTTTTTTTTTTTAACTTATGAAAAACTGCATCATTAAGCATTTCCTCCTGCAGGTCAGAGAAACATTGGCAGCTGAAACAGGGCTCAGCGTGCGAGTCGTCCAAGTCTGGTTTCAAAACCAAAGAGCAAAGGTAGGCTGTTTGTCACATTCTCAAAAGTCAAATGCAGGCTGTGCCTCAGCATGGGCTCTTGCCCTGGATGCAGCTCACTCTGCAGAAGTCCCACAGCTGAGCTCTGCGTGTTCTGCCTGCTCTGCTCTCTACATCCACACTAGAAAGACAACTTCCAGACACAGACATTAAATTCATATGCTCAAAGCAACTCAGGGTTGAGAGTAAATTTTGCATGCAAATCTGAACTGGAAACCGAAATGTTTAAGCTTAGAATTGAAACTGAGCTCACAACACTGTGTGCATAAGTATAAATGGTCTGTGTTAACTGATGAGATGTTTGCAGAGAGTTTTGTAAGGAAACAAGATTTTGCACTTGGAGCTACGAGATTGTTCCGTTCTTCTGCTTTTTTTCAGATGAAAAAGCTAGCACGAAGGCACCAACAGCAGCAGGAGCAACAGAACTCGCAGCGACTGGGACAAGGTAGGGGATTTGTGAAAAAGCAAAGTGAGAGAGAAAGAATCTGCAGTTGTCTGGAAGTGCCATTCCCACATGACATTTTGGTCCAGCGGTCCAGGGCGCTTGCAGGTCTGTGGGTGATGTGTGCCATCAGCAGTGGAAGGACACAAAGGTGTGCCTGAGTGCCCACGCCGGGTTACCCCAAGTTCTCCTGGTGGGATCAGACCCCAGAGGTGCTCATGCAGAAGCTGTTACCTCATTTCTAGTAGAAATGTGCCATGTGGAGGTGTCTGCACTGGAGGAAACCTCCAGGAGGCTTGCTCCAGACAGATCCTCCCGTTTGGTTTCTTCTGCAGTAAGGGGCACAGTGCTCAGCTGGGAATCTGCATCAGTGTTACTGCTCCAGCCAAAGCATGAGAGCCCCTCCTGTGCCCCCACAAGTGTCTGAACCCTGGGGCAGGCACTGCACAGAGGCACTGGGACTTGCTCTGCTGCTCTGTGGGTACTCTTGAGTAGCTCCAGCTCCCACAACCTTGCAGCCTCAAATCCTCCACTTTACCCAGAGCAGGAAAACTGGGACCAGCAGAAGTTTAAGAATAACTGGGCTCTGTCAGACAGAGTATACAGACTTTGGGAGGATAGGGTCCAGGACCTAGGAGCTCCAGAAATTATGTAGTCAGAAATTACAAGTCTTTCAGCTTATTGCTCAGGGCTCTACGCTTGGACAAAATTTGGAAAGAGTCTCTGACAGGATACCCCTGACTGCGTTTGCTAGGGTTCACTGTTGCCACTGATTCTGCCCTGCTCCCCAGCAGTAACTGTGCCTCCTCTTTGCTTTGCAGAGGTAATGTCCAACCGAATGGAAGGGATGATGACATCTTACACACCACTTGCACCACCACAGCAGCAGATTGTAGCAATGGAGCAAAGCAGTTATGGCACAGACCCATTTCAGCAGGGTCTTACCCCTCCACAAATGCCAGGCGACCACATGAACCCCTATGGTAAGGCATGCCTCATTCTGCCACATCCCAAGTAGCTGGGTCTGTGTGCTGGATCACACACCGCAGGGGCAGCAGCTTTACTGGCTTTTAGAATATTTTTTCTGGGATTTGTACCAGGGAATTTGTACCAGTCAGTTTTATGTGTGTATTTTCTTGTACACGTAAGGGGGTAGAACAGAGCTCATCTCAAGCTCTGGACACCTTTCAGAACTATTTCACAGTATAATTCTGATAAATGATTAGCAAGCAACATCACCTCTCCAAGCTTCACTTTTTTAAACCACTGTCCAAGACACTGAAAAATAAACAGTACCAAATTCTAGCTCCCTCACAAATTTTTCCTTTTTTCTTAGAAGCTTTGAGGAAAAAGTGCCTTCAATAAAGAGAAGTAATCTATTCATTACAAAATGAATAAGCAGCCCTGTAAGACCACTCAGATTGGATGCGTGGATTTGTTAAAGAACAGTTCTTGAGCTACTAAGAGATGGGTTACCACAGGACATTTCTCCTGCATAGCTTTATTCTCTGTCCCAAATCAAGATGACGGTTTGCTTTCACGATTGCTTGACCCCACATCAAACGCATTACAAGCACTAAATGCTCAGTTGTTGATTCTGGACAATTGCAGTGTGGCATTTAAAAAGAATGTCAGAGGATTTTTCAGACTGTGGTTCTCGGCCTTGCGGTAGCCCACAAGGGCCTGTTTCAGACTCCTTTCTGCTGACCAGGAGCACTTCACTGTAGAGGCTCACAGGCGCATCACTGTCCCCAGCACAGCGTGCACAGGCCAACAGGAAATCTGCTTTGGGTCTGTGCCATTACTTTTGCCACTGAGACAAGTCCATGGTGCACACCAGGAAGTTTGGGAGGTCCTGTAAGGAGCTGAGGACATATGAAGTGCCCTCGAGCATTAGGTGGCTTGTGATTTTGTTGGTTTGCTTGGCTTTCTGAGTAAAACTCCTTGGGAAGCAGGTTCTGTGCTCCAACAGGGGTGCAGGGGATGGCACAAAGCCCTTTTGAAGCAGTGTGTGAGGAAAAAGAACCAGACAAACACTTTCGCAGAGCCCCCAGGACTTGAGCTAGAGCTTTTTCTGGTACCTTCAGTGTTAAAGTAAGCTGAAATCTTAGTTGCTAAGGGAAATAAAAGGTGCTGTTCCAAACCAGCCCTAAAAGAGTGGAATTTTCTGAAAGGAGAGCATGTTTACAACTGTAGCTCACTTGAAGCCAGGGAACTAGGTCTCTTCCTGGGTCCTGTCACACTGGTAGAACTTTTACCTTGTGTGTGTGTGAAGACCAGTATGATTACGGCTCTGAGACCATGTCATGGGCACTTGATATCTGGTTCCACCTTTCTTGACAGTCCTGGTGCTCCCATGGGTGCCAGAGCCCATGGAGAAGCTGGGGACCTGCTCCTCCCCAGCACCGTTTGCTCCCGTTGTCAGCCAAGACTCTGTTTTGTGCTGCTGACTGAAATTAAAATTAAATCCTGGCAGGTTTGGGCGCACTGCTGCCAGCTGGCCCCTGTGGGTTGATTTCAAGCCCTCCCCCTTGTTGGTCAGACCCTCAGAGCCGAAGTACATTGACATGTGAGCACAGAACCAGGAATGTTCCCGTTTGCTGCAGTGTGCAGCACGTGAGCATCCGTGTGTACTGTGTCCTCCCCTGGCTGCCCAGCATCCAGCTTAATCTGTACATTTCATTTGCAGGAAACGACTCCATTTTTCATGATATCGACAGTGATACCTCTTTAACTAGCTTGAGCGACTGTTTTCTTGCCTCTTCCGAAGTTAACTCCATGCAGGCTAGAGTAGGAAATCCCATTGACAGGCTGTACTCTATGCAGAGCTCCTATTTCGCCTCATGAAAATAAAGAGAACTAACAGCCGGCATCTGTTTAGCCAGTGACTTTTCCAGTGCAGACTCTACAGCCATATGTTGCCCAGCTCTTCCTTCACAGTGACTCTGCTGCCTCTGGACTGCAAAGAGCTTTTTTTTTTAGGAAGACTGTCTCTGTTTGCATATATGTGTATGTATGTATATATATTTTAATACCTGCATACATACATACATATATAGAGAGACAAAACACGTCCACCCGTCCCATACCCTTGATTCCCAGCTGGCGCCAGACCACGAGACAAGCACGGAAGGAACAGAAGAACCTGCTCGTCCTCAGCCTTTGATCTGGTTTGGTTTGAGCTCATCATCTTAAAAGAAATGGATTTTGTGGAAAGCTAGACCTTTTCCTCCTCTCTCTCCTCCTTTCTTTTGGATGTCTAAACTTTTTTTTTTAGCCACTGATACTGACATCAGTCAGCCATATGACAAATAAATCAAAGAAACTGGAGATTCCTCCTTTTCTTACTGCATGATTCATACTATGTTGTGGATAAATTGCCATTTGAACTGTGAGAAGTTAATGTAAATGTGACGTTCAACATTTGTTTCCTTTCTACACTTTTTCTACATAACCTAGATCGGCTCATTAGTTTATAGCCCTTATGCATATGATACTGAGGAAACTGGTTAGCAGTATTTGTGGAGAAAGCCAGTGATTTCAGAGTAAGAAAGGTCTATGACCCTGGAGAGGAGATGCATGTTAGGGGCAGAGGCATTTAGGTTAGTCTTGATCTTAAATAATTAAAACTAAAGGTGCTTACAAGACAGATTTATTGAATTTTTTCTGAAGTGTGAGATTAAAACATTTGCATTTGTTTGTAAGTATTGCAGTGCCAAATTTCAAGTCTAGACCATGATTGGGAAAGAAGTGTTTTTCATTCTGTTCTGTTTATTCGTTTTGCATGAGGCATAAATGTGCTATTCTCTATTGTCCATCTGGAATAATTAAGCACTCCTTTAGTTACCTTGCCTCAGCAAGAATCAAGGATACACAGTTCTAGCCTGAAACACCAGAAGTCCTGAAATGTGCACCAGCCAGGAACAGGAAACTATGAAAGAAATTACAATGGGAAGTTCAGGTATGTTGAGCTGAAATTTTACCTGCAAATCCCCCCCTGCCAGGACTGCTGGCTCTGGTGCCAGCTGACTGATCACTGCAAGGGCTGCAAGAACAGCTGCACCGACGGGAGGGATGGCCAGCTGAAGCCTGTCTCTGATGCTGAAGTTTGAGCATTTGTCATATAGATTTTTGTAGGGCATAAAATATCATAAATAATAATAGTATAGCTATAAATATTGCCTCGTGATAATTATAATGTGGAGAAGCAGACAAGTACAGTCATGGCTCTCAGTAGAGAAAACTTCTTGGGGAATATTTGCCAGGGTAATAGCAGTAATTATAGGGTGTGTTCAAAATAGAGCTCATGGGGAAAGATTGGCAGGATAGGCACTTTCTTAAATAAATACCTTTAATATATTGACCATAATAGCTGAAAAACAAGTCCAAAGCTTTGGCTAATCAAACTCCTCCAGGCTGAGGACTGGTAGCAGGCCAGGATCGCAGTGTCCCTGTGGGGCTCGGCATTTTCTGTGGGAGTGTGGGTCTCCGTGGAGGGGGAGGCCAGAGCAGGACCCCTGTACCTCAGCACCCGGCAGGGAGCAGCCCCGCTGGGGCTCGGCAGCCTCAGCCCCGGGGAGCCCTGCTGGGAGCCCCGCACCAGCTGAGGGAGACAGGCCCTCCCGGTGCTCCACAGGCACCGGAGGGAAGGACAGGGTGGTGGGTCCAAGGGAAAAAATAACATTTTCCCCCGGCATGGAAGTGTGGACTGAGCGTGTTGGAGGTTTCTTGAGAAAGCCAAGTTTTATCTGCAGCGTAAGTGCATAGGTTCTCACTCCGGAGACAACCAGAGCACCGTGGATGAGACCCTGTCTGTGTGTGTGTGTCTGTGTGTCTGTCAGTGTGTCTGTCTGTGTGTCTGTGTGTCTGTGTGTGTCTGTGTGTGTCTGTGTGTGTGTCTGTGTGTGTGTGTCTGTGTGTCTGTGTGTGTCTGTGTGTGTCTGTGTGTGTGTCTGTGTGTGTGTGTGTCTGTGTGTGTCTGTGTGTCTGTCTGTGTGTGTGTGTCTGTGTGTGTCTGTGTGTCTGTCTGTGTGT